>ML660774.1:5367735-5573589 GCA_007570785.1 Antilocapra americana | reverse complement strand
CCATGATCTTAGTTTTCTGAATGTTGAGCTTGAAGCCAACTTTTTCACTCTCCTCTTTCACTTTCATCAAGAGGTTCTTTACTTCTTCATTTTCTGCCATAAGGGTAGTGTCATCTGCATGTCTGAGGTTATTGATATTTCTCCCAGCAATCTTTTGATTTCAGCTTTTGCTTCCTCCAGCCCAGCGTTTCTCATGATGTACTCCACATATAAATTAAATAAGCAGGGTGACAATATACAGCCTTGACATATTCCTTTTCCTATTTGGAACCAGTCTGTTGTTCCATGTCCAGTTCTCAGTGTTGCTTCCCGATCTGCATACAGATTTCTCAAGAGGCAGGTCAGGTGGTCTGATATTCCCATTTCTTTAAGAGTTTTCCACAGTTTATTGTGATCCACACAGTCAAAGGCTTTGGCATAGTCAATAAAGCAGAAATAGATGCTTTTCTGCAACTCTCTTGCTTTATCGATGATCCAGCGGATGTTGGCAATTTGATCTCTGGTTTCTCTGCCTTTTCTAAAACCAGCTTGAACATCTGGAAGTTCAAGGTCACGTATTGCTGAAGCCTGGCTTAGAGAATTTTAAGCATTACTTTACCAGCGTGTAAGATGAGTGCAATTGTGCGGTAGTTTGAGCATTCTTTGGCATTGCCTTTCTTTGGGATTGGAATGAAAACTGACCTTTTCCAGTCCTATGGCCACTGCTGAGTTTTCCAAATTTGCTGGCATATTGAGTGCAGCACTTTCACAGAGTCATCTTTCAGGATTCGAAATATAGCTCAACTGGAATTCCATCACCTCCACTAGCTTTGTTCGTAGTAATGCTTTGTAAGGCCCTTTTGACTTCACATTCCAGGATGTCTGGCTCTAGGTGAGTGATCACACCATCGTGATTATCTGGGTCATGAAGATCTTTTTTGTACAGTTCTTCTGTGTATTCTTGCCACCTCTTCTTAATATCTTCTGCTTCTGTTAGGTCCATACCATTTCTGTGCTTTATTGAGCCCATCTTTGCATAAAATGTTCCCTTGGTACCTATAATTTTCTTGAAGAGATCTCTAGTCTTTCCCATTTTATTGTTTTCCTGTGTTTCTTTGCATTGATTGCTGAGGAAGGCGTTCTTATCTCTCCTTGCTATTCTTTGGAACTCTGCATTCAAATGGGACTGTCTTTCTTTTTCTCCTTTGCTTTTCGCTTTCCTTCTTTTCACAGCTATTTGTAAGGCCTCCTCAGACAGCCATTTTGCTTTTTTGCATTTCTTTTTCTTGGGGATGGTCTTGATTCCTGTCTCCTGTACAATGTCATGAACCTCCATCCATAGTTCATCAGGCACTCTATCAGATTTAGTTCCTTAAATCTATTTCTCACTTCCACTGTACAGTCATAAGGGATTTGATTTAGATCATACCTGAATGGTCTAGTAGATTTTTCCACTTTCTTCAAGTTGGGTTATTTATTCATAAATCAAGATAACTCAAAAAGCTGATCATAAAAAAGGAATGTTCGTTTTATCAGGAAAATTTCCATGTAGGTATAAACAGAGTACGATGTACACTTGAAGAGAGAGATGTTATGTTTCAGTTTAAAAAAAAATATGATAGCGGAATTTCAGAGAATTTCAAGTCTTTGGCATCATTATCAGGATTTTATTATCCAACCCAAGTCACGTGGTAAGCAGCAAATCAAAGAGGAGCACCCACATCTCTGACATCCAAAGCAGTAAATAGGCTGTGTCATTATTCTCCATGGCCCCAGATAAAACAGAAATCTGACTACTGTCAAATATACTGGGGACCTAAATTCCATAGGAAAACAAGTGAACAAAGTAACTGGTATTTTCAAAACAAGTATGAGAAACTAGGTATTTAATAAATAGATGACCATGAAATATTTGTATGCCTTGTATCTGTTGCATCTGAGCTTAAAATATTTTATTTATTGTTATTTTAGTTTGATTTATTTGACTGCTCCAGGTTGTAGTTGGGGCATATAGGATCTTTAGTTGCACAATCTAGTTCCCTGACCAGGGATCAAACTCAAGTCCCCTGCATTAGAAGCAAGGAGTCTTAACTACTGAACCATAAGGGAAGTCCCTTAATATATTTTTTAACTAGCAAACACTTTTTAAATAAACGTAATGATTATGAATAGTATTAGGAATTTAAACCCATCTTCTTCCTCCTGGGTGATCTGAGGAATTCCAGAGCTAAGACTTGGGTCTCCCTGTTTTCCTTAGATAGCAGCATACTTCAAGTTCATTTCAAGTGAAAAATCGCATTAATTCACAGAACAGAGGAAGCAAACAGGGAGCAGAGGTGAAGAAGGAGCAACCAACCCAAATTTTCCCAGGCTGGTCATTTTCAGAATATATTGCATGGAAAAATATTCTGTGATAAGAGTCAGATAAGCTTTCATATAATAAAATATACTCTTTTTGGAAGATCTAGCAGATATTTGTTCAAAATGCATATTTTTAGTTGAAACCCATTCTAATTGTGAATGGCATGTAAATAAGAAAAGAAGGAAAATGTTTGTAATTTAACAAATATCCCCCTCCTCTAAGGAGGCCCTGGACTGAAATTGTGGATAAATGACATGTGGGAGAACATGTACTCAGAAGGGAGGTGGGTGAGACGCCTGCTTTCTTCATGTAGCAAAAATATCCCACCATTTGAAGAGAAGCCTGGAGGATGATCCAAAAATATAAGTGGATATTCTCTTATGTCTGACTGAGAAATCTGAGTAAGAATAACTGAAAGACACTTAGTCATGTCCGACTCTGTGACTCCATGGACTACAGCCTGCCAGGCTCCTCTGTCCATGGGATTTCCCAGGCAAGAATCCTGGAGTTGGTTGCCATTTCCTTCTCCATGCGATCTTCCTGACCCAGGGATGGAACCCGAGTCGTCTGCATTGCAGGTAGATTTTTTTTTTTTAACCATCTGAGCCACCAGGGAAGCCCCTGAGGAGGAGACCCTCACCTATAAACCCTGTAAAATATATAACTGGTAGAAAGCCCCAGATTTAGAACCCCTTCCCATGTGAGAGATGGTCCATAAAGAAGGCTGAGCACAAGAATGGATGCTTTTGAACTGTGGTGCTGGAGAAGACTTTTGAGAATCTCTTCGACTGCCAGGAGATAAAAGTGGTCAATCCTGAAAGAAATCAACCCTCAATAGTCAGTGGAAGGACTGATGCTGAAGCTGAAGCTCCAATACTTTGGCCACCTGGCATGAAGAGCTGACTCACTGGAAAACACCCTGATGCTGGGAAAGGCTGAGGGCAGAAGAAGAAGTGGGCAGAGGATGAGGTGGTTGGATGGGATCACCGACTCAATGGACATGAATCTCAGTAAACTCGGGAAGATACTGAAGGACAGGGAGGCCTGGTGTGCTGCAGTCCACGGGGTTACAAAGAGTCAGACACGACTGAGTGACTGAATAACAACAAACCATTCTCTAGCCCCTAGATCCAGAAAGCACAAATTGTCCTCACATTCTAATTAGAAGATTAAATATTTACAAGGTAGATGCTCAGGACACAGGTTTAAACGATTTCATAGTATTATAGTCCACATAGAAAATCTCTTCCTGCAGGGTTGACCCAAAGCAGAATGAAGAGTCACGTACTGTGTGAGCACTGAGGTTTTTCCCTTGTTGGCAGCCTACCTGCACTACCCAGAAAAGACCATTCCCACATCTAATTAACCAATAGCTGCTCTCAGGAAAGGATCTCATCCATCACTCCTTGGGACTTTAATACTTTATACTTCAGTGCATCATTTATTGTCTTCAAAGATGAAGACAAACCTCTAGAAATTCCTGACCTAGATATCCATTCATTCTCACAGAGTGGTATTTCACATGCTTATTAAAAAATAGTTGATTTTTAGAAACTATTTTCTGGTATGTATGGATATTTCAATTTGGCAACTTAAATCAACAGTCAAGGATAATTTTTTTCAAATAAATTACAAATAAGCTTTTTGAGAATCATAAAGTTCATTTATTAAATTTCTTCTTTTCTCATTAAAAAATAGCTTCTGAGTTTAAAATGTATAGGGAAACTGAAAGGCAACAGACCATACCCATGTAAAGCTTATCAGCCAATGACTACGGGATCTTGTAGGACACTTATTTACAAGTATAGAGTTTGTAACTACATCCCCGGAGTGCTATACCTAGAGTATGACAGTCACAGGCATTTTGTTGTTGGTGTTTCTTTCTAGTTTTTAAATTTCTGAATAAAAAACAAGAAGTATAAAAACTAAATTTTGATTTCCCCTTATGACTGAATAGCCAACATTCAAAATTCCAGGGCTCCCTCACTGGCATTTCCAGTAATGTAAGACTCAGGAGAAAAGACGTATCCATCAGTTTTGGCAGATAAGATATCTTCAAAGGAATCAGAGTGTGAAGATATGAGCACTCCATTCTAACTTACCCAAACCATGAAGGAATGGGAAAGCAAAAAGCTGAGAACAGCGAAGAAAATCATTGTTCACCTCCTTCTTCTATGCTACTCCTCCTTTTCCTCTGTAGTGGGTTAAATAGTGTCTTCAAAATTCATGTCTACCTGGAACCTCAGGATGTGACCTTATTTGGAAATTAGGTCTTTGCAGATAAAATTAGTTAATATGAGGTCATACTGGATTAGGGTGGGCCTAAATTCAATGACTGATGCCCTTATATAAGAACCATAAATAATAAGATGAGGAAATGCTATCCAGAGATACAGAGGACAGACTGCCAGGTGAAGGTGAGATGAGAAGGATCTGGAACCAGCCAAAGGATGTCTGCGTCACCAGGAGCTGGAAGAGACTCAGAAGCATCTGCCGTTGGTGCCTACAGATGAAGTAGGCCTCGCCCACATTTTGATTTAGGACTTCTAGCCTCCAAAATTATGAGACAACACATTTCTGTTGTTTTCAGCCACTCAGTCTGCAATAACTTTTCATAGTAGCCCTAGAAAATTAATTCATCCTCAAATGCCTAAACACACAGCTAATGAAGAATTACTTCTTTCCTGGGCTAGTGCTTTGTTTTGATCTCTTTTGATATTTACATTAAAATATGAACTAAGCCATGAGCTCAGCAGCCTAATACCACTACTCAAAAACAGTATTATATTTTGGATCCAACCTCAACAGTGATTTAGCTTTGTCTCTGTTTAGTAAAGTTTAATTCAGACTGAGACCTGGATCTAACTTTGGCCTCTAATATGAGAAACAGAAAATTTAAAACTAAAAAATAATTATTTTAAAAGGAACTGGTCAATATTTATTGAAGAGTTATAAGCACTAAAATGTTATAAGAACTACTTATTGTTTTATTTACTTTCTTTGCATCCTGCATATTTATTATTAGTGAGCTTCTTGCATCTTATATAAATAAATCACTGATGTTAAACACAGAGTTTTTACTAAATACATATGTATTTATTTACTAAATACACATTTAGTAAATTAAGCTGAATACTCTAGCAGGGTACTGTTACAATTAAAAAGCCAGAAGAGTAATGTCCCATTCTCTAAGATTTCAGCAAATATTTATTTGCCCCCAAAACATTTTAGTGTCTTACTTTAGTAATTTGTATAAAACCACTGTGAGCATTTATTTCACTCTGTTCAACCTCTTTCCTTAAGAAAGACTTAATTATTATAAAATAATTTTAATGGCTTATGTAGATCATTTTACTCAACTCTCCTAAGAGTTATGAATCAATATGCCCTTCCCCTGCCCTAACCCCCCAAAAAACCTCACTGACATTATCTCAGAAAGTCTGTCTCTAAAATCTGTCAAAGGACTTTCAAAGACTGAAATCTAGTTAATTCAGAGAGTAAGCATCAAAAGAATAAACACATCCAGGAAGGTAATATTGAGCAGTGAGAGGAGGAGAAGCATATTCAAAAAGCTACATCAACAAACACAAATACAAATCTATTAATTTTATTTATATGCAAAATAACATTAAATGGTTACAAAGTAATAAGATTATAAGATAACAACTAATAAATACCATATAGACTTACAGTTCTCTCACAAAACCTGTCTCAAAGCACACATTTCCCCTAAAATCATCTTTCAGTAATATAAAAATCCTGAGTGCTTTTACTCTGGAATTTTTTCAACTTTAAAAATTCTAAATTAATACACTGTAGAACTACATATGACTGCAATACTCAGCATAAGCCTGGTTCATATTTTAGTACTTTTAATTCGTTTTTGAAATGAATCGTGAAATTTTCTCCAGAAAGTTTTAAATCTGGAAAGTTACATAATTTCAGGATGTCTTTGAATCATAATGAATATTTCACATTTTGGAGAAACTCACATTTCACGAGTACAGTATTTCTACCTTTTTTCCTCTCAACTGTGAGGGAAACATCTCTGCATCTAAAGGTTAATGATTCACTGACAATTATATATGTTTATAAAAATGCAGCAATTTCTTGGTCTATTTAAGAACATTTATCTCTTAACATTTTATTAATCATAGTAAGAGCCTCTATTACATTTAATGAGTAACACTTTTTTCAGGGAAAGACATTATAGCAAAGTACTTACACAAGTAAGAGATACTTAGACTAACGTGCTCCACCAATTATACTGTTCTACTAAAATAAAGCAGTATGTTGACTATAGAGGCAATGACTTTTCAATATTACTGAGTAAAAGTCAGGCAGTAACAGGGGGCCTTATCGTTAGTCTTTAGAATGGTTTCATATAATAATTATCTTTTTTGTGGCATGGCATCTTATTTCAAGGTGGCCTCACAGAATCAGGTGGTCTCACAGAATCAGACAGAATATCTTTGAACTTTTTCAAGATGCAAAATGATAAACTAGTTATTTAAATTCACAAGACTATGGCTTTGAGTGGAGAGCAAAAAAATCCTTAAAAATTTCATTTCACTACTTGTTTCAACCATTACAAAACATCCAGTAAATTTTTAGTGGCCCGTTTCCAATATGACAAAGATAATCTCAACTGTATGCTTGTAACTTCTCAATAACTTGCACTAAAAGACAGATATGAAGGTTGGGTAGTCAGTCATCAAGCTTCCACAATGAAAAAGTGTTCTGAATACATGTGTTCTGGGAGAGGAGGGCTGCTGGAAAATAAAACAAGGAAAAACAAAACCCTGAACAGAAGACATGGGTGTCTGACCTTGAGTTTACCATCCAAAATGAAAAGGCAGCAGAAAAAATCATTCAACCAATTATATCTGATGAAATCAACATATTAAGAGCTCCGTGAAGGCCGTAATAGGTATGGAAGAGATGAGATACTCTGCAACCATTTGCTGGAAGAAAGGAGTAGACAAGGAAGAAAGAAGAAGGTATGTTGGTGGAAATGACCTGTAGGACCCCTGCACGTCTCACAGCCAAAAGAACACCAATCTGGAAATCAGCTGCAATTTTCAATTCTGGGTCTGTCACGATTGAGTATCAGACACTTAAATGCAAGCAAGTCACTTAATCTTTTTGGATCTTGGTGTTCTCGTTCTTTCAACCCGACAAGTACCCAGTGATCACTGCCCAGCGCCAGGCACTGGTCTCACTCGAGAATACCAGTTTCAACAGAGGCTCCTGCCTTTGGGAAGCTTATATTGATAAAATGTAAAATTTACGAGGAAGTCAAGAATGAAAAACAGCAACAGGAAAAGTTCATGGTTGGTTTCTTTCTTCCTACTACCTCCCTTTTACAATTTATCCACCAGAGAGATCTCCCAAATATACTGTCAGAGGTGTTCTACGCTAAATTCCCAACGGATCCCAAATGAGCATCGAAATAAACCCTTTCCTCTAAGATTCAAGGTGCTCCGTGTACTGGCTTCAACCAACTTCTCTAGCCTTATCTTCCAAATGTCACTTTCATGAACTTCATGCTTCAAATAGGTCATTATTTCCTCAAATATGTCACACATTCCAACTTTTACAGGTCTGCCCACCTGCCTCCTTCAGCCTGGAATGTCTTCTGTTATTCCTTCCATCAGGCTCAAACATTTTCTCAATATAACACTATGATTTTCTGAGTAGGAGAGAAATAAGATCAAGGAGATCCCCAAGAAAGATGATTTGCTTTTGAGGGACGGAAGAGGAAAGTTACAGTCAGGGAGGCTAGTGAGAAGTACACTATCAAATACGATTGAGTGCAATCATATTTGCACGCATGCGGCCATGAACTTAAAAGACGCTTACTCCTTGGAAAGCAAGTTATGACCAATGTAAATTCCCAAAATGTGTTATAATTAAATATCATATATTGATTTCTAATTTTATAGACAGAGAAAAAAATGTGCTATAGCAATCAGGACAGGGTACAATAAACTCACTGATCACTGGGTTTTTTAAAAAGTCAAAAAGAAATCAGGTTAAAATTAATTAACAATTTAATAAAAATATACAGAATGGGTCTCCCCTTATATTGAAGGGGTTGTATGATAAACAGCATGTATAGAAGAGTATCACAAAAGGGTGTTAATTTTAGATCTCGTCTTTATTTTAAAGAAATAAAACGCAACAGAGGTAGCTATAAACCCCTCCACCACTCCTCCCTCCTCCTCCTCTGTCTCCCTTCCTCTGGCCTTTAAGCAACCACTGATGTGTATTTGATAGACGTCCTTCTCAGGCACAGAACTTCAAAGTTTTACTGTGTATTTCAGCTTGCCACCTCAAACAGTTTAGCCTAAAGTAAAAGCAGGCTGATATTCATGGCTGACATATATTTTGACAATGTGCATCAGACTCTCAGATACTGTCTTTAATTGGATTATGAATGACCAAACTCTCAAAAAATATGTGTAACAGAAGAATTCTCCTAAATGAAACAGTTTAATATATACAGAATTTTACTCTTGGTGAATTTAAGAACAGAGAAATAATTTAATATTTGTCTCAAATTTAACTTTACTCAGTTTTAAAGTCCTCTGTGCTAGGGTCACGATGGTTTATCAGACCTTACTTAGAACTAGTTTTCTCTGTTTCAGAGTGTTTCTATTTCCACACTGCAGAGATTAATAAAATCTTCAAGTGGTCTGCTTCCACTGAGGCATCTCATTAGAGTCTAAACTGGACCCTAGGCACTTAGAGGTAGATATCTTGTTATTGTTAATTGAGATATTCTCAGAAATAGGGGCTGGAGAAGCATTTTATAAAATACATACAAGTAGATGCTTTTTATATGAAAAGATACTACCAACTTACTTTCTCCATAGATATACTGTAAAAATCTTTAATATTAACTCTATCAATGTTCTGCCTTTACTGAGGTGGAAAGAGACTGCACATTTACAATTCTAATGCCTAGTCTTGAGAAACTGAGGCATACTCTAATAAATAAATAAATATTACAAATCAGCATTTAAATAACCAGGTGTTTATACTCATATTTGAGCATGAAAGTAAATAATTTTTTTTCAGTTTATGAAAGACCTGGCACCTTGAATCCCTATTTCTGACTGGAAGCATAAAAGTAAAGATTGAGTTTAGCTTTCTGTATAAGAAGTAATATGCATGAAATTTAAATATACTTTAAAGAAATCAAACATATTATCACATATTTATAGGCCTTAGTAGTTTAAAAAAGCCCAAGAACTGTTTAAAATAAACAATTATACAGCTCTAAAGTTTTAGTTTCTCAATTTCTATATTTAATTGTTCTGCCCATTAAAGGTTCAGTTCTTTATCTTGAATGTAATGCCAGTCACATCTAAAAAATACTAGAATTTATCCACAGGAAAATCATTGCCTTCTACAGGCCACCTCAGGTTTTATCACCTTTTTCAGAGAGTGCAATCATGTCTCAATATAACGTTGATATTCCACCTTTGAAAAGGCCTCATGGAATATATTTATCTGTAGTAAATACTCTCTTTCTGAAATCTAATATTATGAAATAGACAAACTTTGGTTTGTCAAGCCCGTGAAGAAAGGTAAACAGTCAAACTAGCTAAGTTGGTATTTGGTCAAAATGGGACATGCCTGTATAACAAGAACTACTTTTGTCTGTGCCTTGCAAATGAATTCAATTTCAAGAATAGCTCCAAAAAAGTTTTGGTCACAGTAGTATGATGAAACTTGAGAGCAGTAATTATCTATTCACAATGAGCACAACCACGTTCATTTTCGGAATCTCTATTACCACCAGAGACAGGTGTAGCAGGCACACAAGCCCCACAGCACACCCACCGGTTCCCTGGGAGCTGGTGAGGAAGGATCCTCCTTTCCCAGATTAGCTCTGCAGGGGATATTTTCTCTTTCTATTCCTTATGCAAGTCAAATTAACAAAAAAGCCAGCATAAAGGCCCAACTTCCCTTACCAATGACACCCTCATAGAAATGCAAATATTCGCACAGAAGCAGGACAAATATGTGAAAATAAACTCACTCATGAGCACACAATGCAAATACTTATTGTATATTTCATTGTACATGCTGTGTTTTATTACCATTTGTAGTCTGGCTTTTTTTTTTTTCAAAGAATTTTGAATCAACTGAAGAAATTCTACAGGACCTCTACAACAATCCACACTGCTTGAAGCCCCTGATCTGGTTTATTTCCTTCTTTTCACAACTTTTCCAAGGTCACACCACCAGATAATGGTTTCAATGCTAATTTATTTGACTTCTTAAGCAAAAGGTCTTAGCAGATCAAAACTTAAAAAAAAAAAGAAAAGAAAGAAAAAACAAAAAACCCAGAGTAGCCTTGGGCACAAATGAATCAACACAAACATAATTTATCATTTTGCCAGGTTCAATAATTACCATTTTGATGTATTAATAGCCTTTAATACTAAAGGCATTAGTCATCAATTAAATAAACAAACCATTAAATGGGGAGTAGAAGTGTCAATAAAGGCATAATCTACTAATTTTCTAATCAGTGATGCTAATCTTTGCTGGATATTAACCAAGGTGTGTACATTACCTATATCACAGATCATCATCTATGATCACCGTTCACTAAAAAAAAAAAAAAAAAAAAAACTAAGGAAAATTAAAAACAGTACAATGCTAAACACATACTCTCTCAATAAGTACTTACTGATAAATTACATGATTTGCCTTGAACAGATATGGAAATAGTAACATTCAGTGGTGACCATATTTAGGAATCATTGTACAGTGGCAAAATTCTGTTCTATAACAGTAAAACAACTTACAGATAAGGCAAAGTTAGGACCAAAGTCATAACAAAATCTAATTTGACATTTAAAGTGAAGGCAGAATTCAGTAATAAAAGATGATATAAAATTTGAGATTAGGAGCAACCTGCCTTTGTTCTTCAGTAGCTGAATAACCTTAAGCAAATCACTTCATCTCTTTAAGCCTCAATTTTCTCATCTATAAAATAGGGAGCAAGAATATTTATTGGGGCTTTCCTGGTGGCTCAGTGGTGAAGAATCTGCCTGCCACTGCAGGTGATGTGGGTTCAAACCCTGGGTCAGGAAGATCCCCTGGAGAAGGAAATGGCAACCCATTCCAGTATTCTTGCCTGGAGAACCCATGGACAGAGGAACCTGGTGGGCTACAGTCCATGGGGTCTCAAGAGTCAGACACGACTGAGGGACTGAGCCTGCAAGAATATTAATACTTCATAAGCCATCTGCTGTATTTCAGGTGTTCTGAGGAGTTGTAACAATTTCTCTTATGCCAGAGTGGACTGGAGGGATTCTGGGTTCCAGTTCCTTCTAATGGCGGGATGGGGTGATCATCCTCAAGGAAGGGTAGGAGCTCCTTGTAGGCATGGGCACCACGCCTGTCGCTGCTGTTCAGTCACTACGCTGTGTCCGACCGCAGCACACCAGGCTTCCCTGTCCTCAGCTGTCTCCTGAAGTTTGCTCATGTCCACTGAGTCGGTGGTGCTATCTAACCATTTCATCCTCTGCTGCCCACTTCTCCTTTTGCCTTCAATCTTTCCCAGCATCAAGGGCTAACAATGTGCATGACTCCTCTAGGCCTGAAATTTCCCCTCTTTGAAACAGAGCTTGTAAGAGTGTTTAACTCTCATTCTGAAGGTGAGATAAAAAGAACATCCACAGAAAAGGTTTAGCACAGAGACAAAGTACACAAGAAATCAAATATTAGACTTGCTTCTCCACTTATAAAATATGTAGTCTAGATTAGATAATCTTGAAGATTCTCTTCAGTTCCAAAAGTTTCTAATTCTGTTCAATTTCACAGGAGTTAGTAAAATTCTTTTGTTTTAATTTTATGAGGTTTTCTTTGGTTGTTGTTCTTAAGGTCGATTAAGATGGGGTGAAAGAGTAGAAACATGGAGTCTCTTTTTGGTCCTTCTGGCATGCCTTACCTGTTAACTTTTCGGTAACAAAAACATTGAAGGGTGTACTAGTTATTGTTCCAAATATATACTGCAAAGAATATATCTTCCTAGCTTTACCCACCCAAAAGAGAGTACCACTCGATATGTTTACCAGTTAAAAAAATCAGAATCACAAATATTTTATCAGTGTGTTTAAGTTCCACATGTATCCATGCATGAAATGTTAGCAAAAATTTTTCCTTACTCTAATTTAGTGTTACAATTCATTGAACTACTGGCTTCTTTTAAAAGTCCTTAACTATGGAAATTAATATTCTGCTTCACTCAAACATCTAATACCTAATTGGAATTTAGCTATCCCAAATTCTCTTCTGACCAGAAATGCAGAGAAATGGAGGTATTAGACCAAAAAGGCTTCTGAAAGGCCAAAACTCATAATGCTAATAAAATTAGCTCTGAGAATAGTCTTGGCTCAGAACCTTTCCATTGCTATTTTATGCAAAAATTGTAACAACAGAATAACTTTGGCTGTTTCTTAACAAACAGCGAAAGTGAAAGTCGCTCAGTCGTGTCTGACTCTTTGTGACCCCATGGACTACACTGTCCATGGAATTCTCCAGGCCAGAATACTGGAGTGGGTAGCCAGTATTTTCTTCTTCAGGGGATCTTCCTAATTCAGGGATCGAACCCAGATCTCCTGCACTGCAGGTGAATTCTTTATCAGCTGAGCCACCAGATGCAAAAGCTGACAGCATGACAAGGAAGAAAGGGCAAGGGTGGGATGATATGGGAGAATGGCATTGAAACATGTTAATTATCATATGTGAAATCAATCGCCAGCCCAGGGTTGATGCTTGGGGCTGGTGCACCGAGATGACCCAGGGGGAGGGAATCGGGAGGGAGGGGGGAGGGGGGTTCTGGAGGGGGAGCATATGTATACCCATGGCGGATTCATGTCAATGTATGGCAAAACCAACACAATAAAGTCAAGAAAATTAAGAAAAAAAAAAGAAAAAAAAACCTACCTAAAAAATTATACTTGAACTACACAGGTCATTAAAAATTCTAATATCTAGACTAGGTCTGCCATCACAGAGATCACACAGTCCTATGTTCAGATCTGTTTCACCATTTTTGACTTGTGTAATGCTGAATTTATTTAACTCTTCTATGTAAGAATCTGCCCATCAATACAATGCAGACATCCCTTCTTAGAGAGATTTTGTGAGAATAAAATGAAATGATATGCATAAAGGATTCTGCATAGACTAAGGACTCCAAAATGATAGCTAAAAGTAATAGTAAACACTGTCCTGTGGGGCTTTAGACTATGGATACTTAACAACTTCAGACAAAATTATTATCATTACAGAGAACAAGATAATTGATGTGCACAATGATGACCTTCTATTACCAAGAAATGAAGTTGTGTTTAAAATACTCGTTCAACAAGCATTCAACAGCATTTATTGAATGACTACTGTTTTTTCAGCCTCCAGCTGCAGGTGGGTATCAACGAGTGAGACACAGCTGTGACTTGAAAGAATGTGTGTCCCTAGAGGAGGAGAGAGAACTGTAAATAAACAGTCACTGCATAATGTGTATGTAGCAACAGAAACCTGTCCCAGGTGCCACAGAAGTCTGCAGCAGCAGGCAGCGCTACCTGGGGCCAAGAGCCAAGGCTTCAGAGAAGACACGCCCAGCAAGTAGGGTCTTGAAAGATCCATGAGACGGCAGGAAACGGTGGAAGTGGTACTGACCAAGTGAAAATGGTGAAGCATGGATGGGAAGGTACCAGTGGAAAAGGCATGGGGAGGGAGGATGAGAAAGGCCTGATTAAACATACCAAGGAAATCTGGATCCAATCCGAAGGGCATAACAAAGATTTTTAGGCAAGGATGTGCCAGGCTTGGAAGTATGATTCAAACGGACAACTCTGATCATAGTGTGGAGGTGGGATTAAAAGAGAGAAGGCAGGGAAACCAGGTTAGGAGGCTAATGAAAAAGTCTACACACGAGAGGAAAAGAGCCTGAATTCAGGTCCTGACTGTGAGATCAGAGTAGAGAAGTTTGGGGCGGGGGTGGGGGTGGGGGTGTTCATTTTAAACATATTTCAAATCAGTATGTTTGTTTTCAAAATTTTAAAAATCCTTACAGACACAGTCCTTTGTGATCAATAAAATGTGCCCTGCCTGGTGGTACTATTTTTGGTGATTTTGAGTGTTACACAATTCATAGCTTGATGGTAGGGTGATACCTCTAACCAAGTTTGAAATAATATTCTAGGAATTTTGCTAATGGGCCCACCTTTTTCTTCTTTATGATAAGATTTATACTTAGTTCTGATTAACTTAGTAAACAGCAAAAAGTAAAGCATGAACCAAGTTTGAGGGCTCTGCCTAGGAAAACAATCTTGTATGCTGTACTTAATTGCTTTAACTGGCGTTTCCAGAAATGTTAGATCTTGTACTGCATTTAATAAAACTCTTCTTATTAGTGAACAATACTTGTTCAAATATTGATGCTAGAATTCCATTTTAATGGAGTTGACATAAAAGACATCACAGAGAAAATCCTGGCCATAAAGCGAACAAATCTAAACTATAAATCTTCTGGTTTGATTTTTTTTTTTTTTTGCCTTTTTTAAGAGAACTGATGAGCCCAGAGCAGCAGCAACAGAACTACTAGAACCTGAAGGCGGGTCAAGCCAACGCACTTAGGCACTTGTTAGAACAAACACGATTCCCACTGCTAAAACTGAGGTTGGCAAGTCTCTCCTTTTAATTGCTGAGAAACAGTTTTAAAGGAACAGAATGGCAGCTTCTTTGCAAAGAGACTAATCATCACCATTAAAAGATCCTTAAAAGCAAATACAGAAGGGTCAGTCAGCCCGATCACTTTAATTTTTAATGAAAGAATATCTCCATACCTATCAACGAATGAAATGGACGTATGAAGGAAAATCTACTACCAATAAAAAAGAAGTGAATTTTTAATATTCCCCTTGCTTCGGACTGCCTCTGATGAGAGGAAGCAATATTTGAAAACATAAAGAAGGAAACAGGAAAAGCGGGATGTGACGATGTATCGGTGATAAAACAAGCAGGGATGGCCGTCACAAAAAAGCCAATGGCTCTTTCTCCCTCCATCAAGGTCACTACTGATGGTGGGCTCAATAAGATGATAATGCATTTAACCGCTTTCCTTGCATCTGACTTCGAGCTCACAAATCCAAATGGCCTTGTTTAACTACCCTGGCCTTTCAGTACTTCCCTGAACAAAGATAATTAAGGAGATGGTACTACCCCCTACTACTGCAAGAACTGAAAGACAAATAAACTTTTAAGAATACTCCCAGGTGTTGACTCCACTAATGTACAAATTTAAAGCACAGGTTAAAATGAAATAATGGTTAAATAATCAGAAAAGGCTAACAGTGTTACATTTGTTATATATGGTAGTTTTGCTTTACTTCAAATAAAAAGCTTAAAAAGAGTTCCAGGCTCCATCTTACAGGTCTCAAGACAGCAGGTTCCCTTTCTCCCAGCCGGAAATTTTAAGATTATGAAGAAAAACGGGCTGTGCTGGAACTAACATGAAAAAGAGTCATGGAAACGCCCACATATTATTTTAATTTTTGAAAGCTTCAGGTCAAGATGTCTGAATAGAAAAAACGCAATCACTGCTCTACATCAGTTTTTGTTAGTCATTTTGTAATACTCTATAATACATTCTGCTTTCTCAATGTACAAAACAAGACTTTTATGTGAAACTATTTAATTTTAAGAGAGGGGAATAATAACAATTAACAGGGAAACTTTTAAAAATAGCAGAGCATGTGGTTTACCGAACTAAACTATTATTTAAATGTTATGAGCCCTCAAATATTTGTGTATACTTTTCAATTATTATTCTTCCCTTGGGAAATGAATTTCCCATCAGTAATATCCATACATAAATTGTTTCTGTGATACCAAAGATGTCACTGCTTCATCCTTTTGTACTAAAAAAGTAAGAGTAGATCATTCAAAACTTACACATACAGGATTAGTAACTAAGCAGCTAAGTTTCTAACTAAAATCAACATATAAACACTAATTTTCAAACAAGTGGTTTCTTTTAAATATTAGAATATGTACCATCTCAAAGTTTGCTAAAAATATACATAATCTAATCATTTCAATACATCAAAATGTTGATCTCTATGGGAGAAAACCAATTTTGACATGTCAAAAAACAAATACCACCTACCAAATATCTAAACTGAGACTTCAAGTTGAGAGGCCTTAGACATAAATATTATAATACATTTTCATTTTAGACAAAACTACAACAAAAGTCATATAAATCTCATCTAGTTTATATTATATATTACTACAGAAATCTGTAATGCCGAGCAAGCTGATAAAACTAAATTACCATGAGTATTTACTGTAAAACATCTCTTTTAGAAGACAGAATCAAGTGTCATTTTGGCTTTAAAATCTTCGATATTTGAGGATATGTAATCATTTTATATATAATCACTTAAGATTGATAACTTAATGTTTATGTTTATATGCTTTGGATTTGTCCAAACCAATGTGAGAGCAAAAAACTTGCTGATAACCCTAATCTAAACCTTTGGGAGCCCCTGGCTCATCTCTCCCATGCCTCTAACAGCCCTTATCCATCAAGTCCTTTTGGGGAAGTTCCTCAACTTGTATTTATGATTGCTGTTGGATCAGCTAAGAACCAGGTCACTGGAAGATCTAACTCATTAAACACTCCAATAGTTGTGGCTTAGCTCTAACTGTGTAGAAGCTGTGGTCTAACCCAGAAGGGTGGAGAAAGAAATGGCAACCCACTCCAGTATTCTTGCCTGGAGAATCCCAGGGACGGAGGAGCCTGGTGGGCTGCCGTCTATATAGGGGGTCGCACAGAGTCGGACACGACTGAAGCGACTTAGCAGCAGCAACAGCAGCAACCCAGAAGGGTACAGCTAACATTATGCTTAAAAAAATAATCCTACTGCCCCTGATTTACTTACTTACGTTCTCACTTCGACATATCACTCTGTCTCCTTCATGTTACCAAATGCATAATATCTAAATATTTTATTTCTCAAGTGTTTGGTGCGAAAGCACTCATATCTAGGATAAGACCAACTAATTCCACTTATACTTTAAACTACACAGGTACGTACTCCTGTATGTGTGTGTGAATATACACATTTGCACAAAGAGTAAGAAATCCAGAGTAAAGCAGCAGTATACCATATTAGAGTAAAATTAAAATTTATGTAAAAAGAGGGAAAAGTTAATGAAAACTACTGTTAGACAAAAATTTAAAACAAATATACTGCCCTACATTTAGCATTCAGGCTCAGATTGTCAGAAAGGTGGTTTGTTAAAAACCTTTATCCACAATTGTTTAAAGTTTAAAAGATAAAATAAATTATAAAGGGGCTTATGCTCCGAAGCCCAATCTCTTAATTGCTGATCAGAAATGAAAATAGATCTTTTTTCCTCCACTAATTGAATCAGTCTGGTTAAACCTTTTGAAATACACTTTAGAAAATGCAAGAATACAGCTTAGAACAGGTTCTTTAATTTGGGTCATTTTCTGTTACTTGCAATAGTGATGGGTGCTTAGCAACGCTGTTCTGGTGGCCCTTTTAAGGAAATGAATACCTGGAATACAGCATTTTAATCTATTTTATGGCATTAATTATCAAGATCACTGCATTTAGACAAGCCTCCTTTGCCTCTTCCCTACATTATGAAAGAAAGGGATCCTGTGATAAATTGAATATGTCATTTCAGACGACAGAAGATCCTGTGCACATCCCTTAGCAAGTAAAAACACATAAGGACATAAAAACTAACAGTACAGAGAAGTCACAGAAAGAGTGAGTTGAAATGTTTAGACAAGGATCCTACACTGAAAATCAGTGTTCAGACATCTGCAAAGGTCCATAGGAAGTTGAGTTCCTCTTTCTCGATCTTTGAGGAAAATTAAATTCTATTATGCCACACACTAGGCCACTGAAATGCGATGCGACACCATGGAAATGAAGCTAAGATTTTATTTGATAAAGATTTGCTGAGTCTTTTAAATAATGATTTTATAAAAGAGGACTCTAACATGAGACATGTTCACAAAGAACATCATTTAAATCATGACCAAGTTATTCACATCCTATTTATTTTAACATGCTCAAAGGATTAACAATCGAGAAACCAAGGAAATCAGGTAAAATCCAGACTTACCAAGTATTTTTAAGAAGTTAAACTGCCAGGTTACACTCTGTAAATATGCCCATTCACATCTTACTAATAATCACCAAAATAGGTTTAAGAATGTAGTAATTAAAAACACTTGGAACACAACTTTCTACTTTTTTTTTTTTTCAGATCTCAATTACCATAGTTAAAAGTACAACTTTTCTAACTTTTTCCTCATAACTACACAATTCATTTCAGGTTTCTTATCCTAAAGAAGGAAGGTATCAATCTTACACACCACCATCCTCTTCCATCTTTACAGCTAGTAAGACAGAAAGTGACTCTTTGTCTACAATGTATCCTAATCTCAGTCTTCAGTGGTCAATTTTTAAACGTTTTTAACACTTAGCCTCCAAAGCTGAGAAGGGAACCTGGTTAATAACCTGCGATCATATTTTGTAAGTTTCATTCTACTGGTTAAGGGCATAATCAGCTTCCTTTTAAATGAAACATACTTCATACTTGATTTCAAATTTAGCATCAAACTGCAAACCACAGCATACAATGGGATAACACCAACATTTCTCAAGTTTTTTAACCTCTTAAAATCGACAGACTCTTACTTGGGGTTCAGGGGTTTTGAACAGTACAGTTGCCTCTTAATGCCTGGGAACCCGCAGAAAGAACAAAATGTGTAGCACAATACAGGCTGCACTAAAATAGTCTCCTACCAGGAGGGAGGCTTAGTAAGTTAGCTGTATTTCTCAATTGCCTTCTCTGGATAATTTCAATCCTTTTCTTAAGGGCTACTTTAACAATTAGCACACAGAGGTCTCTGGATGGCTTTCTGAAACACTGAAAACCAGAGAACAAAAGGTTTATTTTAAAAACGAAAACCTTGGCTTGTACAACTCCAGACGTGAATCTGCTTTCAATTACTGAAAGTATTTCCACTTCAGTGGAAGGGGATCAAATCTTCAACTACACCATCTTAAGGCACTGAATTTGATTATACTAGGCTTTCAGAAGACAGAATGAGTTTGTGACACAGGCACACATTTTCTGTACCTATCACTTGGGAGATATTCCAGAGGGGGAAAGATACCAGCACAGGGCAAGGCTGGAAATCCGACTTATCATTCCGAAAGCGGCCAAGGATCTTTGTTTTATTCTAGTAAAACACATACATAAATGGGGCAATGAATTTTACTTCAACAGACAGTATGCAAGCTTTTTTCTTTTTCCTCAGAAATCATTCCCAACTAGTTCTTCCACGGGAGTAACCTGCACTGAAGCACAACGGTAAAGTTGGATTTGTTTTAAAGACTGCCCTGCAAAAACCCTCTCGTGGCAAAAAATTCACACGCCAAGTATTTCGCAGGAGAAAAACTGCTCTTTTCATTACTAGCCGGATGATTTTGTGCCTTTCCACCCCTCCCATGAAACCACTGGCATGATGGATTTTAGTTAAGGAAACCAAAGGGCTGACCGATTTCGGCTCAATGCAGATTTCAAAACCCAACAGGCATCAATTATCCAAAACCACTCGAGCTCAAGATGCGCGCCCCACGAATTCAACACCGCACACCGCAAAAGTCACCGAAGGCAGGAAAAACGCCAGCTTCCTCTCCCGCGTGAGCGCGGGATTACTACTCATAAAACGGCCACCTAATTAAAAATCCCCGGGAACAAAAGACTCCCCGCTCCCCGCGGCTATACCTGCAACAGCTCCGAGGGCCCAGGGGTCCGGGACAAAGTTCGGCCGCCACCTCCTCCGCCACCCCCCAAAAGGTGGCCCCTCGGGGGTTAAAATGCCACCTCGTTTCGGATGCTCCTGTGGCCTCGGCCCCGATTCCCACCGCGCCGAGAGCCTCCTCCCCTCTCGACCGCACCGGGGGGGAGATCGCGGCCGCCGCCGCCGCCGCGGCCCCCGGGCGCGAACGGGCGAGGGGGCCGCCGCTCACCCACCTTGCCGCGGCGCCCTCGCGGTGGCCGTGCGGAGCCGAGCCCAGCGCTGCCGAGCCGCCTCGGTCTGGAGCGGATCATGTTACAGCGCCGGGCTCGGGGCTCCGGCTGCGAGCGGCGGCCAGACATGATAGGCTGAGGCTGCTCTGTTTACACCCGGCCGCCGAGGGGGCGGCGGCGGCGCTTAACCCCTTCGCGCCGGGCCCGCCGCCGCCCCCCGACCCTCCCCTCCTGCACACACACACACACACACGCATGCATGCACGCGCGGCCCGGGCCGTCACCACGGCCATGCCCCACGCCGAGTGTGAAAACTGCACCCCACACTGGTTCCAGGCATGCTCTTAAGACCCCGATTGGAGGTATTGCACACACACACACACACGGACACGGACACGCACCCGCAGACTCTCAAACATCAATATTCCCTCCTGGGCTTTTGCAGGTTGCAGTAGGTTTTTTTTTCCAAACCGGTTTTTCTCCAGAAGCGCGACTTTGCTGTGCTCACAAAAGAACCTCTTTCCCCAGCCCAGGAATGAATCCCGAGCCCCCTGAGCCGCCACCCGGTAAAGCTCACACGGCAGCGGCGTGGACTTCATCTGGATGCGAGTGGTGGCCGCGCGCCCCCCTCGTCGCGGCCAAACTAAGTCCTGGAGCTGGCGGGACGCGCCGCTCGGGGAAGGTGGGCGGCGGGGGTCCAGGTGGCGGGAGGGGTCGCCGGCGGGGCCTGGAGTCCAGCGGCGGCGGCGGCGGCGGGCGCGGCTTGTGTGTGTGTGTGTGTGTGTCGCTTGGGAACTGCAGCGGGGACCGACTCGGCCCGGATCGCCCCTCGGCCTGGGCTGCTGGCGCTCGGCCACGCAGGTATGGGGCTCCCGGGCCGGCAGCAGGGCTGCTGCGCGACCCCATGGTGCTCTCCAGGGCCTCGGACCCCATCCACGCCAACGCGGGGGCCAGACCCGCAACCGGGGGAGGGGAGGAGGTCCCCGGGGTTGGAAGCATGTGCTCAAGTGGTCTGAGCTAACTCTGAATGATGCATCAGGGCTGGACAACCCGTATCTGGAATACCTAATGTGGCTTCCTTTACTTTTAAATGCAAGACCCTTGATGCTGCAAGATCTTACATGTTAAATTTTTTTTAATTGCCTTTTTCTCCCTCTAGATCCACTTTTATCATGATTTTTGCATTGCCTCTGGGACAACGTCCCTCCTCCCTGTAATTTCTCTTTCTTCTAGAACATTCCTTCCCCTTCAGCTTCTTCCTCCATTTAACTAAGAACGGGATGACTAAATGTCCCTAGATTCACCCGTGTTTTCTTCCAGTCCCTCCAAACCCCTCAAGTATTATTATGAATAAAGAAACAAAGATAACACAAGCAGCATTTACAATACCAGGATCAATCAACATAACGTTACCTCATTAGCCGTCATTCCACATTTTAACTCTCATCTAAAAATAGGACACCAAAAAAAGGACTACTTAAGAAAGGATCAGTGTTTTCCTTTCATTCATGAATAGGACCCAAGAAAGATTATCTTTCCGCATCTCCATGATCCAACAACTGTAATTTCTTTTCCCTGTTTAGATTTTCTTTACCTTAACTCTGGTCGCTTTATAAAGGTAAAGCTACAGCCCTGTGACTACAGCTCACCTACCTCTTACTGGATACCTTTCCTATCCAGGTTTCATTGCCATCTAACATCCGCTGTCATTCATGGAAATCGCTGCTGTTTCTCAGTGTTGAAGCAACATCTCTGCCCCTCAGTGTCTTCTCTTTTAGTAACAATGTCTCTACTCCAATCGCAACTCACAAACACATTGTATTATATGATTATCCCAAGTATGCTACTTATTCTTTCCTGAGTGATCAATGTATCCACTCTTTAACGAGGACATCATTACGATATCAGAGAAAGTATTTAAACATTTCTTTGGCACAGTCTAAATTTCAAAGTTGTTTAAAGGTTTTGAAATTCTCCTTAGTAAAATTGTGTCAAAAAATAGAACAATAGGTATTTTGTGGGGCACTGAAAGACTTCTAAGTTCTTAAGCAAGTATCTTCCTAAGTCATAATATTTTGAAAAGGTTCCTTACACAAATGACTGTAATGTGTGTGACTTGGTGGTGATGGGGGGTGGGGGTGGGGATTGCCTGAAGTAATTGCAAATAAACACCATAGAACGGTTATAGGTCCTGTAATATGAAGAAAATACATTCAGTTAGAATCTAAGAAGAATTAAATAGGTACAACATTGTGCCTTGAGAATTTCCCAGGACCCATGGGCTTGTGAAGGCTTCGGATATATATATATCCCCGTGTTTTTGATGCCACCAATTATCAGATCTGGTTTTGGACTAGAACATTAGGAGACAGGAAGATGAACACTCTGAGGAATGAAAGGTTTTTAAATCTTAAATCACCGCTTGGGTCAAGATGAATCTCAAGAAGACTGATATTTGGCACGCTCATTTCCCCAGATAAATGCTATGTAAATTGGTCACTGATGGATGGCATTTATTAAAATTTCAATTTAACATGCTAATTAAGCCATGCCCATGTCCAAATATCAGATACAGGTTAGGTAAATTTTTATATGGGACTACATTGGAATCTTCTACATGTATATCTAATTCTACCTTTTCTGAATATAAAACTAATTATTTGCAAATTGGACCAAGACATTATCCCTTGAGAATGATCAAAGACTGACTTTGAACACAGCTGAGCAGCAACAGCAGCAGCCCATGGGGAAGGAAAGCGAGAGATGGGATTTTAAACAGTTTCTAATGCTAAAAAGTGAAGGATGGTTTCCATATATATCTTCCCAAGAAAAGATAGAAGGTTTTGTGGCCACACCCATCCCTGCATTAAATCACTGCCATCTTTTCAATGTTGGGGTCCACCGAAGAATCCTATACCCAGACACATAAGAAGGCACACATTAAACGTGAATTTTTATTTCCTATTGTTTGCCATATTGCTGCTGTCAGGAATAATTAGCCTTATGGATACTGCCTTCTATAACTTTAGCATTTCTTGTCTGAGATCTGCAGAATTCCCCGCAGTTCCATGAGCAGACACTATCAAATATGTTGAATTATGTGGCTATTTTATGTTGTGAATAAATAACCACATGGAATTGTACTTGTGCTGTTAAATGAATTTTACTTATAACTGAATCTAGTTCTTTAGGCATAAAAGCCTAATGACTGTACACCATGAAAAAGATTTTTAAAAATGCATGAACCAAATCAAATCAAAGCAAATTGTGTTTTAGAAAAAAAAAGTCCACGTGTGAGCTGTTACTTCAAATGGGCACCAACTCAGCTATAATATTAAGAGTTCTTCTGACCTCTGGCTACATAGGCCCAAAGCCTTGGAGGAAAAGTAGAGTTTAACCAAAACAGGGATGATTATCTTCTTGCTAATGATTAAACATCAAATCCATATTTTCAGAGATGCTCATAAAAAATCATAGTCAAACACTTTTAGCTGTGTTATATATGGGAATATGATAAAAACTAACATTGAGCAGTTTGTATGACTGTCACTATACTGATCATTTGACATATACCATTTTTATTAATGTTCTTAAGCCCCAGTGAAAAAGCCATATTATTATCCCATTTTATATATAAGGAAACCAGAGCTCAAAGAGCCCCCTTAGAGTGTCAGAGACTAACCCCAGCCCCAGGTCCTCAACTTAACTCATTTCACTAAACATTTAGTATCAACTCATTAGTAAAAACTGGCATTAGGAGTGTAATTCAGTTTTACAATAAGATTTGTCAGGATAATCCACACCCAAGATTTGAAAACATGATAGTCAATTTTAAAAACTGATCATTTGTGGATTTGGGAGGGGGGGAAAAAAGAAGAGGCACCACATATGATTTCTCCTATGTTTTGAAGCTGCTTTTGGAGCTAAGGGAACAAGTAATATGGGCTTCCCTGGTGGCTTAGCAGTAAAGAGTATGCACCTGTCAAGGCAGGAGACGCAGGTTTAGTCCCTAGGGTGGGAAGATCCCCTGGAGAAGGAACTGGCAACCCACTTCAGTCTTCTTACCTGGAAAATTCCATGGACAGAGGAGACTGGCGGGCTATAGTCCATGGAGTCGCAAAGAGCTGGACATGACTGAGCAACTAAACAACAATAGGTCAATATGTATCTGTCCATCTAGAATCTAGTTTCTCTAAACAGGCTTTGTTAAAAACTATACAATTTATTATGAAACTAAACTCAGCATTGTTTATTAGTACTACATATATGAAATGTGATATTTCATTTTTGTTTCTGCTGTTTTCCAACTAAAGTAAAATGAAGTCGCTCAGTGATGTCTGACTCTTTGTGACCCCATGGACTGTAGCCTAACAGGCTCCTCCATCCATGGAATTTTCCAGGCAAGAATACTGGAGCCATTTCTTTATCCAGGAGATCTTCCCAACCCACGGATTGAACTCAGGTCTCCCGCATTGTAGGCAGACACTTTACCATCTGAGCCACCAAGGAATTCCTAATTCCAACTAAAGTAGCTTCCTAAATAAATATTTTCAACAATTGTTCTGAAAAACTTATCAGGTTACTTCCACTTTTACTGATATTTCGGCTAATATAGACTTCCCAGGTAGAGCAGTGATAAAGAATCCGCCTGCAATGCAGGAGATTTTGGAAGCATGGTTCGATTCCTGGATTGGGAAGATTCCCTGGAGGAGGAAATGGCAACCCAGAGGAGCCTGGCAGGCTACAGTCCATGGGTTCTCAAAGCCTCAGACACAACTTAGTGACTGAGCATGCATGCATACACTTATATATAATTGTTCTTTTTAAAATAACCAATATATCAAAGAAACTGTTTATGTCACTGAAATTATAGTACACTGACATCAATTGGTACATAATAACATACAATTACTTTAGTTACATGCTGTAAATAAAATTTTAGACTTTATCTTCTGTTTTGTAAAGCATTATTTTGTCAGGAGCACAAAAATCCTGAACAGCTATGTGGACTCTCTTATAAGCTGACATAAACTATTTTAAATCATATTTCCGGGTCCTTTTTCCAGTAAAGTTCACTTATCATTTACACTGGAACAGAAATAGAGGTTTGAAAAAAAAGACATAATAAAGGCCAACTCATAATTTTTCACAGATGTCTACAGTAAATCTAAAAGGCTAGTATAATATGTAGGTGATCCTTTGATCCAAACTACAGACAATCCATCCACAATATAGCTATTTATTTCACAACTGTTTGAAATGACCCACATCCAAATTCATTTCTAAAAGGTAAGCTTTCTTCTTTATTTTTAGCAGCATTATGTTATTTCACCAAAAACACAAATGGCCTCTGAAATCTGATCTGTGATGAAGACTCACGACACTTCATCTCCAAGCGGTCACATACATGGTGTGTCCAAAGCACTGGGCTGATTTCTGTCTTAAGGCAGATGACCTTGGGTGGAGGATGACCTTGGGCAGGAGCATGCTGGGTCCTCCACAGCCCAGGCAGGCAGGGAGGAGGGGAATAGGAAATGGGTGTGTGGAACGAGGTCTGGACGCCTTGCAGGGGGGCAATCAGGCAACACATTGTATCCAGAAGGCTTAGCCGGCTTCCGGCTTCAGCCCTGTGCCAGCAGATACCCAAGTGGGAGGGATGTGGGTAAGGAAGAGAGGTTATCCCTTTCTCGGGCGACAGCAGGACAGGCCCAGGAGCTCAGAGCTTTGAGAAAACCCCAGACAGCCAGCAAGAGGCCGGATGGCGATGGCCCACACTCCGTCTCTGGAGTGTGCTTCTCTCTGAGTAAATCCACATCTTACCTACCACTTTGTCTCTCACTGAACTCCTTCTGCAATGAGACATCAAGAACCTGAGCTTCATCAGGTCCTGAAACCAGGAGCCATTCAATCATGCAGGGCAGCGCATGGTGATGTGTGACTCAGAGATGCTGCTGTGTCCAGTGCAGAGAGCCCAGATCACTGGAGATCCATGAACAATACTGAAACCCCCAACAAAGGAAGAAGTTAGCATCCTTCATTCCAGTGAAGATCACAATTTGGTAAGCTCATCAAGAGACCACCTGAGGCCAGATTAAAAAGTGCAGGCCCTGCATACACCCTGATCCTTGCTCTAAACTCCTTACCAAATCCCACTGGGTTGAGACACAGTTTTGAGGTCATTAGCTCCACTGTGGCCCCCTTTCCACAATAAAGCAATAAAACTATTCTTTTCTATCACCCCTACCCCCACCACAAGAAGTCCAATGTGGGTAGGGATACCAGGAACTGGGTACATAGCAAGAGCTGAGGGCCCAATCAAGCCACCAAATGTCCCAAGGCAATGTTACAAGTGGGTGTGTAGCAGTGTGTAGAACCCTAGTTCCATGTGAGGCAACCTCCACATGGAGATGTATACGAGTGGCCAGGAAAGAGGGAGTGTCCCTCAACCTTGGCAGGTTGGATAGAGGTCCAAAAACAGCAAGATGAATTCCCAGGCTCACCCAGGGATGGCAGTGTTTGTCCACGCTGGCAACTTATTGGGGTTCAACTTATTTGTAGCTCTTGACAATAAGACGACATTGGGGGGAGTGCTTTGAAAGTCCATGGATATGCGATAAATAAAAATGATTGAATTGTTTTAAATCCTTCAATCTGGACTATTTGTTTCCAGCCATCATTCCACTCACTCAACTCCAAAGCGTATTTTTGTGTTAGTTCTCAAAAACTAACAACTAACTCAGATGTCAAAAACCTAGGCCATAGATCTTTGAAATTAAATACACATAAACAATTTGTTTTCTTTGTTCAGATGCTAAAATTTAGTCATTCATTGATGGCTAGTGATGAAGTGATGTGGTCAGGTGGGTAGTTGTCTGTAAAGGCGCTAGCTACCTGCAGGTCAAATCCCTCTTGCAGTGGAGAGAAGAGAGAAATCACACGAACCCCTTGTGCTCAGTCACTCAGTCCCTCTGCGACCCCATGGACTGTAGCCCACCAGGCTCCTCTGTTCATGGGATTTCCCAGGCAAGAATACTGGGGTGGGTTGCTATTTCCTCCTCCAGGGGATCTTCACAATCTAGGGATCAAACCCACATCTTTTGCACCTCTTGCTCTGGCAGATGGTTTCATCCCCACTGTGCCACCTGGGAAGCCCTACTGGTTAAACTTCTAGAGTCACTCTTCAAAATTTATAATATCAAAAAATTTCCAAAGAACCCATAGGTATCAGGATCATTTTTGCAAATAGTTACTAAGGTCTTTATTGACAAACAAATCTGGATAATCAGTAGTACTAATTTTTAAAACTTTTAATTAAAATTTTTTTTCCTAAATGTTTTGCTCAGGAAAGTAGATTTCCCCCACCGCTGCTAGTTACAAGGATAATTAAATTTCACCCTCACCAGAGGGGTAGGAAAGTTCTGTCTTTAGCTGTGACGGTGGCAGGGATTCTAATTTACCATTGACAGTGGTTCTTTCACTTTGATAGATGTGAATTCAACTTCATCTACTGAATGCCTATTAGGTGCCTGAAACGCCTTAAATACTTTGCCTTGAAATGAGATTTTTAAACCTCACAGGGCAAGACTAGTTTAAAATTAATGTAGAAAACTGTATTTCCATTGTTTAAAATACTCTGTAGAGGAAAATACACTGTAGGCAGATTTCTACCTGGTATCTGTCTTGGTTCATAAAAACAGACAAACAGGTGTGCTCAGGGTCCTGCTAGGGGCAGTGTAGGCGTTTACAGGGAATCATACACAGGGATACCTTAAGTACTACATGAGAAGAACTGAATTCTCTGGAAATGGGGAGGTGAGGGAGGATAAAGAGAGAAACAGGTAGAAACAGAGGCTGACAGGTAAGGAAAACTCCAGTTACAGTACGTCTAATCCTCTGTGCTTGCAGTTTCTGGGTGATAGCAAGCTTCAGGGGCTGTCTTTTTTAGAAAAGGCACAAAGGGAATTAGGTCTTTCAAAAGACGGAAAGGAATTGCAAGACAAAATAAGGGCATCTATTTATTTGATGCAAACCAAGGTGATTCTAACCCCCGAGGCCATCACACAGCAGTCTGAAGATCCTGACCCATTAAGGCAAGTGTCCAGGTGAAGAGTTTGACCCAAGACTGCATAGGTGTTTCAGGGTTTACCTTCCTTGATGGCAATTTAACTCCAAAATAGAAA
The DNA here is from genome assembly GCA_007570785.1 of Antilocapra americana. Taxonomy (NCBI): domain Eukaryota; kingdom Metazoa; phylum Chordata; class Mammalia; order Artiodactyla; family Antilocapridae; genus Antilocapra; species Antilocapra americana. The sequence continues at coordinate 5,544,951 of ML660774.1, read as the reverse complement.
CCACTGTGAAAATAAGTAGAATTCTACATTATTTTTGGCCAAAGGGCCTTTGCAAGATTTTCCAAAAGATGTTTGCCCAATGTGATTTCCTTCGCATGAGTTTTAAAGATTAAGGCAGAACAAGTTAGAGTATTTTTGAATTAATTTCATAATATTACTCATTAGGTCAATATATCACAGTGTCACTTTAACTACAGAGTCCAATATAGCTTTCATCCAGATGATAGAAGCGTCTAGAATTAATAGAAAGGCTCTAGTATTAGGTGCAAGTCTAGGTTGAATAACTGTATCCTTCTTGCTTGAGTTCTAGAATCGATGCTGGGTAAATTTCCCTTCAAGAAATTTCTGGCAGGGTTTCAAAAGGATAGTTATAATGAGGACTTTTCTAACTGGAAAAAAAAAGCAGTTACATTAACAACAATTTATGATTAGTGAGCAAGGTCCTAAATTATAGCAACATATTCACTCCATAAAAAGCTTATTTGATTTCTTGCTGATTTTTTCCAGCAATTTTAATTGAAAAAATGTGGTGTCACAATCAGCAATAGGAAAATCCATGGCTGTGATTCAGATAAGCAGGTATCTTTTTGTCCACACCTTAGGTGATGTGAAGAGACACCACTGAAATGGATGATAAAATGGGCTCAGTGCAAAAGAAAAGAACCTATAAAGAACAAAGCAGCTTTGATAGTTGGCAGACCGAAGCCAGTGAAAACACATCACAGTCCACCCTTCAGGGATTTCTCCACTTGTCTACAATTTCTCTGAGAATTGGGAAATTCAGGCTCTGGACATAGCTCTTCTGATGGGTTGTGTAATCTTGCTAAATCTTAGTTTATCTGGGCTTCAATTTTTCCCTCCTTAAAAGGGGGAATATCTCTTGGGTCTTCTGAATCCTTTAAATGGCCATGCAAGAGTTTCTTCCTACTCCTTTAATGTTCTAGGATAACAGTTTTCAGTTCATAGATATTTCTATTCATTTTTCATTTTCTTCATGTTTTTCTTTTATCCACCTTGATTTTCCACTGGCCTGCTTGTTTGTCTGTCCATCCATTCACAGTATAAAGATCAAATTTTGTTTACTTTGAAGAATGAGTAAAGAGTAAAGAAAGAGTAAAAGGGGTCAGTCATTTCCATATGTTGACATTTTAAGGCAGATGTGATTTAGAAAACAGCTGTTCTCAGCTTTATTCTACTCCACATTTTAACCTTCCATGTGTTGAGATATCATCCTCAGTCTAATGTCTGTAAGAGGTGAGAGGTTCTCTGTTTCATAAGAATAGCACTGATGATTAATGAAGCCAAGAGAAGTAGTGAGGTATGCAAGAGCCCTATTATTATGTGTTTGTTATTAGATTGTTATCATATGGTTTGTTATATCTTTGGCAGCAATCACACCTATTTATTCTTCTCAGCTAAGATTTACATCTCTTGCAAGGTTTCTTGTCTTTCATTGCTTCTGCATCAACAACTTCAAGTAAGGTGGGCTACAAAGAGGACGCTCTGGGTAAGAATAGTTTAGAGCAGGGTCCCCTACCTGCGGGATCTAATGCTTGATGATCTGAAGTAGAGCTGATATAATAACAATAATACTAGAAAATAAAGTACACAATGAAAGACCCTGATGCTGGGAAAGATTATGGGCAGGAGGAAAGGGAGGCAAGTGAAGATGAGGCGGCTGGATGGCATCACCTACAGAGGACATGAGTTTGAGCAAACTCTGGGAGATGGTGAAGGACAGGGAAGCCTGGTGTAGTCCAGGCTTCCCTGTGTGTAGCTGTAACCCATGGGGTCACAGAGAGACAGATACCACTGAACAACTGAACTGCAACAATAAAAGTACACAATAAAAGTAATGTGTCTGAATCATCCCCAAACCATGCCCCACCCCAGTCAGTGAAACAATTGTCCTCCATGAAAACGGTCCCTGGTGCCAAAAAGGCTGGGGACCACTGGTTAAAAGCACACCATTGGTTTCCTGCCTTGAAGAAAGAGATCACAGAGCATCACCAAACGTTAGGACCCAGCAGAAACGTACAGCTCCTTGTGGAACCTTCTTGCCTTTTTACGGTGAAGCCAGGGAATGTAACCTCAAAGACAAACATCTCCTCTATTTACTAGTGATTCTAAATATCACTAATATGACAGCCTCCTCATATTTCCTTAAGCAAAAAAGTAGAAAGAGGCGTTATAATCTGACTAAAGGCATCCATCAAAGCAAAAGAACCGCTGTCAATAGAAAATTAGAATGCCCTCAACCTTCACAGGCAAACACTACTGCCCCGCCCCCTCTGATGAATGTGAAATTTAATTAATTATCATTATAACTAGCAGGAAAAAACAATCTACTTTTCCTGAGCCTAGAACGTTTATAATTTTCTATTTCCTTTTTTTTTTCTCCTAGGTCAAAAGAATTGAGAAGATTTTTCAAAGAGTTAAATATAAATCCATATCCATTTTTCCTCCAATTATGAAGAAATAAACCAACTTCAGGGCTTTCTAATACCTGTTCGACTGTGACTTTGGTGCCTTTCGGCTCCCGTGAGAGAGTTATGTAAAGATGACCTTTCTCTGCAGACAGCAACTACTCATGCCTAAAAAGGGAAGATTCCAAAATTCTTAAATACGTTCTTCTGCCTTTTCCCCTATCCTATTTCAAATCAATTTCCTATTTTCTCACATTCCTCCAGGCTGGCAGCTGCCCCTTCTGGGCCTTTATCTGGCCCAAGGAAGACAGGCAGGCAAGCAGTTGCCTGTTCTCTTGATGTCAGTCCTGTTCCCGGGCTGGAGACAGAATGTCTGATCTCCATATTGTTAGCAGCTTCCAACTGACCCCATCTCCAAAAGCATCTTAACACTTGGGTCCACAGGTTGGGGTCCCCTGACTTTCTTTTCAGTGGGAATTAAAACCTTTCTGTTTTAATTGAAAGAAGACATTTGAAAAAAAAAGAAGACGTCTGAAAACAAAGAGAAACAGTCATAATAACCAACCCACAAGTCAAGTCACTAAAGGAAAAAAAATTCACCTGCAGTGTAAACACAGAGGATGGAAGAAGTCATGTAATAAACACTGAATTTGCCGACTGGAGCAATATAGTTGAAGTGAAATAGCTTTCAGTCTTGCAGGGACTCTGCTGAACAAGACCAGAGCTTCTGTAAAACCACGGAACTGATGAGGACCACCAGCAAAAACCATGAAAAGACCTCCCCTCGCCTCCCAGCACAGACAGCTACTCAAGTGAAAATGGCATTTAGCCTTCTTGACGTGTTTGAGTTTGCATCAGATGCTTCTTGGTATATATCCAGAATTATATTTTTATAGACTTCAGAGATGCCAGCGAAAGAACAGCTCGTGTCCTAGCGCTTCCCATGGAAAGGCCCATCTTTTCTCTACCCACTGTTGTATTGATTCCTGCTGAACTGATGTGCTCAGACCTTTTCTTCAGCTCCTGCGGCTGCTCTCACCATCCACTTCTTCCCCTGCCCAAAGTGGTCCAGCCCAGCTAAGATGAAGGACTGTCACTCTTGGTAAGGATTACTGAGTTCTCTCATTTGACTTTCTTTCCAAACGGATTTCTAAGTCCTTTTTATTTTTTCTTATAGTGCACAGGAAAAGAAAAACATCATCTGGTCTAATCTCTGGAATAGAGTCTTATAAGCTCCAGGAAAACAGGGAGAAAAGGCGAGTTTAAAAATAAAATATACTGATACACTATTCTTCTATTTTTAATTCTAAGAAGTATGATCATTAAGTTCTAAATAACATACAAGATATACATTTCCTGAAACCAGAGCCATCTTCTGATGTCTCTCTCTCTCTTTTTTTTCACTCCAAGTTGTTACCATTCGAATAGTTATCTCCTGTCCCTGGGTCAGAAGTAGTGGGAAGACTTCTGTTTTCAGAAGTACCTCTTGCATCCATGCTTTTTCTTTAAACGTCTTTTTGTATCCTACCCAGCTTCTCAATCTCATCACATCTACCCTAGATGCATCAATAGCCTGTGCCTGGTCCTTGCATTCCTTCCTACTCCAATCCACATTCCGGTCAGATTTTCCAGTGGCGTATTTGCAAATACTCCTCCCTCGTTCAAAGCCTCACTGGTTCCCAGTGGCTGCAGAATAAACCCCATCCCCAACTAGCATCCAGGAGAACCATCTTAGTCTTATCTTGCCCTTGACATAGCATTTTTCTCAAATATACCTCTCCCCCTTTCCTATCACCTTGTCACATCGCTCCCTCTGCCTAGATGTCCTTCTTCGGTCCCTCCCTCACTACCTTCTTCCTCTCTCTCTCTCTGTACCCGCCCCCTTTTTATTTCTCTCTGATTTCCATAACCACTGCCACCTCGCAAGGCCTAACTGACCAATTTTGAAAGTGCCAGTCACTCAGTCATGCCCACCTCTTGGTGACTCCATGGACTGTAGCCCACCAGGCTCCTCCATTTGTGGGATTTTCCAAGCAAGAATATTGGATGCTGTTCCTTTAATTCCAATTGCCTACCAGGCTCATAGCCAATCACTTAATGGCTTCAATAGGATGCCTACCAGCATTTAAAATGCAACATGTTCAAAGCTAATATAATCATCTTTTGGGAATTTCCTGGTGGTGTGGTTAGGACTCCATACTTTTACTGCTGAGGGCCCAGGTTCAAGTCCTGGTCAGGGAACTAAGGTCCTGCAAGCTGCCCAATGCGGCCAGAAAAGTTAAATAACATACAAATAAAGACCTCATCACAGTTGAACCAAAACCCTGATTTTGAGAAGTTCTCTTTTTAAAAAATGAAACGAAATAAAATAATCATCTTCCACAAACTTCCATCTCTTCCTGGGTTCCCTGTGTCAGTGAGCAAAAAATCTGTGTCCATCCAAATGCTCAAGAAACTTGGAAGCTGTTTCTTTCATCAGCACTGCCTTCCCCATTCCCTACGTTGAATGAACCCATAGGCTCTCCGCCATTTGCACAATTTTCATCACGACCACGTCTACCTTTGTCGACGCAATCATCATTTTCACTTGGATGTAATATCATACCTGCCTCTATTTTTACCTTCCTCTCACATTCTTTGTACTCCATTCAGAAAAATCTTTCAAAAAGATGCACATCATCATACCAATTTCCTGACTGAAAAATTTTGAATGACTCTCCACTGCCATTATGATAACATCCCAATTCCTAAGTAGAGCTGATGAGATACTCTGTGACCTCACATATCCTTGCACTTTCAACCACAGCAACAATTTCTGGCACCGTGCATAGGATATTCCTAATCTTTGGACTAGCATCCATCTTCCCTCAGCTAAGTCCTATTTTTCTTTCAGTCTCGTCTTAGATATCTCCTCTTCCTGACTTGAAAGCTTTCCTGTCCCCTCGTGGCTAGATGTCAGTTGATTATTGCATAGTCATCAAATTAAGAAAACATAACAGTCAAAACACTTATTACATTCTTATTACATACTACAATATTACATTCTAATATTGTAGTATAAAAGAACAAAAATTCTGTAGTTTTGGTTGCCTTAAAACTACAGAACTGGAGAAGAATATAGAAACAGAGGCAGCATCTTCACTTCTGACAGGCACTGGTTGTGTGTTAATTTGAAAAAATTCCTGTAAGTCTGGGAGATGCAAAGATTATCCTCCTGTTTGTGGAATATGAACAGTCATAAAGTCCTCAAGTACAGTCATACCTGAGTTCAAATTCCGTCTCTTGGGACTTCCCTGGTGGTCCAGTAGTTGAGATTCTGTGTTCCCAGTGCAGAGGGCAGGGGTTTGATCCCTGGTTGGGGAGCTAAGATCTTGCAAGCCACACAGTGAGGAAAAAAAATATCCTGCCACTTCCACTTACTAGATGTGTGAACTTGAGTAAACCACTTGACATTTTTGAGCCTTGTGTATGTATGTAAATTAGGAATAATATAATACCTATGTCACTGGATTTTTGTTAAAATTAAATGAGATAATCTATGAAACATATTTATCATAGGACTTAAATATACTAGAAATTCAAAAGCAGGGTTCATGTTTCATTCAACATTCAAGCCCTGACAGTATTGTGTGTAGACACTGAATAAAGTTGGTCTACCTGAATTGAATTTGTGGCTGATTTTGAACTACGGATTAATTACCAACTGTAGCTGTGAGATAATTATTTTATCCTACAGTAATAAAGGTTTATAAATTTACCAAGTGTCAAGGCCAATCATTTGAATTTGATCTGTATTGATAAGGCAAAACAGTTCTACTCCTTGGCGCTAACAGAAATGTTAATTCAATTAATCACTGTAGGCAATAAATTACTTAAAAAACTAATACTGGATCTAAGGAATTTAAAATGTAGGTGTGATATAAGTGAAAACAAGTATTTAAGCATTTCTATTTTTATCATACTCATTTATATCACATGAAGAAATTGCTTATGCAATTTATATATATGCACATGGAAATAAACTTCATAATCAAATGTAGCACTCAATCACTGATTTAAAAGTTAAAATTAAACAATTTTCATGGACACAATAAAAATTAGAGTAGGTTATTAATGTCCAACAATGCCAAGCAATGCTTAACAGTCCTATGATATTATGGAATTGGAGTAGAATTTAGAAACAGAGGCAATGTCATTGTTTCTGACATGCATTTGGTTGTATGTTAATTGGCAAAAACTCTTTGAGTTTGGAAGATGCAAAGATTAGCCTCCTGTTTCTGGAATATCAACAGTCACAAAATCCCCAAATATATTTTAAAAAAAAATGGAGTTGGTTAGAGTCTTTGGAAGAAGTTGTCTCAAGATCTGTTGGGTCAAAAGATAGAATATATTTCCTAGCACTGGGAAATATTAGACTTCACTCCCTGTGTGCCAGACATATTTGCACCCAGACTAAACAGTATTTATCCACTGTGCTTACTGGAACAGGGAAGTACTTATATCAGTCCAATGCCCTTAATAAGAATTAGTTTCCATCAGAGACAGGAAAAGTAATGATACAAATCATTCCCCTTATTATTTTCTTTAGTATTATGTACTCCCTCTTGGAGAAATTAAAATATTCTGCTTGGAAAATTTAGCAGGGTAAAATATTTTTTAAAGGCATCATATATTTTTTTAAAAAATCTTTGTTATTTTAGTGTATGCATTTATGATAAAATATATGGGCCACATAAGTCACACAAAGCTTTCCAAAGATCCCTGTTTTTGGCTTCATGGCATCATTCCTGGAACTCTGTCTGCAAGTGATTGATGGAATTAAAAACTGACCCAAAGCAAAACAACTATTGGCAGGGCCAGCAGCCAGTAAATGTCCGTCAGGATTGCTCTGACCAACATGGGCTGCGCTCTGTACTAGACGGAGACTAGCCTCCATTTATCAGATCCTGTTTGGAGAAGCTAGGTCTGCAGATACCATGGGGGAACAGCAACCAGCAGTGGTGTGAGAAGCAGCAGCAGAGAACAGGTAACCTAACCAGGTAACCATAACTAGGTAGTGATGGGTATTTCTCAACGTTCCCGCCACTCCCCTAAAACTTGGCTCAATGTTGCTCACGTGTCACGATTGACATTTGTTTCTTCCAGGCCTACGGACATGGGTTTCTGTGTCTTTCTAAGTTTCTTGATCATACTTCCTTACTTGCCTAGGTAACCTGAGTACCTTTAAATCCTTATATTCCAAAAGCACCCAATGCGGTATCCACCAGCATTCTGATGCCAGGCTGGTTTTCTCCATAACATTTTTTAGTTAATATTTACTCACAAAAACTGAGCTTATAAGAAATGTCTCTTAAAAAATGTGTTGTATTTATAGCAAATACATTAGCATGCTTTTTTTTTTTATTGCCAAAATGTTTTGAATGCTCATCTGTCAATCACATTTCCCTTTTGTGGGAAGAGAAAGGTCAGCAAGTTGGCAAAAAAAAAAAGTGACAGCTCTGGATAGGGTTTTGGTAGGTGGGGATAAAAAGTCACTTTTCATGTACACAGCTGCGTGTAATAAATGCAACATGTTTGAGGCCTACTCTTGGATCAGTTCCCCTACATTTTAAACTCAACTTTTCTTGGCAAGGTTTCTGGGGCCATACTGTGTATGTGTCTGAATTCCTTCAGCCAAAATCTCTTAATATGAAAATTCAGCAGTATTGCAGTCTGTGTAGATGTCATGACTCAAAATCCAGTCTGTTTTATGTACCCTGTGACTCCAGACTGACCTCTTTATTACTATGGGCTTATTTTTAGCACAAAGTGATATTTATCTATGTCATTTTCTAAGGCCATATATAAAGATGGGTATATATATTATCCTGTAGACTTATAGTTTACAAGGACTATGTATGGAAGGAAAGCATTTTTTTAAGTGAATTAACAGAAAACACATATAACCCAAACCACAGCCTGGCTTTTACCTTAATGAGTAACAATTTCATTGCTGAAAAGGGAGCCAAGCAAGTTCCATCCTGGGGAACCCAGCTTCCTTTCTCTCTCAAAGGAGAAGTTCCTCTCAAAATAAGGCCACCCCTCCCTCAAAGCAAACGGAAACTCCCTTTTGCATGTTTAAGGTTTCACTTCCATACTCTGGAATTAAGGCTGTATTCAAAAAAATAACTTTTCAGAAATGTGATCTCCATCACAAATACATCTGAATGTCCAAACGTCAAAACAAAACAAAAGCTATAACACAGATTCCGTTCAACGAGTATAAGTAAAAAGTGGAATATTTTCCCAAGTGAAAAAAACCCATGATGATGTTTTTAAAATTTTATGAATCTGAAAAGTCTTACTGACTGGGTCCCTAGAAGTCATTCAGCACATAAAGAATTTAAACATCAAATCTGAACAGTAATACAAAAAGATTTTGAAAATAAGCTGAAAATCATGAACAGATGCCTCAGCATGAAAGAAAATTAGAAATACAAATATGCAAAACTAAAAGGTAAATATTTTGGAAACATGTTTGGAAATTCAATATTTTTCAACAGATAATGAACATGGAAGTATTTTATTTTCTATTTAGAAGACTGTGAATTATTCTATAAATTTAACAATTAATCTTAACATTTTAAATTATATTTGTCGAAATATTAAGCCTAGGTTCAAAATCACATGAAGTTTTAAAATACTTGTCAGATCAAGTAATGAGATACTAACAGGTTTTTGTTTCATATTAAGGAAAGTGATCTGGGCCCTAAAGATATTAAGATATTGAAATAAGGGCTAAATATTCTGAAATACAATTAGTTTACCACAAAGTACATTAATGACTAAATTAACCCCTATTTTATTTTAACTTCTGGTAAAAGTAGGGTTCTAATTGTACAAAGAAAATTGACAACACAATGAAAATGATGAAAAAAGCATTCACTCATGTATTTCTTCATATTTCTGAAAAGAGATTTACCTAAGTGTCAATGGTGGTGTGACAGTCCTTCGTCATTGCCTTGGTAGTTGTATTAACTATCTTCAGGTCGCTTCTTTGATTTAAAATTTTTTCTAGGGCAGTGTATCTGCTTTCATTAGTTCTTTTAAGTCCAAGATTAAAAACTAGATAAAATACTACGTTCTCCATGGTCCTCCAATATCAGAGTGTAGAAGGAGCTAAGCTACCCATGCAACCAATTACTTTTTCCAGTAAATCCATTATTTGTCAGAATATACTGCAAAATATCCATGAGAACTGAACTGAGGGTCCATGCGTGAATACTGGCACTGCTTAAAGTAAAAGAGACATTTATTCCCAAACCAAATTACATTTGGAACATTTTGGAAAGAAATGCATAATAAACATTGCAGAAATCCTAACATGTTCAATTTCCACTTTGAGCGTTTTTGATTCAGCTCTTTTGTGGCCACTCAGTTGAGTTCATTCAGCAAAAGAAAGCAATGTATTTTGATAGAAAGAATGGAAGCATGAGGTTTCGGAGATTAACCAGGGATCAATCTGGTCTTGACTAACCATCCTTGCGGGCACTTTGAAACATCTGTGTTTCATCAGACACTCCTGAAAATGCAGTGCATACCACCATGGAAAAATTTCCTCCAAACTCTCTCCCTTTCTAATGGAATGTTTTACCGAGATTTGTTTTATATATTTGACAGAAAATAAATTACTAAGATATAGGAGATTGTCTGAAGATTTGTGATCCTTACAGAGTAGGTTAATATGAGTTAGACAAGATCAGCCTTTAGGATATGTAAGAAATACAAATGTTTTCAGTAGTTGTCTTAGGCAAGTGGAATAATATGGATTGCTTGACCTTTTTTTTCTTTTTAAGAAATTTAAAACAATAAAAAACAATAAACTTCTTCCTTGATCACTCCAGAGACTGTAATTCAGTTCACATAATCCCCTAAATTATATAAAATTTATTTTCTGAAGCCATTACTTAAGAGTACAATGGCTATTGTGGAAAGAAAAATAAAGAGTTAATGAGTCAAGTGTTTATTTCCATAGATGACTATCTTCATTATTAAAAGCAAAATAATGTAGCAAGTGGATATTCTCAAAGCAATCTAAAAATAAGGATCAATGTGCAAGCACTCAATTTTGATGTAACATCTCAGACATCTTTCCTATATTATGTTATGCCACATCATAAAAATGATAGTTTTTACATAATATATTTTTCTTAAATATATTTTACTGTTCTGTTAATTGTTTCAAGTTAAGAAAATTATGGATAAAATGTTAATAGTACAGATTAAAGTGAAAACTCTATTGTGCCAGTAACTATTACTTTGTGAATAACATAAAATTCTTGAGTCAATAAATTTCCAGTATTTTTGTTTTTTTATTTTTAAAACCTTTTATTTTCTACTGGGGTCATTAGTTGTTCAGTCATGTCCAACTCTTTGCAGCCCCATGGACTGTATCCTGCCAGGCTTCTCTGTCTAGAGGATTCTCCAGGCAAGAATACTGGAGTGGGTTGCCATCCCCTTCTCTGGATACTGGGGTACAGCTGGTTAACGATGTTGCTGTGTTGGTTTCAGGTGTACAGCCAAGTGATTTAGTGATGCATGTATCTGTTCTTTCATTTGAGTCATAACTGATGAGGTTAGATATAATTTTAGGAGATACTGTCAGCAAAAATTTAATTCATAAAAATGACATTCTTCTCTATATTATTATTCTTTCCTTTTAAATTCCTCTTAAGCTTGATTGTTAAAAAACAAAAACAAAAAAAGCAAGCCTGTGATTGGAAGGAGGAGGATGTTGATAACTAGCAAATGTACTAGCAAATGTACTCACTTCTCTGTGGAATTAACTTAAAAACAGGTCAATTTAGCTCATTTTAAGCAGATTATATTAATTTTGTCCATTCATTATTTCTTTTAAGGGTAGTAACATGGCAAAATTTGTGCAAAATCCTCAACTTAAACACTTATTTTGAACAGTCTAACACTGAAAATTTTTGGTCATGTACATTTAAAAAAAATTCAGGCCTAAATCAGAGACAACAGCAAATAAACAGTCAAAGTGAAGAAAATTGTGTAAAAAATATAAATCAACAGGGAAAGTAAAGTGCTAGAGAAAAAGACTAACTGAAAGCCTCGAATCTGAGAAATGAAAATGCAAATTGCCATTAAAGATTTATTAAGATATTTTTACACTGAAATTTATAAGAAACATTCCATTTACATTTTTGCTTTTTCACTTTTTCAGAAGGAGCTGCTAGTTAAATTGCCACTTTTAATGTTTCTAAAAAATTTTAACTTTTTCCATTTAGCTGTAGACTATTACCAACTGCAAACAAAAAAAGTAGGAAAAATTGGACCAGTTGACAATGTAAAATATAATTGAATGACACTTCTTAGCTTATTTACTGTAGGGCTTCTTTTTCATATACTTCATTTTAATTCTCATATACTTTTACAAGTAAAAAATGATTTTTCAAGAATATATTTGTGGAACACTGATAATCTTGCCTTAATTTTTCCTTGAGTAATACAAGATGAAGTAATAGAACCATTAAGTACCTTTTATCCACTAATTATACTATGGGAAAAGGATGACTAAAGTTAATGTAAAGTGTAAGTTTAATAGTAACTGAATATAAGTGAAAGTCAAGAAACATCTAACTGTTCTTCCTCATGCCTTATAAGCAGCTGATTAGAATATATTAAAAGTATTTTAAATCTTAAAGTATGGCTAATTAGCAACTGCCAAAAACATTCTCTCAAAATTAAACATCTTATTGTTATGGTTGATGATAAACAGGTGTTTCTTATTTTAAAAATAAATTGGCCATCTTGGAATTCGCAGTATTAGCATCTGAAGCTTTGCATACATTTTAGAAAACATGACTGTGTGTAGTGGTATTGTTCCCTTGCTCACTGCTGATTTTTAACTTTCAGTTTATTTCACTGAACTGCATTAGCTCCATTTTTAAAGCCTTTGGAGTGAGCAGTTTTTCAGAACACTGCCTGCTTAACACTGGATATTACCAAGCAGTCTGCAATTTGGGACTAAACTTTAACTTCTGCAAATAAAAGGTGATCTGGAAGAAAGGGTTTTAAGGATGTGAAGAAATAACTAATATCTCCTTTACAACCCTCTCCCTACTTCCTCTTCTGTAAATACTTCATACAACCTGGCCAGAACTTTGAAAATAAAATGACAGTAAAGAAAAATTTTAAAATCATACACACATGAACAAAGGGAAGAGGAAATGCAATGAGAGCAGAAAAGGATGTTGACAAATTTTGGAAGACGGAAAACAAACAAAATGGTGATAATAGTGAAGCAGAGGGAAGGGGTTAAAGCCCTAGGACCATCAGAAAGGAAGACTTCCCAAGCGCAAGCTGCTCCTTTCCTTCAGACCTCAGAAAGTCGTGGGAAACAGATGACTGGTGTTCCTGAAGTCTCATGTGTGGAAAATTAATTTCTTAAGTAATCTTATTCACCACACCTTAAACTATTTACTGCCAACTTTGTACATTTAATAAAGGAGAGTTCAGGAACTCAGCCAAATTGTTGAGGCAGCATCATTTTGAGATTGGGAGCAAGGACTATGGAGCAAGACTGGCTGACTAGCTCTGTGACCTCCCCATCTCTTCCTTTCTGAGCCTCAGTTGCATCATCTGTAAAATGGGGCACCAATACCACCGACCTCATAGAGTTGCTGTAAGTATTAAATGAGTTAATATATAAGTGGCTTGCTGAGAATTGTGCATGGCAGTTGTGAGCGATTATTTTTTTAATAAGGAATTGAAGTATGAGAGGCAAAATTAAAAAATGTGTTCGCATACATTTAGCACATTTTTTTTCCCCCAAGAAAGTTCAGCCCAATACACGGTGAACCTGAATGGCAAGTCGATTCTAAGATTCTAATTTCAAGTGATTCCTCCAGAAGGGATGATTTCCAGGTCTCCACCAAATCCAGAGAGAATTCTTAAATTGGTTTCTTGGGATCTTTCCTGCTCAGTGATGCCCTAATTTACACTTCATAATTTGCAGCCTGCACGTGAGGCATTGTTGAACAGTCTGAACTGAAAAGAAATTCTTATCATAATTAATTTTTAAGGCAGCAGGGACTTGGTTATGAGGTTACCCGAAGCCAACAACAGAAGTGGCGATGTCAAAGTGACAACAGGTCAAAATGACGCAGGGACGCCTTCCAGGCCACCGCAGAATTAACGTGTTTTGGTTTCAAAAGACGCAACTTCACTTCATGATGCCATTTGCAAAGAACTACAGCTCTCTGCTTACTTGGCCTTAGCAGCTTCTAATGTTACAGCTTACACACCTGTAAAAGGAATTTTTTAAAAGGTATAGCTACCCATTGATAAATAGGCACCTTTACTGCATTTAAAGAATTTCGCATGGCTTCAGAAGTGTTTTATGACAGAGGGTCACATTTACATTACAAATAGTTTTTATATAGACAAAAAAAGAGAAGCCTGAGCTTGGAGACGAGGGATATTTTACCAGGAAGTATTTAGGAAGTTATCTTAAGACAGTTTCCTCTTAACCTAACCGCAGTGGGATTCATCTCCCAGGGCAATTGCCTAAGAAGAAAATTGAAAAGCTGGCATTTAAATCTGACCTTCACCTGATGGTAATCCAGGATGATGAACTTCAGCGGGAACCTGGGAATTCTGAAGGGCCATTACAGTCCCTGAGGTCATGGTCGGGAGGACCTTGGCTAGCTGATTCAGACCTCAGAAGCTGCAAACCAAGAATATGAATATTCCCTGCTGATTAGAAACAGCTTTGAGTGTTTCTTTTCTTCATAGCTCATTTCATTTTATTTTCTTTTGTTTTAAAAGAATCCTAATAAGCATAAATATAGAACTGATCCATATGAAAGCGAGAGCAGAAACTTCAGTTCTCTTTGATTCTCATATTTCACTTTCTTGCTTGGCCTTACTGCTCTGAATCTGAAGAAAGTTATGGCCAGAGGCTAAACATTGACTAACAGAAGTTCTCTCTTCTGGATTCTTTTGGGAATTCTCAGGAGTGCACCCAGCAACAAATAGGAATTAAGACAATACACCTCCTATTTATTTTATCTTTCAAAGTCATACATACAGCATGTAATAAGGGGAGAAACTCTGATCGAGAAGGATGAGTGCATTGTGCCAGGGCTTAAGTTTACGCCTCGCTTGGCCACTGGCTTAGGGAAGTGACTCTGCATAATCATTAGTGTCTCTAAGCTGTCACTTACTCTAGGGATGGTATCTTTTCTATCGCCTTTTTCTTGGCGTAACTGGCAGTGAGAGGACCAGAAGATAACAAAGGATGATGACAATGGACGTGAAGATGAAGATGGGTAAGGGTGATGAAGATATATACAAGGGCTCACAGAAATTTGGGTTTCTCTAGTCTAATAGGGAAAGTTGTTTTTTCCCCCCCAGATTGGAGTATAGTTGATTTACAATGTTATGTTAGTTTCTGTGACACAAATTAACTTCTCTACAAAACAGAAACAGACTAACAGGGAAAGTTTTATTCCAAAATGTCACTTCTCGGGTGACATTGCATGCATTTCAGAATTACCTTCCCCAAGCTGTTCTGCAAGCTGTCCAGTGATGAAACCTGGCTAGTCCCTGGAAGAACTAGATTTATTTCTACGGCACTCAACTTTTTTCTCTTGCACTTATGTCAACTGCTGGTTGTCCAGACAATGTATATGCTAGAAGCAAGTGGCTTCCAAAATGGAGAAGTACATAGGACATAAGAAAACTTGCCTCTCCATGTTGAGATATGACTTCTAAGGGAGTTAAATAAAACCCCAAATTCCAAACTGTTGATTTATTATTGGTTTGCTATCATGACTCCAAACTAGAATATTTTTATAATAACCATTACTTTAGACATACTTATAGTTGGGTATATATCCATTTATCAATCCTAACATGAATGTTCATGATATGCTATCATATTCAAAAGGTTTCGTCTCCAAAGAGGCCATAGTTAAACTAAAATTCTCCTTTAATTTCTATGAACAACTGTACCTATGCCCCACTTTTAAATTTTATAAGGGCTCTAGAAACTTCCAGACAAAATTCATCATTTCACAGAAGAATCCCAGAGGCCATACCTCTCAAATTATTGGCCATATGTGGGAATAATAAATCCTCACCAGGAGAGTACAGTATGTGTGTGTGTGTGTGTGTGTGTGTGTGCGCACCAGGAGAGTACAGTATGTGTGTGTGTGTGTGTGTGCACGCGTGTATTTGAGAGAGAGACAGAAAGAGAGAGATTCACAACAGATTATTCTCTATGGGTGACTGGGACCAATCAAGTAGTAATCCAAGCGACAGTGCGTGAGCCAAGTCAGCTGTTCAGCATTAATTCATTTCATAACTACAAATAGATTAATTTAAAGCAAGACTTCATTCACCTTAGAACCGCACAGTATTTGCCTCTTAAAACACGTCTATATTTGTGAGAGTCAGAAATTCATTCAAAGTATAAGGTTGCCTGCAAGTTGGGCAACATTATACAAATCAGAAAGATTTGCTCAAATCCCATTTCTTCTACTTACTGGATACAATCAGACACATTTCTTAACTTTTCTTAACCTCAGTTTCCTCATCTGAAAAATGGGGATAATAATAGGATTTACTTTATAGGGTTTATAGAAAAAGTTAAATAAGATCACGAGTAACATACATTTAGCAAAGAGCCAGCACAATACGCTCAGGTAGGACTTGTTATGGTGATTGATAATTAAAATCTTTAAATGAATAAATAAATAGAAGATCCTGGCAACTCAGAATTGTCAGCATTGATCTGAAGACTCATTCTCCAAAACTATTTTAAAAATCACCTTCTATATATACTCTTATGACTTCTGTGTCTTCGTATATAATCTCCTGTGACGTGCATGCATAACGCCAGAGGCAGAAGGTGACTCAGAAGAGAGGGACCGGCCACATTACTCTTAAGGGCCTGTCTCAGATGCCCTCCTTTCAGTTCTTATGTCCTTGGCTCCTGTCTTCCCCATAGGTCCCAGTTCTGTGTCCATGAACCTTTAGTAAGCCCAGAAACCTTCTTTCCAAAATCAGTAAAGCACTTTATGAATTCTCCAGTTAAACAGACACTGCTCCTGGAGAACCTGCTGCATACGTTCTCCATCTCTGACTTGTTTTCTTGGCTTGTTATCTGCAAATAAAAGTGAAGCCGTACCTAACGGAACTGTCCAGCCGCTCCTGCAGCGTCACTGTCTACTGCAATCTGAAACGTTCTCCTACTTTCCTGGCCTGATTTTCTTTGTTCACCAATATTTTCAAAAATTATTGTTCCCAAGGCAAATCATAGAGCATGTTTTCATTTCCATGTTCACACCTGCAGAGATGAATATTTTAGAAATAATAATAGAATAATTCATTTTATATTTTAAGGCCAAATTAAAGGGTTTTTTTTTTTCAAAATTTGGGATATTAAAAAACCATATACCTGTAACATGTCTTTATGTATAAATTCAAATCTTGAAATGTAAGTCTTCCTTTTGGAGAGATGTGTAGATATCAAACATTTAGTTAAAACATGAAAAATGTCCTTGATCATCTATATTTTCAAAGAGTATCTTAGAAACATAAATCATCAGAATGATGGACTCTTCTTGGCTTTTTTTGTTTTTTGTTTTTGGCTCTGTTCTAAGAACATGGATTTTTAACTTTGCCAAATTTATATGAACTATAACTATCATTTAGAAAAATATAAATCTCTTCTTTGTCCTGATAGCTATTTTTGCCTTTACTTCTTGACACTTGAATATGCCAATGTAATACTTATTTTTCCCCTTCAGAGGGATTTTTAAGCTTTTATTGGGTACTAAGTCATTTCTGGCATGGACTATTTTTAGCTATAGAAGACTATATTTTATGAATACTTTTTTTCTATCATTGTTCTACATGTTGATGTTAGCAACCTATAAGACATGAATGCAAGCAACATGTAAAAGAATATGCAAGATAGGGGTATACTGCTCACAAAGTAAAAGGGTTGGATAATTTTTTGCATTGGTGATAATGATTTTTATATTTGATTATTGAGAAACTGATAAACATTAAAATCTTACATAGCACAAATCAATGAGAAACAAAATTGAAGATTTGTTCCCTCTTATTATTTTCCATTCTGCATATTAGATTGAAAATGGAAGTTCACTACCTTAGAATCAAGTATTTTGTCATTCATATTCACTCACAATATACTGAGTGACACAATTATGATGAAGACACAGAAAGGAAGCAGACGGTAATGTAGACATTACAGTAAGAATTTTTAAAGCTACTGTAAAGACCCTGTAAGATACAATAAAGACCCTGCATTGTAGGCCTAGATTTTATTTTTTTGATCAGTAAGATAATTTCCATGTTATTAATAGGGAAGACCACTTATTAGAGTATGGTTTGTATAACTCTATAGGCAGATTTATTATCTTACAACAAATTCTATCTAGGAATAATATTATTACGGTTACTTTGGAAAATCAGTTGTGACCCTAAGAAAAGTCACATGCATATGACCTGATTTAACTCATGAGTTATTAACCTCAGTTGAACTCAGGAATAAAATCTCATAAATACCTTGAAAAAATGTAGTATATCAGAAGAAATGTTAAACTGAAATAAAAACAATCAGGAGACAGCCAGATCATGAAAAATTGCTTGATTCAAAGAACTTTTAAAGGTTAGAGCTCTGTTAGAGGTTTAAAAGACAGAAAGCAATATGAGAGGGAAAATACAAGGAAGGAAAAGATTAATAAGCTCCCTGCCTACTTTTTGTTTTGTGATGCTCATTTTTTTTCTAAGAAGTTACCATTTTTGCAGCTGGTCAGAAATATCACATTCCTTGATGTCTCAAAAGGTTTTATATGGCTAAGCTTCACCATACTTTAACTTATATAACATAGTAAGCAGCTGTTGAAAATGAAAAGGCATTATAGATGTTTGAAAAGAGACACCAATGAGAGAAAAGCAACTTCTCCTGGGGTATGCATTAAGACTACTTATTTCCTATAATATTCACATTTTCACCAATATTACAGCAACTAACCATAGGGATTCTAAAATATAGGCTCCAGGTGCTTTTTACTTGAGACAATTTCTTGGTGCTTTTACAAGTATAGTTAAAAGTTTTATTTTTAATTAATTAAACATATGGTATGTTGGGGAGGTGGGGATTGGATTTATTCTAAAGTGTCTCAGGATGACATGCATGCCAAACAACTCCTTTTAAATGACTAGAAGTAGCTTAGTATAACTGCACTTTATGATGTGAAGAAGAAAAAAAAATCATATCAGATCACGATTAAAAAAATCTGTATTTAAATTAGGTCAATCTTCACTTTGAGATCATTGTTTAAAATGTTAATAAGCATTTATTTTATGTTGATGTATTTTAAGGTTTTCTGTTTTTAGATAGATTGGCAACTTAGGATCATTAAAATACTTGCACACAGTTGTTTATTCACTGTCATATATGCAAACAGGTAAATGATACCTCTCTGCTAATGAATCTTACTTTATATTAACTTCACATTTCTATATGCAACTTTTTTGCTTCCATCTTTGTCTGTTTCTCTTTTCATGCCAAGTGAATAAATGAATATATGAAAGTTGATTTCTAGTAAAGAGAAATGTTCAAACCTGGCTCCTAGTCAAAGGGTTCATGTATAACATAATAGATGTATATTAGTTCCTTCCAGTTTCAGAGCAAAATAATTTCAGAGTACTAATTTTGGTATAACATTATATATTTCTTAAAGACACGAAAGTTAAACTGACTTCCTTTCTGCTGCCAAAAAATCTATAGCACATTTCCGACATTTGAAATGCTACATTCTCTTTTGGAATCAGAGACAACAGTGACAGAATGATGAGACCATTCAAATATGCCATGGGCTTGAAAATCTCTGTGGTCAGAAAACAGCTACAGAAGCAAGGAAAAGTTGGCCTTCCTTCTCTCTCCTGTGAAAGATCCAGCTGAAATCCATAGGCTTATGGAAAAAATGGACTTAACAGACATTTAAATATTTTGAAATGGTATGTCGATGAATAGTGTGTCACCAATTAGTATTCAAAACAAGAAAATTATCCACCAGTTTAGCCAACATCAAAGGTTGAGATCTAGTGAAGTGGCACAAATGAAATCACTGGAAAACTGAAAATTGTTTTAATCTTTCAGTTACAGTAATAATAGATTTTTAAAAAATAAATGCAAAGCTGATATTTATTTTGTACCTTTCTCTCTTCCAAGTGATTTTGGTCTCTAACTATGTGTGTTCTGAACAATTATTTCATATACGATGTAAACAGCAAAGTTTTTTTTAAATCTATTTATCTCACTGCACAGCACGTGGGATCTTATCTCCCCAACTAGGGATTGAACTTGTGCCCCCTGAATTGAAAGTGCAGAGTCTTAACTACTGGACTGCCAGGGAAGTCCCAACAGCAAAGCTTTTACACAGTCCCATAATAATAATTCTCTGGGAAATTTTATAAGGATTTATTTTGCACATTTCTTCAGGTTAGTTCAGTATTATACATGTTCTGAGTGAACCACGTTTCTAGGCAAGTGCAGAATCAGAGTTCCTATTTTAAAGAATTACTTCAAACCCAAAGGGCTAAGGTAGATTTTGGAAATGTAGTTGATGCTTTCAAAATGGAAAGTTCATTTGTCTTTTCTCATGCATACACATCATAAAATAACTAGATTGTTAAAAAACTAATTTTTATTATACCATAGTATTTTTCCCTATTGGTTATAAAAATAGTTGATTTCACTTAACTATTCTTTTAAAAGAAATTAATCTCAGTATACACTTCTGAATAGTTTTCAAGTACTTTGCAAAATTAAGCAACATCCACAATAGGGATAAATTTTGACAGAACAACCAGGAGCAGAGAGCATGAACTATTAGGGAATTAAACCCTGGTTTGGTCTGATCTGATATCAAAAAAAGTCCAATCACCACAAATAGTCACACAATTTGACTGTAGTTTCTTAGCAACTATAACAAAAATGAAAATGTTAAGTTACATAGTTTCCACTTGCTGAAAGATGAAATCAAATTTATTTGCAAGAATAAATTTTTCCAGGAACTAAACTCCGGGAAGGAATATATTATACAAGATAATGAACAAAATCTTCAACTATGATCTTACAACTTCTCTAACTGTCTCATGAGGCCAATATATTCCAACCTTAGGATAATTTTGTGCTACTGGATTAAGTTATGTTCTCATTGGTATTATGGCCTCTTGATTTAAGACATTTACTATAATTAGTGTCTACAGGATTGAGTCTTCATGTTGGTTAAAAGCTCCTTCAAGGACAGAAACTGTCTTGGATCTACACTGGCAAGTGTTTATTAAAAGAGTGGTTATTCACCTCTTTCCATTAGGAGCTTGAATGAAATACTCTGAATGACAGTTTAGCTGGCAATACAAGTCACTTATTTCTCCTCTGCACATCAAAAGCGTTTTGAAAAATAGAAACCTTTTGTTTTCTGTTTATACTCTTAGAAGACCTCTGTTTGAGAGGTGATTATCTGGAGGCAATCTGTCTGTTCTCTCAGGTTACTTTAGCATTTTTCTCTCTATTCTTAACATTTCAAATTTCCTTACCAAAAGTATCTTTTTCCCTGCTCTGCACATGTCATCCTTCAGTTCTGAAAAATCCTTAGTTCTAATCTCTTTGAATGCTGCTTTTCTCTATTTCTTTCTTTCTCTTTCTGATAGTCTCCAAACTTGTAAGTTGTAGGCGATTATTTTATTCTCCATATTTCTTACTTGTTCATTCATATTTTTTTCAATCTCTACTTTGTTATGCTCTCTGAATTTCTTAAGCCTAATTTCGACTTCCCTATTTTTCTCCAGCTATGTTGAATCTAGAGATTTATCTTACTTTATTATGTTTTTATGGACCATATTTTTCAGAATTTTTAACAGTACTTTTTCACATACCTTGCTCTCCTCTGTCGAATTTGTTTTCATAGTTTTTTATTCTTTATGAATGCTATCCCATTCTTCATTGTTTTGAGGATAACTAACATGCTTATTTAAAACTAATTATTTTTACTCCATATGCAGTAAATTCATCTCCCAAACACTGTTTTTACTGACTTGCTTAGCATTAATGTTACTTATCTATCTTGGGACTTTGATTTGCATGTTCATTTTGAATAGTATTCCATATATATTCTCTGTCTCTTTCTTCATTCATATCTCCCTGTTTTGAAGTATTTTGCTGCCTTCACCCAGTCCCCCATAACTCCAGTCCAGAACCAGATCAGTAGCTTGGAGCACTTGTTCTGGCCCGAAGCTGGCAATATTGCACATCCAAACTCCAAGTCAGGGAGCATGTGGGCTCAGGTCTTGGCTAGCAGGCTGGACCTGCTTCATCTGACCAGCTCCCATACTCAGTTTTCTAGGGAGGCCTTTTTTCCCAGCTTCCTTGTGCAGCTCTGCAGTCCCTGGTTTCAAGCTCAGAGACTGGCTCAGGTCCAAGCCTTTGATGGATCACTGTTAGCCCTGGGCATCCAGCCGGAGACAGATTCCTGCCTGCCCCTGACTGCCTTCCTACCAAACTTCAGTAGGTCCTCGCTTCTGCTTCACTTAACTGGTATATTTTGGTTTCATTTTTTCAGCCACAGAGATGTTTACCTTGTTTCTTTTCTATTACTTTAAGATCTTATCTATCAGCTTTGGTATTTAGAACCAAGGAGGTAGGAAGGGGATGTCTGTGTGTGGACAGGGCGGAGGTGAAAGTGTGAGCACATGGTGCCATGTGCACAGGGAATCTTCATTGTTTTCTGAGCTACATCACCAGCCTATGAACAGAACACATCAAGGGATGACATTTTCTCTTGGAACCTGAATTTAGGAGAAGAGACAGCTCTGTGGTACTACCCCTACCCCAATAGCTAAATCAAACACCCCAGAGTACTTAGACTCATCTGAAACCCTCATTTAAAATGCTCATTCTTGGGCCTCTCTCCAGATTTACCAAGTGGGAATATCTGAGGGTGGGGCCCAGGGGTTTGCATTTTAACTGCACTTGAGCCCGTTTTCTGCAAACAAGTCTAAAGAATCAGTGCCTCTCCAGCAACCTCCTAGTTGTTGGATCCTGTTTCTGAGACTCTCCCAGGTTCTCTCTCCTGTGATCCCAGGAGGAACAGTGAAGGCTTTGAACATAACCAGCAACTTCAGACACTCTACAGGAAATACTTGTCATCCAAAGCCCTCCAGGAAGTATCTTAAAAGCAAGAAAGCATGCAAAAAGCATTCTCTTGCTAGTTACCACCAAGAGACAAGTTCAAGCCATCTCAAAGCTCAGAAGTGAAGAAAGCTTATGGGGGACAGGCTTTAGGTAAGTGCCCTTGACCACTGGGCAGGGCTTAGGGATAAGTCCACGCATCAAACCATCACAGCTGATGGGGCGTCACAGCAGGGTAATGCCTGATTTGAACTCTCTCCTAGACCCCCCTTCAAGCACACTGAAGCAACAACAAGGGAAGGAACGTGAGTCAAATAATAAAAAATGATAACAAATGTTTCTCCCACATACATTAATGGGCAAGGAGAATGCATCTTAAGGGGAAAAAAGGAGAAAATATTCAAAATATACTTTAGTTCAAACAGAGCAAATGAAAAAAAAAAAGCTTTCATCTCTCCCATTAGCAATGCAATATGGTAAATCAAAACTAAAGGGCGGCACTTCTGCCCAAATATTTCCATAACCTGGGAAAACTTCTCTTTTTTTCTTTTTGTTCATGTGCTCGCCGTTTGTAGTCCTCAGTTTGAAGACAATTTCTCATCTTTGTCCTTGCTCTGCTGTTAGCCCCGCCTCACCGCTTCTTAATTTCCATGTGGCATTGAGGCTTCTTGAGCATCCAAGTAGAAAGCAAGTCCCATTAATTACAGCAATGTGTTGTAACTGCAGAGTCACAAAATTATTTTACATGGGGAAAAAAAGAAACACCATTAAAAAAAATTAGCTGAGAGTGAATCATTAGCAAGGCCCAGCAAAGGGAATTAGTGGGCTTCTCTAAAGACAGAGGGGAAGCTGACTCTTGCATCTTAAGGTTCTGTGGCCTTCTCTCCCACCTACTGTGACATCCACATAGGAGCACTGTCAAGACCACACACACTGCTGGGTTAAAAGTCTTTCTGAGTGTGCTACACCATTTCCAGAACAAGAAAATCAGAATGTCACCTGATGAATGATTATACACATGAGTACATCATCATAATCATCTTCTTTACTACTGACATTTCCCCAGCATATCTGATTTTCACGTTCTGTATTAGACAGTGCTGTTGTTTTGTTGGGATTTTGAATAGAAGGACATGATCCTTGTGAACTTAAAATGATAAAATGTAATCTAGTAATCATAGGCCTCCCAGGTGGTGCTAGTGGAAAAGAACCTGCCTGCCAATGCAGGAGATGTTAGAGACAAGGTTTGATCCCTGGATTGGGAAGATCCCCTAGAGGAAAGCATGGCACCCCACTTCAGTATTCTTGCCTGGAGAATCCCATGGACGGAGGAGCCTAGTGGGCTGCAGTCCATGGGGTTGCAAAGAGTAGGACTCGACTGAAGTAGCTTAGCATACCCTTACAATATGGTAATCACACAGATTTTTTTTGAAGACCTGCCAATACCCAAAGGGGAGAAGGCAATGGCACCCCACTCCAGTACTCTCGCCTGGAAAATCCCATGGGCAGAGGAGCCTGGTGGGCTGCAGTCCATGGGGTCACTAAGAGTTGGACACGACTGAATGACTTCACTTTCACTTTTCACTTTCATGCATCGGAGAAGGAACTAGCAATCCACTCCAGTGCTCTTGCCTGGAGAATCCCAGGGACGGGCGAGCCTGGTGGGCTGCCGTCTATGGGGTCGCACAGAGTCGGACACGACTGAAGCGACTTAGCAGCAGCAGCAGCAGCAATACCCAAAGAAGATGTCCTTATCTTGTGTGCTCATATCACTAAAATCATCAGGATGGATTTAAGTACATTATATAAGACAAACAAGTGCCCTGCAGGTTAACGTCTATCGGACAAATAACCCACATGAGTGGACGTAAGGTGCAGAGTCCTTATCACCCAGTTCTGAAGAAGTGGCGGGAGTAGGGTTGGAGGGAGAGCCCACAGCAGTGCACCTGTGGGAAGGGTGCCATTATCTGCATTGGGGAACATCCAACTCCAGCACTTGGTCTGTGCCCAGAAGGGAAAACAGGGCATCAGAGCTCATGGGGCTAGTTCCCTTAATATGAGATCAGGGGGCCTTTGCTCGGCTGCTGGGATGAAAGAAAACATGGCACCTTGTAACTCAAACTCGAATAGGAACTGTATCTCTCATAGAAATTGTGATCTAACAGAGGTATGGCATTTTATTTTCCCAGGACCCTGCTGCCAGAGAGATGCCAGCTGCCCCAATCAGATAAACACCTGCTTTGTGGCTGGGAGGCTAGACCAAAAATGTCCACTGGGGCAATCTGGCGTGGCCCTTCCCTGGTTAGAAAGGGTCTCTAGAAACCTCCCTGCAATGCTGAAAGTGGAGGTTGCTAGGAGTCGCATGCATTTGCCCTGACTCTTCAGTTATTCTTTCTCTCATCTGGGGTGTTCACCTCATTTGTCAGAGTGTCACAGCACAGACAAAGCAAGTAATCTGAAACCTCTGCCCGCCATGTTTATCTGAATCCTTGGCTGGCCTCTGTTATCTGGGAAACCAAGCCTGAGGTTTCCTATCTTTAAATAATGCCCATTCTGCTAACTTAACAGGAAAGAGGTTGCTGAAAGACCTGCAGACCACCTCAAGCAATCCTCTGGTGAGTATTTCATCATGAATAACACTGGCCAGGAGACTCAGTTTCTTGAGGAAGAATGCTTCCTGAATGGATGCATAAATTCTATTTCATCCACACTGAATCCACTGAACTTTAATGGGAAAAGAGTGCAATATAAAAGATGACTTTTTATTTTAGACTTTTCAACTGAGCAAGTTCAATTTGATTTTTTAAAAAGCCATAGTGTTCGGTGATGTTAACCAACCATAACTGGTGGCCTTATCTCTGATTCCTTGCCATCCCACCTCTGCAGCTCTTTCAAGTCAAGAGTTTTTTTTTTTGTTTTCTCCTTTTCAGGAGAAAGATGGGGGCCCTTTTAGTCCACAGAAGGGCTTCCCTGGTGGCTAAGTTGGTAAAAAAATCTGCCTGTAATGCAGGAGACATGGGTTTTATCCCTGGGTCCAGAAGATCCCCTGCAGGAGGAAATGGCAACCCACTCCAGTACTCTTGCCTGGAGAATCCCATGGACAGAGGAGCCTGGTGGGCAACAGTCCAGGGGGTCACAAACAGTTGGACATGACTGAATGACTAAACCACCACCACCAGGCTGGTCCACAGAAGATAAATATTTGCAATTGATCCTAAGGTTTTCTCTGGAAGAACATGATCTTTCCAGTCAGTCAGCTTTCCAACCCTTACCCTATTTTCCAGGAATCCGATTTATATTTCTATCTGCATTTTATTTAGCTTTTATTGTCACAGAAGGAAATGTCTATTAAGGAATTGGATGAAAGGACCTCAGGGAGGAATGGTTGATAAATTGGTGTCTTTTTTTTATATTTGTGGAATCTGGGAGAAAAGGTTAAAATACAACTAAGTTAATACTTATTTCTATTCTTAATGATTTACTAACAAGAGGATCTGAAAAAAGAAACTCTCTGGTCAATAATACCTCTCTGACTGCACACTGAAGTATTAGCTCACTGCCCTGGTGTTTTTTTCCCCATGGTGAGTTTATGATTATACTTCTAGATGACTCTTACAAAGACAGAGAGCCAAGATTCAAGGTGAGCTCATCTCTAAAGAAAGAAATGAAAGGTACATTTGAGGTACATTTGAGGTTTATAAAAATGGGCAGGGGTTTGCTATACATGCTTGAAAAAGATATTAAGCCTACTTGTAACGCTTTTGTGTACATCAATTCTGAAAGCAATGCTTGGCATTGCCATTCCAGTGCTTGCTAATAATTTTTTAAATCAATTTTTAATTCGAGTGTTGTTGCTTGACCATGTTGTGTTGGCTTTGCTGTACCAGCAGAGTGGATCGGCTATACGTTTACATAAAGCCCCTCTTCTTTGGATTTCCTTCCCGTTTAGGTCAACACAGAGCATTGAGTAGAGTTCCCTGTGCTACACAGTAGGTTCTTACTAGTGATCTATTTTATACATAGTATTGTTAGTGTATACAAGGAAGGTCTGGGGCTGAAGACTGAATTCCTTAAGACAGCACAAGGCAGCAAAAGTATTAAGAAAAACCAGGTCATTTGCTCACAATCTAATGGGATGTCTTTTTTAAATGATGCAATATATTTCGAACAAATGTCAATTTCATTATTGAGACTTTTAAAATTCAGAGTCATTCTTTATAGCTTTAATATGTTCAGCCCCAAGTTTTTCTTATTGAAGGTCAGTATATACCAACATTCACTCCCTCTTCACTCACCAAATGCTTAAGGTCCCAGGTCCCAACAACCAGGTCATTCAGGTTACGATGTTATAATAAGTAACAAACAATGTGGCATTTCCTTTCCTGTTGGAATGGCATTATTTAAAAGATCGGAACTACTTACCACTAGCTTTTCGTCATAGAGGTTTTGAGGGTCATACTTACCTATAATATGTTATTTTGACATATTTTGATAAATTTAGTTCCTGTGAAACGAGGGAGCTGACCCTGAGGATCTCTATTTATCTTTAAATGAGTAGATATTGGCTGTATTAAAATTCAACCTAAATGGCTCAGATCTCACCTAGAAGTAAAAACATTAGTTTTCTAAATTGATAAGCAAAAGTTTGTTCCTTCTTATACTATTGAACTTATTTCATGTGAGATTGGTTTTTATGTTTGAACTCTGTCCACAAGAACTAGATTGAAATATTCAGGGAATGAGTATAAAGCAATAAAACTGACTTCCAGATGCCACACATCAAAAACCAATCCTCTTATTTTACAGTTAGACCGTGGGCAGAAAGTTCTTCAAATCACCTCTTTATAATTCTAATCAGTACAAATGGAATGAAAGCAAACAGCATTCTTGATGTAAAGGTGATTGTTCTTTTGCTTCGCACTGTATATCTAAGTTTGTTTCATTGCCTTCCTTTGTCCTAAAATTTTAACGATGGCAAATCTTCTTGTCACGTACAGAATGGGAATTAAAGACCTGAAATGTAATTAATCAAACACCATTTCAGTCTATTTTTGTTAGTGGAAATGGAGGCAAAAATTAAAACGTGCTTTTGCAAATTTACTTTTTAACATTGAAACACCATCTGACATTCTTGCCTCTGCGGGCCCTTAAGAAAGTTACAGAGCATCTGATATTCAGAAAACAAGAGCAAGTAACAATGAAAGCATCGCTCTAAGCATCAGAATGATCCTTAGAAAAGGTTTGAAAATGTTCACAGGTGAGGAAGCTGAGGGACGATAATCATGACCTAGGACAGCTTCCGCCACTGGTGTGTGTCAAGTTCTTGTGTGTATGTGTGTGGGAGGGTGTTGTTTTCCTTTGCCATCACATTAAGTGTCCAGCATGGTACCATGAACTCAATATGCTTTCACTATATCCCTGCTAATCACATGACTTCCAGATACATCAGGATCCAAGGGAAGGATGAGGAGGGAGGTGAGGGTGCTGGGTCTGTTCCTGTCGCCTCAGCTACCCAACATCAAGTCTGAGCATAAAAGGAGACATTCTGGGGAACCAAGTGGATGTGGGAGGAACACTGGGAGACTGGGGGCCAGTTTTACCTTTTGGGGGGCCAGGTGACGTCAGAGGGGAATGCAGGTAGAGGGAGCCTTTTGGTGGGGAGTACTGAGGAATATGCCTATCACCTTTTCCATGGCTGGCTGCTGGGTTTGATTCTTCATCGTTGTTGTTTAGTCGCTAAGTCATGTCCGACTCTTCGTGACCCCTTGAACTTAACCTGCCAGGCTCCTCTGTCCACGGAATTCTCCGGGCAAGTGCAGTGGGTTGCCATTCCCTTCTCCAGCGATCTCTTCCTGATCCAAGGATCAAACTTGCATCTCCTACACTTGCTGGCAGATTCTTTAGCACTGAGCCACAAGGGAAGCCCCTGGATTCCTCAGACATCTACCAAAGAGCCCGGCCAGAAGTTCCTGACCAGAGTGTCACCTTAAAGCCACATTCAGCTGCCTTCCTGACACCCCCTAACCCATTTAGGAAGAGACCTGCCTTCCACGGGAAAGTGTGAGTCTGATGTTGGAGAGTGTTCAAGGACAGTCGGTGATGGGGCGCCTTCACCTTGGCCTTGTCCTCAGCTCACGGCGTGTGCTTACATTTCTCAGGCTTTCTTGATGGGGGCTTTATACCCACAATAGGCTTACACTGATGGGATTTCCTAAGTGTCATCCTGTCTGAATACAATTATAATAGAACACAGTAATTAATAAACGTGCTTTATTGACACGCTGCGGTTTGGGGTCTCTAGAACTCAGAATTCTTTAGGAGGCACGCGTTTCACGCGAGCACAGACTTGACATTTTTAATCAGCCCAACTGCACTGCCTGAGCACATGAGGTGTCAACACGAGAGAGTGAAAATACTGTCTCTGCAGCTTCCAGTTCTCAGCGCTCTGATTAGGCATACACTGTCAGCTCCATTTGTACTTGATCCATAAAAAGAGTTGCATCGTGATAGTCTCTTCAAATTCTGGCAAGCTTTATTGATGGCTTACATGTCTGAGTTCATTTGGCTTCTATTAAAAACTCAAATTTATTTTTCTTAAAGTGATGAATGACTTCACTTTGCAGGTGTAGTTTTTCATATTCCAAAATAATATTTCTGACCTTGGGAAAGATGTAGATTGAATACTCTTTGCTCACCATCCATAGATTTTCACTTTTAGGTTACACACTGAAAAACTATTAAGAACTTTAATAGGCCTTATGACATCTTCCTGCACCGAATAATGTAAGGGTTCTGGTTATTCATATTTTATTGAACTAGACGGGGAAGCAAAATTTTAGGATTTAAAAAAAAATCAGACTGTACTGATGGTGACTGCAAAAATGAATTGGTAACTTCTGAGGCACAATGATAAGCTGAAGTTTTTATTACCAATGAGGAAAATAATCTTGATACAGAAAGAACCTGCTATTAAACTGCATCCTGTTTTGCAAAGGTATCCTATGGTCCCATGGGGGTCTGAATATGTCTGTCTTAATAAAGACCTACCACCATTTCTAGAAAAGTGGATGAAAACTAATCTTCTCTGAAGAACAGATACTATTTAAACTTAACTTAATCTCATGTCCCAATCCACTTTTACTCTCTCAATCATCAGACAGTATGACTGTAACTGCCTGAAATTCTTCAAGACAGCACATAATCTGGGGTATATACTATTCTTGTATTTATACTCAAAGTTAAGGGCATCGATGCCTGTGGCAAGTTACAAGAGACGTCAGAAGTCTTCCAAAACAGATGCACAGTCTTTTATTTATTACAGACCTTTTTATTGTTACAGCTGTACTATCATTATATTTCAAAATAATTACTTATGCTCTGTTTGTTTGAACTATGAAAGGATAGTCACTGCGGCCTTGTAACAATATCGTACTGGAGAAATCTTATTCTTGACTGATCAACCTTAGGACTTAAGTACATTTCACTTACTGAACTTTGCCAAACTCTAGCTGAATGACAGGAATATTGAACAGCCTAGATTTGGAAATGCTCGGGCTGACACTTCAGTCCTATTTTAGCCACAAAATATGTAAGTGACCAAAGAAAGAATCCAAAACTATTTTGACATAATTAAACTGTGAACAAAGATATCTAAGAGGAAAAAACCAGCTCTGGTACCTAAATACATTTCCGTCATAGTTTTATCTTTCCTTTCATTCTCAAGTTGACTTTGTCAACTTTGTCAATCCTTGTCAGTGGAACTTTGTCAATCCTTCTACTGAAGAAGAAGTTATATCTTAAATAAGTTTAATTCTTTAAAATAATATTCAAGTATTATATAGTTTATAAAATTTGAGTTGTCTTATGAAACACTAATTCAGTCTACCAAAATTTATCAGTGTGATTTCTCTCCTACTTCTTTGTTCACTTCATAATTGTGGGATAAGAAAATCCTAGCAAACAGCAAGTTTTACCCACATAAAAATTCCGATGAAAACCAAACCAACTCCCTCATGCCCCCCTACCCAGAAGAGGTGAAGTATATTAAATTTTCTTTTAAGCTCACTGGAAAATTTCCATTATGTCCACTTTGATTTATTTTGGGCCATGGATGTGCACATGTTTATTTTTACGGTTGGTTATGTCTATGTTGGCCTAGAAAGCAGACTACTGGACAAATGTCAGTGTGAAAGCACAATGCTTTGAGGAGCTGCTCCAGCTCTGTTTTTACTGTAAGAGCAGCCAGTTATAAGGTTAGGAGGCATGTGGAACAGCTGTACAGAAAAACTGCACACCGATGGGGTACACATTTCTGTAAAGATGGTATTTTGCCTAGTAACAATTAAAATAAAGGTCTTTCCCCCTATAGTTTTTAATGAAATGTTCAAGAATAGGAAAGGAAAGGATTCCTGTGTTTTGTTATTTCAATAAAATAAGGGAAGGGAGCAGCTATCAAGTTCAGCGCTAGAGACTGGCCCATCACCTGAACCAGGGGCAGTCCTGGAACTGCCCTTGAAGGAAGGTAGGAAATGCTAACAGGTATATGAGAACCAGGGTTCCACACCATTACAAAGTTCTGGCATCCCTTTTGTTTATGACCTCTGACATTTGTCTTTGTTAATCAATATCTGTGAACCTCATTTAGTACAGATAAGTATAAGTCAGAAGGATATATACACCCCTATGTTCTCAGTAGCACTGTTCACAAAAATCAAGATATGGAAACAACCTAATATCCATTGACTGATGAATAGATAAAGAAGATGTAACATGTATATACAAAAGGAATACTACTCAGCCATAAAAAAGAATGAAACAAGGCCCTTACAACTTGAGTGGACCTAGAGATGATCATACTAACTGAAGTAAGTCAGAAAGAGAAAGACAAATACCATATGATATCACTTAATATGTGGAATCTAAAATAGGACACAAATGAACTTATCTTGAAACAGACTCACAGACTGGGGATGGGATGGACTATGAGTCTGGGATTAGCAGATACAAGCTATTTAGAGAACAGATAAACAGAACAGTCCTGCTGCATAGCACAGGGTACTGCATTCACTATCCCGTGATAAACCAGAATGGAAAAGAATATGAAAAAGAATGTACAAATATGCATAACTGAATCATTTTGCTATATAGTAGAAATTAGCACAACATTGTAACTCAACTATAGTTCAAGAAAAGAAAGGAAAAGAGGTATAGTGAAGTTGTTGGTAAATAGATGAAGGAACATCTCTAAGTGGAAAGAGTGGAAATGGAGCATGCCATCCAGTTCCCATTCACTCCCTTATCTCTGCCTTAATATATTTTCATCTCCATTTGGAACTATAAAAGATCAAGAAGTGGATAAGAATAAAGAACACTGAGAAAAGGTTAATCCCCAAATATCAGAGAAACCAGCTCTGCTATGCTCGTCAGTGTCTTGAGGCCTGTGGTCATTTATAAAAGATAAGTGCAAGAGAAATTCATATTATATAGTAAAAAAAAGTGTGTGACTCAGCGTCTCACTTAATATTCTTACTCATCTGTGGTCCTGAAAAGAAATGGAAAACCATTTGATAAAACAGATGTTGAATGGTCTCAGTGGAAAATGATTGAAGGTTTGCACCATGTAATTATTATAAAATACCACACATCTGGTACAAAGTTTGGCCTTAAATCAAAAGTCATTTAGGACAAAATGAGCAAGGAGACTTCCGGCCTCATGAAAAGTCTGAGCTTGGAGTTTATAGGCTGATTTCAATTTAAAATTCTCTCTTTACTAAATATTATTTATTTCTTGACTGTACAGCAAGTTTCTCCAAACCACCAACCAAATAATTAGGACATTAAAAGTGAACTATGAGCTACTATTTCAAAGAAAATATGGTAATGTAAAACTACACAAAGCAATCTGGTTCCATGGGGGGAGAATGAAAGAAGGTAGAACGTTTACAAATGACCTTTTCATTCATGAAAAACTAAGGTCTCAAAGGAACGTTGGAATAACTCGCATATGAGTTTATCACTAATCCATCATCAGGGAAAAAACTCTAAGCTGAGAGAGGACCCCACTAATGTATTCTGAGTCCACTGGAGCAGAAGCAGGAATGTTCTGGCTGTAATTTTCTCTCCATCGCTACAGCCATCTGCCCGTCATGGGTCACATTCACTATGTACCATCAGCAGAGAGCTGCTCCGCATTTATATTTATCAAAAGTCAAATCTTGAAGCTGGTAATGCCTTGCTTTCTGTCTACCTTGAAAGTGCAATGTGAGTCCTAAATTAATCTGATAAATAGAAATAACAGGATATTACCGTATAACCCCTTCTAAGTCAACAACTCTCAGAGGAAGCTGTGACTTTATGGTGGAAAAAGGAAAAAGTTTCAGTAATCAAATAATGCTAGTAAGACTGAATCTGAAAATGCTTGGAGCTCCCTTAATTAGAAAAACAGCTCCCTTAAAAAATGTTTGTATTGTGAATTTTTTTAAGATTCATTTCAAATACATGATTTTGCTATTTATTATACTTTGTTAGACTGCTAAATTGTTACAAATTTATCCATCTTCTGAATTTTATTTTTCTCATCCACAAAGATGTTATATTTTAAAAATAACTTTAATGTTATATGTAATATGCTAGCTTTACAATATCAACAGTACTTGGAAATAAATGAAATGTGCCTTATTTAGCCAACATACAGTGTTTTATCAATATACAAACAGAAAAATGTCATGTAATGAGATGATTAAGAAAAACATGAGCTTTGTGTCTTAAAGGTTATCCATTTTAGGTTACAGTAATTGATCCCAGTCACTTCAAATGTTTAAAACATTCCAAACCCTCAGCCAAATGTTGAAGAAATAACTCTGCCAGAATTTCAGTAGAGAAAATTTTAGAAGGCTGTTCAAATCCAAAGAAAAGGAAAAATATATATTATTGCTGAAAGTTGTACGTGTGCTCTGCTTTCCAATGAAAACCATAGCCAAATAAGCTTTCATTAAATTGGAACAAGATGACAAATACGAAAACTGAAATGCACACAGTAAATTGAAATGTTACACATTACATAAGGTCTCTAATGTGTAACAAAAAAAATTTCGAGACAGAAAATAAAAGAAAATATTTTCAATATCTTAACAGCTGTCTCCTCTTTCCCTCAAGACACACAAGTAAAATAGGTAATGCCCTTTGAAATCAAACTTTGGTTTTTAAAACAGCAAAGAAGGAACGCTGGTTAATTCAGAACTTTTGCTACCAAGATGTTACTCATGGAGGAATATTTACAGTAGCTGCAAGCACAGACTATCTGCAGATCCTTTTACCGCAGTCAGGTGAAGTGACAGACTGTCAGAGACTCACTCGCCATAAACTTCACCTTCACGACAATAACACGTTGTATATAAAACTGCAACTGGCAGGCGAGCCATGATCTTATTGCAGAGCAGTTTGGGGTGCATTTTCCATCTTCTATGAAGGTTATAACAAAAACTGAACAAGTAGTGCGTTTTACAGCTCAAATGGGCCATGGTGTAATACAGAGATTGAGGGGGAAAAACTTGTTTTGTCATAGTCTGTAGGAGCAAGCAGATCTGCCAATTTTTCTTC
Source organism: Antilocapra americana (assembly GCA_007570785.1). Lineage (NCBI taxonomy): Eukaryota > Metazoa > Chordata > Mammalia > Artiodactyla > Antilocapridae > Antilocapra > Antilocapra americana. Next base: position 5,510,694 of record ML660774.1, on the reverse strand, counting down.
TGACCAGGTAGTTGAAATATCACCAATCACTGATGCCAAGAAAATGCATAGCTAATTTTCACATGCAAAAATATATCCTTGTGAGCAAATTGAACCAGTTATGGGAGCACCCTGCTGACTGTCACAGGAAAATGCTAATTCAAAGGGAACCACTGCTACCAGCTTCTGCCCCGTTGCTTTCATGCTAAGGAAATGCTTAATGTGTTGAGAATTCAGTTAGGAGGCTCTCTGAGGAAATAAAGTCTTGACTACTTTAAAGATAGGGGAAAAAAACAAAAAGTCACCAGCTTAAGTATTCTGAAATGGGCCTCCACCCATTTCCAGTCAAAATATTTTACCCAAAACATTTACTCATATAATTCGCATTTTGACCAGGGTGTGAATCTGGCCTTTTAGGTTTACTCATTCCTTTAAGGTAGGCTTCCCTGGTGGCTCAGCTGGTAAAGAATCCGCCTGCAACGTGGAAGACCTGGGTTTGATCCCTGGGTTGGGAAGATCCCCTAGAGAAGGAAAAGACTACCCACTCCAGTATTCTGGCCTGAGAATTCCATGGACTGTACAGTCCATAGGGTCGCAAAGAGTCAGCCACGACTAAGTGACTTTCACTAGCTATTACAGGTTGAATGCAATGTTTTATAAGCTTATTAGTAAATGCATGTGAACTCTGAGATGGTCTTCCTAAAGTACACTAGCCTGCAAGGGTCTGTATTTATCTATCAGAAAACCAAGTCCAAGGCTGAACTTATAAACATAAGCGCACACATGCTCAGTCATGTTGAGCTCTCTGCGACCCCATGGCCCGTAGCCTGCCAGGCTCCTCTGTACATAGGATTCTCCAAGCAAGAGTACTGGAGTGGAGTGGGTTGCCACTCAGATTCTTTACCACTGAGCTACCTGGGAAGCCCCCGTAAACATAAGTAGGCAATCAATAAATGCTGGATGATGCTAAGTGAACTGAACCGAATTGAACTGAGGTGTGGGCAACTCTCCATTTTAACTCCCAAATAAGAAACCAAGTCTTTGGACTTTGTGTAAGACCCAAGGTGTTGCCATGTTCTGAGAAGAGCTTCTTGAATGCTTTCTGATGCTAATGTAATGATGTCCTCCTACTCTAAAGGAAGCAAGCCAGCTCTTGCCATAGATGCATCAGTGATTAGCTAAATACAAACTGAAAATGTAGCATTTTACCTTTGCTCCAACTTTCCATGGCTTTGATAACCACATTTCAGGTCCTCATCAACCAAGTATGCAGACTTTATTAACTCCTCTTTGCATGTGGCTCACTCCCAGAAATTTAGGACAGTGAGACATAACTGTGTATAAGACAATTTTCACTTTCCTTTGCTCCTTCCCCTCTCACAGTCAGTCAAGTTTAAGTCACCTAATACTAACTGCATAGGTACTCAACCACCACTAAATTTCTGATATGTCCAGTACATACGATAATACCACTGAGAGAGAGGAATACAAAGGTCACATCAGGTCATGTCAATAACCCAGGAGAGGTGTGTGTGTGTGAGACTCCCTACCCCATCTCTGCCTTCCTTCTCTCCAGGACAATGAGCATTTGACCCAGAGCCTATTACCTGTCCAAGATTTAGAATCAATCTCACTGTTAGCAAAAAACAAAAATCAACATCCCCCCTGCAACCTCAATGTACTCTAGTTTCATACACAGAGGATTCAATGACAAGTGACCTCCACGCACGCCAACCTTGTGCTTCACTTTATAGCAACGTGGCTCTTGCTTTATTGCACTTCACTTTATTGCATTTTTCATAAATGGAAGGTTTGTGGCAACCGGGCTTGGAGCAACTCTATTGGTGCCAGTTTCCCAACAGCACTGGCTCACTTCATCTCTCCGTCACATTGGGACAATTCTCGCAATGTTTCAAACTTTTTCATTTCCATATTTGTTATGGTGATCTGTGATCCATGATCTTTGATGTTACAGTTGTCATAGTTTTGGCATTTTCAGTAAAACTGTATTTTAAAATGAAGGTATGTACTTTTTTTTAGACATAAAGCTATATACTGCACACTTAATAGACTACAGTGTAGCAGAAACGTAACTTTGTGTGTGCGTGTGTTTATTTTTTTCTCTTTTATTTATTTATTTATTTTTCTTTATATTATCATGTTGGTTTTGCCATACATTGACATGAATCCACCTTGGGTATACATGTGTTCCCTTTCCAGAACCCCCCCTCCCACCTCTCTCCCAATTCCATCCCTCTGGGTCATCCCGGTGCACCAGCCCTGAGCACCCTGTATCAAGCATCAAACCTGGGCTGGCGATTCATTTTACATGTGAAAATTTACATGTTTCAATGCCATTCTCCCATATCATCCCACCCTTGCCCTCTCCCATAGAGTCTAAAAGACTGTTCTGTAGATCCGCATCTCTTTTGCTCTCTCGCATACAGTGTTATCATTACCATCTTTCTAAATTCCATATATATGTGTTAGTATACTGTATTGTTGTTTTCCCTTCTGGCTTACTTCACTCTGTATAATAGGCTCCAGTTTCGTCCACCTCAGTAGAACTGATTCAAATGTATTCTTTTTAATGCTGAGTAATATTCCATTGTGTATATGTACCACAGCTTTCTTATCCATTTGTCTGCTGATGGGCATCTAGGTTGCTTCCATGTCCTGGCTATTGTAAACAATGCAGCGATGAACATTGGGGTACACGTGGCTCTTTCAATTCTGGTTTCCTCGGTGTGTACGCCCAGCAGTGGGATTGCTGGGTCATATGGCAGGTCTATTTCCGGTTTTTTAAGGAATCTCCACACTGTTTTCCATAGTGGCTATACTAGTTTGCATTCCCACCAACAGTGTAAGAGGGTTCCCTTTTCTCAGGGCACCCAAAGCCGGTGCTCTGGGACAACCTGGAGGGGTGGGGAGGGGAGGGAGGTTGGCAGGAGGTTCAGGGTGGAGGGGACACATGCATTCCTATGGCTGGTTCATACTGATGTTTGGCAAAACCACCACAATACTGTAGAGTAATTTTCCTCCAATTAAAATAAATAAAATCTTAATATAAGTACTCTGAAAAACAAAATCCATCTGAATTGCTTCATCGCCATGCTTATTTTATGTAGTCCTCTTGGAACTGAACCCACAGTATCTTCGAGGTCTGCCTGTAAACGGGCTTATGTCTTGCTCCTGGGACAAAGGTCCTTGCAACTGGAGTCATTATAGATACAGGAAATAGAAATCAGATTTCTATCTTCACAGACTGTCCATTGCTCTAGTTTCTCCAGGACTAAAAGTCCTCCTCCACTACTGAATCTCAGGCTTCCTAAAGCCTGCTCACGTGGGTAAGCACCTAAATGAAATCACAGGTGGGCCTGGTGTGCAGTCCCCCCTGATAATTATTCACCCGCAGAGGAAGCAGAGCAGAAGTCTGCGACAGTGGTTCTCAAAGAGTGGGTCTCATGGCGGTAGCAGCCAGTGCTCCAGCCCCGGCTTCGACCTCCTGGCGGGGATGGGCTCAGCCTTAACATCCCTCCAGGGGCTCCACAAGCTCACTGAAGTTTGAGAACATTGTTTAGGGAAAGATTTTGCCTGTGTTTGATCTCTAGCCTCACCACGTATCACTATATTGCCCTGGGCAAGCACTCTTCTAAATTCTTTCTGTAGCCTTGGGCAAGTCATCTAAGAAGAGAAGATAAAATATACATCTTAGGGTTAGAACAAATGCTTGGTGTGGTCCCCGGGATAGAGTGAGCGTTCATCTGTGCCAGCTACTCCTGGAGTCTCTGCTCATTAGCTTGTTCTGCTTGCCCCCATCACCTCTTCTTTAAAATTTTTAATGTCAAAACGACTTGCTGTCTGTCTGCACAGTCTGCTCATGTTTTTCTCTCAGATTGAGTCAGGGTCTCAGTTGGGTCCCATTTCCAGTCCAGATCCATCTAGGTTTTCCTGTTCCTTACACAGTTAACTGCCCTTAACTCCTAACATACAATGAATGACATGTACGGTTGCATCTGACTTTACATGTGATTTCAGGATTCCTTTATTACTCATCTCATAGTTTTTCATTTCTATATTGACTGGAAGGATTTACTTCATTTATAAAAATCTAGCCTAAAGTAGGTTGGATCCAAAAGAGGTCATTGTCGTTTAGTTGCTAAGCCCTGTCCGACACTTCGCAACCCTGTGGACTGTAGCCCCAGGCTCCTCTGTCCACGGGATTTCCCAGGCAGGAATACTGGAGTGGGTTGCCATTTCTTCCTCCAGGGGATCTTCCTGACTCAGGGCTCAAACCCGAGTCTCCTGCATTGGCAGGAGGATTCTTTACTGCTGAGCCATAGACAAATGCAAAATCTTTTTGTTAAAAAATCTAAATGAAGGATTTTTATAGGAAATCCATAATCAATCTGAAACTATTTATGTTAACTAAAAACTGCATTATAGTGACCCCTAATTTTGCTGGCTTACCTGGTGCCAGCCACTGTTATTTTACTTAAGAATCTCAGCTAACCTGTGAAATAGATGTTGTTAGTCCCATTTAAGGGGTAAGGAAACAGAGGCACAGAGGATATTAATGAGCAGATGAAAGTCTCATAGCCATAAGTGGCAGAGATAGAATTCAAACTCAGGGTTGTCTGACTCTAAAGACTATATTCTTTTACTGTCTCTAAAAGAAGGATTAATCAAAACAGTGAAATTTCACTTCTACCCTCATGCTCCACAAAGATGTGGATAAATTGGATGGGAGCCAGAGATAAATCCAGGTGATGAAAGGCATAGAATGAATGAGTTATGAGAAAATGAGAAAAATTCCAAATGTGCTTAGGTTGAAGAAAAAAGTGAAATATGACATAACTGTTTATGGAGCAATATGGAATTATTATAATTGCTTAAAACAGCATAATCCAAGGGGAGAGAAATGAGCTAGTTCTATGGAAAGAAAATTTTAGGCAAAATCTTTCCTAACCACTCCAAAACAATTTTACCCTGAAGAACTTTTGGGTTTTAGTAACTTCAGAAAGGAGTGAAAAATTATCACCCGGGGGCATTTCAAACAATCCAGACAAATGTGAAATAAAATAATTCTGCACAGGCAGAGAGAAAGTGAATGACTTCTTGGTTCTTGTCAAACTTTAATTTTTATGTTGTATAAAAAAAACATTTTAAAAATGTATATGCATTTATTCTTTAAGCCTTTTGGGTCTCCTGGCTAAACAACACATTTTGAAGCTTTACTATTTTCATGTCCCTTTTAAATGGGTTTAGTAAGTAAGCAATGCCTGAAATGCAAAAAGAAGACAACTAAATATCTAAGCATAATATTTCAGACTGAACAGAGGTTTGAATATTCTTGGTCTAATTAGACTTATTAGACAGTGCATTGATTTAGTACTTTTATTCTGCATATTTAGCCATGAGGGTGATTTTTATTTTTTAATCCTCTTTAATTAATACTCCTCCCTGCACAGAATTATGAATCATTCAAATTTTACTTTTCTTTTTGTGGTAACGAACACTGGTTGTGATAATGGGTTGGAAGTTTCTAGCCAAGTCTGCTAATGGGTTAATTTTCTGAAAGAAAACCTGACTGTATAGGAAGCTCAGTGTTATTCTTAAGATGCTTAGGATATCCATTTGTTTCAGAAATGTCATATCAGGGACAAATCAATGTGTTAAAAGTGTCTGATAATATTGTTGAGGGATTAATCTCACAGACTAGATCATCAGCACGATTATCTTTGGCATTCTGTGTGCACCCAGTTCCATTTTAAGCATGAAAAACCTTCTAATGCCAAACTATGAGAGCCTGTATATTGAATGATCTGCCACCATTCAATATTTAATCCTGCAATTGAAGCCACTAAAGGGATATAGAAAAGTAACAAGATGAATGAATCGTGACCTCAAACTTGCAAAAAGACAACCCAAACAATTTATCTTTCTGGCCTGTGTGGCATTTTTTTTTTTAATCCAATATTCCTATCACTTCTCCGTCTGGGAATTGTAGATTGATCAATGACACATTAGCAAATACTTGAAATGAGAGCTGGGAATTTAGGCGATCTATTGTTTATGCTTTAAGAATATTCTGGTTCAACTTACTTTATCTGAAGTCTAAAATCAAGAACTTGTGATTACAAATCAATTTAATTCTCTAGACTATATTTTCAAGCAACTGTGGGAAGGATGATGGAAAATAATCCAGTATCTATGAAAAATGAAAGAGATAAATGAAGAAAACAGAAAACATAGAACTTCACGCCTCAGAGCTCACAGAGAATTCTTTGAAATTCTACAGCTCTCAAATGCAATAAAACTGGACTTCAGTTATTAAGAGTATAAATTCTACCCCAATTCATTGGTTCATTGATCATTACCACATCACTTTGGCATGTGATCTTCTGGTTTTCCCCAGCTAAGTGGAGTCAACTTGATGTATATGGGGTCAGTGCTCAAGTCTTCCTGGTGGCTCAGTGGTAAAGAATCTGTCGTTAATGTAGGAGGTGTAGGAGACATGAGCTCGATCCCTGGATTGGGACGATCCCCTGAAAAAGGAATTGGCAACCCACTCCAGTATTCTTGCCTGGAAAACCCCATGGAAAGAGGAGACCAGTGGGCTACAGTCCATGGGGTCACAAAGAGTCAGATAGGACTTAGTGACTGAACAACAACAGTTTCTTCTGTATGTACATACATTTCAATTGTACAAGAATAATTCTGTTTTTATAGTCAAGTGGTGGAAGGGAGTAGAGACAGGATAGATAGATGTACTCTTCTCTACTGCTAATAAAGTTCAGTTCAGTTCAGTTGCTTAGTTGTGTCTGCCTCTTGGCGACCTCATGGACAGCAGCACGCCAGGCTCCCTGTCCATCACCAACTCCCAGAGCTTGCTCAAACTCATGTGCATCGAGTTGGTGATGCCATCCAACCATCTCATCCTCTGTTGTCCGTTTCTCCTCTTGCTAATCAAACCTCCCTGTAATAAAAAAGCATACTCATGGGGTGGGAGGTGGGAGGAAGGTTCAAGAATGAGAGGACATATGTATACTTATGGCTGATTCATGTTAATGTATGGCATGTTAATAATGGAAAGAGATTATCCTCCAATTAAAAATAGATTAATTAATTTTAAAAAGCACACTCAGATTTCTTTATCAGAGAAACAAATAAAAACTAGATAGCAGGAGAAACCAATGAGTTGTTTCATAAGAAGTTACATGCCAAGCATGGCTCTTAGAGAGTTCTAGGTGTATTGGTGACTTTCCTAAGTAACCACACTGCAGGTTTTCAAGTAGCCCAAGGGTGGTATTTATTTCATTCCATTAGTTAAAGTTTGTTTTGAATCACCATGTGCTATCTATAAAAGGTTCTTCCCTGGGTTTGCAACAATAAAACTGTAAATATTCTCTGCCCTACCGTGTGGTTTCTGGTCAGTGAATAAGAATTCTAAATGACTGTTGTGTCGTAGTATCAAGCTGGCCATGTTTCAGTTGGTATCTATTAAAGCCAATGGTTTTGAGATATGGAAGGAAATTGTTAATGCATATGAGAAGTATCATTATTACTATGAACATGCCAGCGATCCTCTGTGATAAAGTGGCATTGACTTCCTGCCAACTCTCATGGATTGGTGACATTTTGTTAACCAGTCTACTGAAAAAAATCTATAACAGGATATTAGATGGTATTTAAAAATAATATTAAGCAAGGGATCAAGTGAAAGGAATCCTGTATCTTAAAACATGATAACTGCAAAGTCCATTAGCTATGTTTATCAATGTCTACACTGTATAATTTAACTATTGTACTTATTATGAAATTGTGAGTAAGATAAAAATGTATCTTCTGGGCAGTGTACATATGTTAAATAGATTATAATTTTAGGATGATCATTTCTTTATTTTGATTATATAATATTTGCATACATTCCTAACCACCTCATTTTCTTAAATTCCAGTTTTCTATGCTACTATTTTCTTGCTTGTCATTTTACTTTTATGTATGTCTAAAGATGCTTATGTTTATGGCTTGTGAATAGAGGCAGGACCGTTCCTAGCATTTTGCTTCTTTGTTTTTAAAATAGTATTAATCCATCAAGTTTTGACTGGAGCGCTGGAACTCTCTCATATGACAGGTAATATTGAAGTAAATACTCTCTGTCCTAATGACCAGTTAACAAGTGTGGGAAAATAAGTAGCAACGGGATTCACATGTAAGGAAATTAAGTATAGTAACGTGTCACTTAAAAAGACATTTCCTGTTAGTTATTTTTAATGATGAGCTGTGTAGAGATGGTGATGGAAATGGATCTCATTAAGAGGAAAAATGCTCTAATGGTATCTTTTATCCCACAAAGACAGACTGCCATTTATTATTCTTTACCGTCTCTTTCCCCATTGAATCTTTAACTTCAGTCTACAAAGACACAAATTTCATCAATCCTTAAAATAAATATCCATCCTTATTTAGTTCCACTCCTTTCAATTCTGCACCCCAAGATAGCTCTTCTCGTTTACTATTAAACTTCATTTGAAAATAGCCAAGACAGCTTCTTCTGGCTTCTCACTGCTTCCTCACTTAGCTCCTGTATTTGGAAGACCCACGTCCTCAAGAAATTAACGTCTCTCTTAATTGGTGTAATGCCATGCTCTCTGTAGTCTGTCCCCATTTCCCCGCTCTCCCTCACCTGTCTTGTCTGTTTCCACCCCCATCTCCACATGTAGGTCTCCCTCTAGAGTTGATGGCTTTCTCCTCTGTCTCATACTTGAGCCTCGCCGTACTCCCCACAGAGCGATAACTCATGGCTTTATGCCTTCATCCACCTCCCCAGGTCTGCATTTCCAATCCCCACCTCTGTCCTGACCACCAGCTCTCTTTTCCCCCAGAAATGCTGGTTATGGATCAGTGGCTTGACCATGTAGCCAAACACATATTTCCAGTGACATGTAATTAAATCTATGAAAGTTACACTGGGGTGTGAGCGTACCATTTATTTCATGTAGTGGAAATGATCTCAAGTTGGGTGGTACAGTGAAAGATGGTGACTGCATCAATATTTAACTGTTTCACAGTTAAAGCTATTCCACAGATTTCTGCTTTTCCCTCTCCCCAGTGATACCAGACGTGTTAATGCCTCTTATTAATTACCGCAACTCTGTATGGGAGAGCAGGTGGCCATCATGATGACGGAGAACAGCCTTGAGGAAGAATTACCTTTAACTATTGAAATCCCATAGCTCTTTTGCTGAAAATGTGATTTTTTAGAAACTTGAGCTGAAAGAACATAATAGTAAAATAGTCATTCAATTTGGTATATCAGTAACTTGAGAATACTTGCGGTTGAATTATGAGTGAAGTGAATGAAAAAGCAGGGAGAAATGCTAGTCAGATCCTAGTCTCTGGAGCATCTCTTTCAATATTAACGGACAAAATGTTTAAGTAATGTGTTCAACTTATGTCTGAAACTGCTTTAAATTAAAGAGTATGCCATTTATTCCCACTGCATTTCAAAAGTTAGTTTTTGTTCAATTTTGCGGAGGAAGAAGCTGATTATAAAAAAGGATAAGTCCAGAAACATAGAGGACATTCATACTACATTAGCCAACAAACATTTATTAGATGCCAACTGTATGCAGAAAGGTGCCAATCATTTCTTTAATGTGGAGAGTTTCCTATTCATTAATCCTTGTAATTTATAAACAGAGTAAATGAGGAATACAGTGCATTAGAACTGACCTCTAAATAAAAGATGCTACAAGCAAAATAATCATTAAATGCCATTATATTTACTGAATCTGCTCAGTTACAGAAAATGAATGTTGCTTTTTAATTGTGCACTAGTCTGAGTAGTGAGAAACCATCATTTCTAACAGCTCTGTGGCTACGTTATCCTGATGGAGTCCTCCTGAGGGCAGAAGCTAGTGTCTTGTTTGACTGTAACTACAGGGCATTACAGTGGACACTCAACAACCATTTGATGAGAAAGATGTATGGGCGGAGCAATTCCTATTGAAATTGTCAGGACATCTGAATTTGATTTTAACTTCTGAGATTTAATAGATGTGCAGCTTTGTTCAAGCTAATTAACTTCTCTAGGACTTGGTTCCTAATCAGTAGAGGAGGACTCTCTCCTCCTCCTTACTCACGGGCACGGTCACGGTCACGACGTCATGGGATGGTCAGATTATATACATGAAAATCTCTGAAAATGGAAGAACAGCTCACAGAGGCAGATATGATTTTTATTATTAGTTAAACATGAAAGCCTCTCAGATGCTAAAGAATCCACCTGTGATGCAGGGGACCTGGGTTCAATCCCTGGGTTGGGAAGATCCCCTGGAGAAGGGAAATGGCTTATCTACTCCAGCATTCTTGCCTGGAGAATCCCATGGACAGAGGAGCCTGGTAGGCTATAGTCCATGGGGTCTCAAAGAGTCAGAGATGAATAAACGACTAACACTATCACTTTTAACACTAAAGTCTCTAGAAGTTTTTTATTTTGACAGAAGTTGAGATGGTTGGATGGCATCACTGACTCAATGGACAAGAGTTTGAGCAAACTCTGGGAGATAGTGAAGGACAGGGAAGCCTGGAGTACTGCACTCCACAGGGTCTCAAAGAGTTGGACACAACTGAGTGACCTAATAACAACAACAGTGCTAAAATAAATTTCACAATGCTGGAAGCATTGGTAAAGCTTAACATGCAATTAGAAAAGGGACAAGAAACATGGGAAAGGATTAGGGCAGAGAATTAACAACAAGTCTCTAAAACTGCATTCAATGAATAAGCATCTACCATAGGCAGGATACTGAACTGGGCTGGACAGGAATTACCAAGATGATACAGCCACAGAGACTGCGGCCTTTCGACCCAGTACTGGGCAAAAGCTAACAATCATCCTCATGTAAAGCAGGATCTGCAAGTGTTGGAAACAAGTCAAAGAAGGTCAAGGTGAGAGCCATTTTGAAGAGGATCGATAAAAGTGACTGGTAACAAAGCCATTTTTGAGAGCAGCTATAAACATGGACAACTATAAATAAGAATTCTGTAAGAACCTATATGGGAAAAGAATCTGAAAAACAGTAGAGATGTGTGTGTGTGTGTATAAAAGTGAATCACTTAGCCGTACACCTGAAACTAACACCACGTGGCAAATCAACTGTACTCTAATATAAAATAAAAATTAATAAAACAAAACATGGCCAAGATTTTGAAGAAGTAGAGGCATGAGGACAGCAGGGTGCTTTGGGCTGAAAGGACCCCACAAGGGAAGGCACACAGCTGAGATGGCGTAACGTCTCTGGTGCATCCAGACAACTCAGGGATGCCTCACAACACGCTGCGGCCACATTTCACTGTCATTACACTGCTGACTCTCTCACAGATCAGGGCACACTGTCGGCAACCTCAGCCCTGACGTGGCAGTCCCACTTCACAGAGCTGATTGTTTTCTGCCGCCGTCCACCCAGGTAAACCAAGAGCCCTCTGAGGAGTCGTCGGCAACAACCTCAATAACGAAGAGGCCCTGGCTCTCTTCGAGAATGGGCTTCTGCAAAATTCTTCCGATTTATCATGTTCTGGGACTCAACTCAGCCTCACACTGATAAAGCCCAGAAGAGATGTAGCAGTTAATAAATTATTAAGCTGCTTTCCTTTAAAAACATCAGGACTGGGCAGTACAAAGACACGCCAGGGTCTGTCAAATGCAAACGGATCTGTAAATCTCAAAAAGAAGAATTATCTGAGCTAGGGAACAGCTGGCCCCGCAGATCCCATGGCCCAGCTGGGATCCCCCGACTGCAGCCTGTCATTCTTAAAGAGTTCAATGCTAATACAGTCAATGAAACATGAAACCCGACCGAGGGAGGTGGGCTCCAGGCGCCCTCGAAGGAATTATCTTATGCTTCATAAAATGACCTTTAAAGAGTCATCTACTAAAATGTGGCTTTGAAACTGCAGCCTTACGCTTGCCCAGAAATAATAATGGATGTTGGCAATTTGTTTACAATATGATGCACAGTTACACAAATTTCTGCTTTGCATAGTCTTTCTTAAATAGCTACATTTCAGATTTCTTTACTTGGGTCAGATCCACTGAGCTAAAATCCCTCATTTTTAAAATGGCTACACATCATTTTTTTTTCCCCCAAAAGGTAAAATGGCTTCAAAATTCCTTTGACTCCATTTTGAAGTTTAATTTCTCTGGCCTGGGCGTAGTTCCTTAATCTCTTTATTTCCTCCATGAAACCCAAATTGGCTCACTTGTTAGAAATGGCTACAACAGGGGTCTGGTTTTGATAAGTTGTTTGAACGTGTAATTTGTGAGCAGAGTTGGTGGGGCAGGTGGGAAGGCCAGCTGGTTGGGGGGATCAGATGAGTCGAAACACAAAACTAGTACTTTCATCTGAGCCTCCCTCACTTCCCGACACAGGCAACTAGACTCACAGTCAAGATAAAAAGTTGGAAAACATCCCAGTTTCATTTAAATGGGAAGGGACGTTTGACATGTTAATGATGTGGGATGTATGGAGAACAGCATCTTCCTTTTTCCCTTCTTTATGACTTTAGACATTTCTGTAGGGACCATACCGTATAATTGATGTTTAAGTTTCAGTTATGAAAGGGACCAGACTTGAAACCCTGACTAGGGAAAGCAGCACAAAAGAAGGGCTTCAGCAGCTTCTGCCTACAGCATCAGCCCTTCACCTGTCTGCCTGCTGGTTATCAGCCTCTTGTCTTGGAGCAGGGTCAGCTCCTTTTGGTCATTGGCCCCTGACCCTTTCAAAATGGTTCTTGGGTTCATAAATACAGATAAACGTTTCCAAGTAACTGGGATAGCTAAAGAGCCTCACATTCAATTTCATTTAAGAACTAAACTTCAGATGCAAAAGCATGATAAGGCAACAAAATAGCAGTCAATTTTCAGATGTTCCATGAAGTTAACCTTCTACCAAATGTTTCAGAGAAAAAATTACATTGGAAACAAGAAGGGTGTTGCTCAGTTAGGAGGAGGAGTGTAGATTCTGTAGGTGACTGGAAGCCAGGCAGAATATTTCACATTTACAGGGTGAAAGGACAAGGAATGGGTTTAAGTTGATGTAGAAGCTCCAGGAATGTACCTAAATGCTTAAGCCTCAAACTTGTATCTGTTAAACATGGTTAATACTCAAACACATCTTGTAAGGTTGAAGATTAAATGAGAAAACATACCAAAAGATTAAACACAGTTTAGTGTGTAGGACCACTCAGTAAATATTTAGTACATTATAATTGTTATTATCATCATCACCAAAAGTTTGCTTTTCAGCAAAATGATATGAAAGAAACTGTGTTAGGGAAGCTTGCTTTAGTCATGGCAGAAGGCGGAGAGGGAAGACCGGTAAGTTGGGGGGAGCAGGTAGGAGGTGAATCCTAGAGAAGTCGTAATGTATCTCTGAGCTAGGATGGGAACAACTGGAATGCAGGAGAGTGCCATGGAGAGAAGAAAAGCAACCCACGATATCCAGATGGTTGGAAAAAACCCCATAATTCCCAAGAGTTCCTAAGCTCTTCATAATTTGTGAAAGCCCATTCTCCATTCAAGGGAACAGATGTATGCTTACATATTTACTTACCCATATGGAGAAGAGCAATCCCAAAGCAAGACTAAATTATTTTTTTAAATTTCTAATTACTATCCCTTAGAATTTAAGAATTCCATTTTGTATATCATTCTTTCTCTTCAAAGCACAAACACTTTCAAAAACATACAATGTTAAAAATCCTTCTGAGTTAACAGTCCCCAAACTTTCTTGAGAGTTTCTCTTTGGTAAGAACCCATTCTTGGGATAAGTTACTGACTACTCACAATTTTTAGGGTTCCTAATCATGCTGTGATGTGTTTACTAAAATTTTTAAGCCAAAGCCACAAAGATTCTTTTGTGAATTCTGATTGATTGGACGATTGATTTTCTCCAAATAGTGACTCACTATTCTGTTCAGGATTCACCTTCTCTTTCTTACATTTAGAGTCAATAAATAGTGAGATTCTGCCACTTATGACATAATAACGTGATGTTAATTTATAATATCCTCGGTAGAGTTTTAATCTCTTTAAGTTTAAACATTTCTTTTCCTAGGTACAGGATCAAAGGTGACACAATTTTTAAAATGCAATTTAGATGTCCATCTTGTTACATCATAAGAATGCTATTGGAAAATACTATGAAAGATAATTTATTCTGTAAACACTATATCTCTTGAAAGAATTAACATATATACACCTGTCATCTTCTCACCACTTAAAGAAACTCTCAGTTTATATCAGTTGCTTGTTGAAATAATTTATCTTAGGGGCAGAAAAAAGGATAAACAGACCATAAAAATTCCATTTTTTTTTTTTACATTTCACTTTCCAGTCATTTTATTTTTATCTATTTAAAAAATAACTTTCCACAGATAAGTTCTTCTACCAAATAAGTACCAAATATTGTAATGAATCTTTGTGGGACAAAGTCCTGGTAACCTGTTATATACGACACACAGTAAAAGATCCATTTGCCAGATCTACCTTATAAGATCCCTTGCTTGTACAGACACATTCGAGTTCACCCTTCTCTTGATTTAACGTTTGGATGAAGTTTGAATTTGACAAGCAGAAGGTTTCTTCTTGGGATGTGTGATGATGCATTTGTGGTAAAACATTTCATATATGGAAAAATGAGTCAGAAGCTGAAGAACACTTTGCTAACCTGCCTCATGAAGCTCTTCTTTGGGGGGCTGTTGATCTAGCTTTTAAATTCCCTTGCACTGAGGCCAGGAGAATGCTATTTTCAATAGAAAATCCATACAATTGTTTTGTGGGAGAGGGTGCTTATTCTTCAGCCTTGAGACTCAATACAAGTCTTCAGCACTTTGTAGCCAAATAAAGCCGGGGGTGGGAAAGAAATGTGGAATGCAGGCAAGAGGGAATAAAGGAGAATAGTAAGAGAGTCATGAAAAGACTCTGAAAAAAGGAAAAGTAATTAGAGGAGGGAGTAAGCAGGAAACTGTGGAGACAAGGGGAAGGCCAGTGTGAAGGTTCAAGTTGCCGGAAGAAGAGAGTCGCATTTTTGGAGAACCTTGAATATCCGCTCTGCAAGCCAAGCAAACACACATATTTCAATGTTGGTGGCATTCTGAAAAGCCAATGGAAAGGAGCTAAACCAGCTCATTCACCATACTTATTTTCTAACTTGTTCAAGGGCTACTTAAGTACAAATTTGGGGGGAGGGGAAGGCCATTAATATACCAAATGCCTTTCTTTGTTTATGTTCTTGGTTTGTCAACACACACAACTAGAAAATTCTTCAGCAACTCCTACCTGCCTTCTCTCTACAATGTTCTAAGTCTTGGTACTGAATGAAGAGCTGCTGATACTTTCAAGAAAAAATAAACTGAATGGCAGAAGACGTTTAGAAAGAAAACTTGGCCAGTTTTTCTGAGTATAAACTCATGAACTCCCTTCCCTTATAATTTTGGCTCTGAATAAAATGTCACGGGTGAGTCTCATGTATTTCTTCATTTGATCAAATCTACTTTGCAGGGTAAGTGTAAAAGATGGGAGCATCGTTACAGAGCCATCCTCCCAGGCCCTCCTTGATTCCCAGGATCCGTCTTGAGTGAAACCTTCAGGCCAGATTTCCCAGTCCTATGAGGGTGGCCGGAGGGAGCAGACAAAGATGACCTTCTCCTGAATAGCACAGGGAGCTCTGCTCGGTGTGCCCGGTGACCTAGATGGGTGGCAAGTGTGGGAATAGGAGTGTGAAGGGGCTCCAAAAGGGAGGGGATACCTGCGTGCATATAGATGATTCATGTTGTTTCACAGCAGAACTAACACAGCATTGTAAAGCAACTATACCCCAGTTTAAAAAAAAAGAAAAGACCCTCTGTCTGAGGCTGCCTGTGGTGAAATGAGTTTAAATGCAAGCACCGTCTGTCCATGGAAACAGTCCTGCCACTGGTACGGCCATAATGACCTGCCTTTTTATACCAAGTCTTAGGACAAAACTGTTGCTTTTCATACTGACAAACGTTCTCTCTTTGACCAATTTTTTTTTAACCCTAATTTTCTCTTTTACTTATCTCTTTTTATTTAGATATAACGGACATACAGCACTACATCCACTTCAGGGCTACAACAAAATGATTTGGTATTTGTATATATTGCAAAATGACCGCCACAGTGAGTCAAGTTAACATCCATCACCAGGTGGCTCAGGGGCAAAGGATCTGCCAGCCAGGCAGGAGACACGGGTTCAGTCCCTGGTTGGGAAGATGCCCTGGAGAAGGAAATGACAACCCGCCTGGGAAATCCCAAGGACAGAGGAGCCTGGCGGGTATAGTCCGTGGGGTCACAGAGAGTCAGACACGACTAAGTGACTAAACAACAAACACTAAACATATATAGTAACATTTTTTTTTTTTTCTTGTGAAGAAGACTTTTAAGATCTACTCTCTTAGCAACTTTCAAATATTGTTGCTTGCTATTTAGGCGCTCAGTCGTGTCTGACTCTTTTGTGACCCCATGGACTGCAGCCCGCCAGGCTCCTCTGTCCATGGGATTTTTCGGCAAGAACACTGGAGTGAGTTGCCATTTCCTTCTCCAGAGGGACCTTCCCAAACCAGGGATCGAACTTGCCTCTCCTGCGCCTCCTGCATTGGCAGGCAGGCTCTCTACCACAGAGCCACCAGGGAAGCAACTTTCCAATAAACAAAACTGCCTAACACACTCCTCTGAGAGCCCAGCCCCTCCTGTGGGGCCGGCACAGCCCGGTTTTAACAAGACTCCGGCCACATCTGTCCAGAGAGAATTCCTCTCCCTCCACAACTGAATACATCCTCACTCCCCTACCTTTGCTGTATAAGACCTCAGCCTGTCGGTTTCACAAGAACTCTGCCATGCCTGACTGACATCCCCTTGTGATGCTGTTATACCCACAAATCCCCCCAGCCTACTCCTTGGTGGTAAGTCCCCCACCTACTTGAGTGTTCAGCTCGAGTGACACTACGATCATTGGGCACCGCTGCCAGCTGTCCAAGGGAAGCCTTCCTTCCTGTTTCAACAAGCGTCACAATCAGTTGTTCTGTAGGAGGATCGGTTGTGTGTGGTCCCAGCCCGTGGATTTCAGATAAGGATCTGGAACGGTGAGAAGCATACAGGGTGACAGGCATGGGGGAAGCCATGACCTGAACGTCAGGGGGTCAAGATGCCACCTGGGCCCGGCACCAGGTGCCCTGAATAACATGAGCTCACAAGCTGGAAGTGGGATCAAGACAACGGGCTCATGAAAAGAGGTTTTTAAAGGTCAGGTGAACTGAGGGCTTATGGCTTCACCCTGGGCCTGTGTTTTGAGCTCAGAGTGGATCTGGCTGAAGATCAAGCCAGTGTCTGGGGTCACATGGGGCTGGAATTCGAGCGGCAGTCTTAGTATCAAACACTTGAAATCTAAGAAGAAAACCGCATCGAGGAGAGTGTACCCTGATGATGAGTTTGGAAAATGAATATATTACAAGGGAAGGAAAGTCGCTCTTAATGTTTCCTGCCCACGTCCTTTACTTGCACCATGAATGAGACAGGGGCTGAGCCTGGCTGGGAATGACGCTGCTCAGCTGTCACTGTGAACGGGAGACGTGCAACAGAACGCGGCTGCGTACAATTTGAAAACATCTAAAAAATATGAAGTAGTGTAAAAATGTCAAACAAGCTAAGTCAATTCAATTAATCAGCCATCTAGTCTAATGTGTTTAAAAGCAAGATAAATGCACAATTTCTTTGAGAATCATCGCCTTTTTTCTTATAAAAGATGAGAAAAATGGTCTAAGCAAATAAGAACCAATTCAGATTTCATTCTCTACCTGCTTGCATCTCAATATGATCTTATCTTTAGCAACAAAATTCTTTGGTAGGCTTAAGTGACTATAGACAGTCAATTAAATCCACATTTTAGCTAATTATCATACAATTCCCTCTTCGATACATTGTACGAGCACATTCTCCCAGGAGGCTTCTCTGTCACTGGAATCCAAAGTAAAACACATATTCTAATCTTGTGATGTCAAAAATATTTACTCAACACCTTTACTTTGTGGCAAAAAGTGAGCCAACGCTGAATAAGAACTCTTCTTCCCTTTGGATAAAGAATACTCAGCTCTTCATTAAGAAAACAATAACCACAGAATCTTGCATGGAATTTTCTATCTCTCTTCAAATCTCCAGCCCTAAAAGAGGTCAACGGTTCTTCTTCTTCCCCCATACCATTCCTTTTCCTTTAATGCCTACAGATTTGTTTTCATCCCAGTACATAACCCAGCCTGGAGTCCTGCCTCTTTCGTCCACACCCCTAGGGCCCCTCCTCCTTACACGGTGACACAGATATAACTCCAGAGGACAGGAAACTAGGAAGACACACTAGGGATCAATTTATCTTCGGCAAGGGGATTGACTAATAGGTTTTCTCCTGTCTCTAATTTCTCTGATTTCCCTTTGTCAGGGGGATTCTCAGACCAATTCTTTCCTAGCTGTCAAAAGCACCTGTTCTGATGCCTGGGTTCAGCATCCGTCAGGCCTCCGTTCAGCTGTCCATCTCATCTCTGATCGGAGCACACACCTCCCGCTGGGACCAGGTCAGCAGAAAAGCTCCAGCACAGGGAGGTTTCTGGTGCACGCGGGGCCTCGGCTGAACACAGAGGCAATGAGAGCGGTGGTCCATCCTACAAATTCATCCACTTCCCCCACACGTCGGGGGGCCCCAACAAGAGGAGGTTCCATGTCAGGAAGGCAGAGAGGGCACGTGGCAGAGACGTTCAAGAAGATGTCCGTAGATTATTCTGGGATGTTAGCCAAAGCCTGGGTTAACCACAGTTGCGTCACCGGTGAACGAATCGGCCTCTTGCTGAATTGGCAAAGTGAGATGTGGCCTCGGTTAAATTTCTGGAAATTGATGAGTTTCACGAGCTAACATAAACCCACACAGTTGGGAGACATTTGAAATAATAAATGTTGAGTATCTCTCCCTGTGTTAGTTTATTTTTTATGTGGAGTTCAAGATGTTTGTCTTGATATTATCAAAACGGATCCATATCCTCAGCAGCATAGGCCTGTGCTACCCACGAGCAAAACGGATCCACAGCAGAACATGTACATTTATTGAGCACGTCCTGAGTGAGTTCAGTTCGAATCCATGCACATTCATCACATGCTTCCTCCTGGCCAGGCCACAGGCGTGCCATGGGGGTACATGACGGGAAGCCAAGTGGACAGGGCTCCTACTCTCACTGAGTTTCTGGTCTAACGCGGTGATTCATCCTTGCACTCTGTCCCTTAACTTTTCCTCTCCTTTCACTCTAGCTGAGCCTTAACTAGCTTCTGGAGGAGTTCCTGCACCAGTTCTTTTTCTGAAGTAGTGAACAGGCATTGAGTGCTGACTCTAAGTCAAGCGCCCTGGTAACTCTCTACAACGATCATCTAATTTACTCTGTGCAACAGCATTATGAAGTTGGTGCTATTATTATGATTTTTGAGAACCACTTTATTCTGAGTAGTATAAACAGAACTCCATTTATAACATAAACCTTCCATCAGTTTTTTCACAGTTAGCCCAAAGAATAAAACCTCTGACTTAATTAGAATTTACATTTGGCCTTAAATATTTTAAAAATCATCATGTCAACTATGGAATTTTAATCTTGCCTGCTACTATGAGCAAACCTTGATCGATGGTAATTTCTAATTTTTGCTGTTCAGCCATTTTTCTTGACCTTGTTTTCTGACTGTGTACATTCTAGAGTGTTCAATAGATTTGTAATAAACTTCCATAGTGAAGGGAAATTTCTTGCTCATTGTTTGCCTGAAATCTTGGCTAGTATTCACCTTTTTAAACAAAAAAAATGTGCTCTGTGCTCCAAAATGGTCCACAAATTCAGCTACTAAACTGCCTTTAAAAATCTTCTTTGCAGTGGTTCCAGAGTGCAGGTCACCACATACGAAGCAATATCCTGGAGCAATCCCCACGGTGTGGGGCAGAAGGCAGGCAGGCCACAGCAGCAGTCTTCACCACCATGGATAACCCCACTTCAACTTGAGGAGATGGAGACACCAACAGATGAAGAAGACTATCTAAGGCCACAGAACTGGTTAGTGACTTGAATGTGGCATCAGGCAGTCTGACCCTAGAGCCAGACTTTATACTCTGGATATAGATGCAGGTATATATATGTACTGGGCTTCCCCAGGGGCTCAGCAGTAAAGAATCCTTCTGCAATACAGGAGAGACAGGTTCAGTCACTGGATTGGGTAGATTTCCTGGAGGAGGACATGGTAACACACTCCAGTATTCTCGCTGGGATATTCCCATGGACAGAGGAGCCTGGTAGCCTGCAGTCCATGGAGTCACAAAGAGTTGGGCATGATAGAGCTTATATACATATATATGTGTATGTATATATATATATACACACAACTATTTTTTAATGTTTATTTAAAAAATTATTTTTGGCCTCATGGCATGGCTTGCAGGATCTTAGATCCTCCACCAGAGACTGAACCTTTGCCAGGACAAGTTAAAGTGCCGATTCCTAACTACTGGACCACCAGGGAATTCCCTCATTTTAAAAATTTTATTTTATTTTTAAAAATGTTATTTAAGTCTAGTTGATTTACAATGTTGTGTTCATTTCTACTATATAGCCAAGTGATTCAGTTATACACATTCCTTTTCAGTATGATATTATTTTTAAAGCGCAGCTCTAGTCATATTATTTGACTCAGATACCTACCCTTTCCCTTTGATAATTACTATATTATATACAAAGGTCCCAGAGACCCAGATAAGCATCTAAAGCCCCATTCAGTCTTTCTTCACCCAACCTTTGGAATTCTCTGGCCACCCCTAGGGGTGGCGCTTGTCAGCGGAGATGAACTATTTACTTTTCCATGGGCTCTGTGTCTGCCCCATTTTATGTTCTTCCCTTTTCCTGCACTGCCCTTTTAGCCTCCAGACATGTGCCACCTCCTCCCTTGGACTTTTTAAAACAAAAGCCCAAGTGGACGCAATTTCTTCCTGCTTAGAATCACCACATGCTTTGTGGGTGCCTCTTTATGCGTGTACCTTCTGCAATGTTCTCAGTTATTGTCGAGTCTCTGGGGAAATGGTGTGTTAGAACATGGAGCAGGGTTCTGAGATCAGGTTGGCTCGAGACTGATTCCAGCTTTTGGAATTTTTAGCTCTGGGATCTTGGGCAAATTAGATCACATCTCTCCCAGCTCGAAACCCTCTCAAAGCTTCCCACTGCAATTTGAGACTGGGAAAAGACTTGTGGGGCCCAACATATATTTGCTGTAAGTTCACGTGCCTTTAAAACCCAAACTCTGCCAAGCCCAGCTTTCTTGACCAACCTTATTTCCTAAGTCACACCAGCCTTGATGGTTAAGTTACCGTTTAGTGTTCTGCCTTCAGGATCTCAAAGGCCCCTGCAAGCTCTTGCATTCCTCAGGCCTTCGTGGAGCTTTCCTTCTACTTGTAACCTCTCCCACTGCCTCTCTTGACTCACTCATTCTGATCTTTAAAGTCTCAGGTTTAAACTTGTCACGTTTCAAAAAAGACTTCTTCGACCCCCTGATTCAAGGACCTCCATCCCGCATCCACCCTGAAACTACCTCTCACCTATGTTAGCTCCTTTCCTTAGATGTGGAGTGATTTCATGAGCTTGTGGAAACTGTTTTTCTCACTGAACTTGCAAACTCCCATGAGGACAGGATGTATCTGTCTGCTTCACCACAGTGGCACAAGGAGATGCTCAAGACAGACCAAGAGATAAATCTCTCTCTTCCTCACTTTCCTCATTTATAAAATAGGAATAACAATAACCTACCCTCACTGCCTTTGAGAAGCTGAGCAGAGAGTCTGCAGGGAGAAGCTGACTGTTAATTGGGAGCCGTCCACTTCCACTTCTGAGCCACAATCCCCTCAAGGAAGCTGCCTTCTCTCTGTATGCTCTGCACAGCTGAGAGCAGGGCTTTGGGCATCGTGGGTGCCTGTCCGTGTTTGCTTTAACTGAATTCAGTATGCCATCTGAAACCACAACTTTTCATTTGCCAAATATGCTGATTTGACTCACATTTACAGATATGGAGAGAAGGACAGCCCCTCAAACTTTGTCATTGTGATGAAGTTAACTTGAGAACACACATGAGTGTGTACAATATTAGGCTAGCGTCACCAGACTCTCCGGCTTTCATACACTGTGAAGACTCCTCCTTGGAAAATTTTCTTCCAAATTAAAATTTTTAAATCATATACATATTATCATATATTTATGTGCTGTGGTTTATATACATATTGTATCACTGACAAGCAAATGATGAAAAGGTTAGGATTAAAAAAATCGACCGTGCTCATATCCACAGTCAAAATTTAATTGTTGAACAGTATTTGACTGTTGAACAAAGAATCTGAGTTTTTGCAAAACAGGTCGAATGTAGGATTCCTGAGTAGGAACATAATCATTTTAATCTAACTGTACAGGTCATTAGCAAGCCGTCTGGGAAATAACCGAAGTGCTAAACTAAAAATGTGTTACAGGTTGAGTGACCATTTAATTTAATGACCAAATCAAGACATCTGTAAGAGTGAAAGAAGACAGTATTGATTATATTGGAACAACAGAGAAACCTGAATTGTTCCAGGGATGCTGTCTTGCATTGTGGATTAGAAAAAGGTTCAACTTTAACCATATGGTACTACCAACGATAGAGTTTTTCCCTCTTTCCCACCAATCCACCTGTGTCTAGCATGTTCAACTGTTATTGTCTTTAGATTTGATAATATGTTAGGATATCATTTGGCATAATAGCATCATAATATCTGATTCACCCAGATGAGGGTCACAGAAAAGAAAAACAAAAAAAAAGTAACAGACCAAAAAGAAGCTGAACCCAGTGAAGGGGAGGGTCTGACGTCCACTGTCTATAAGCCAGAGCCCTGACTGGTTCAGCCCGTCCCCTACTCCACTACCAGGCTCTTCCAATGCTTTGGGACTCCCAACATAACTGTCTTTATTGTCTACCCAACAAATCTGTGCTCACGTCTGAATTTGTATTTTCTAAACATGTTGGCTCATTACATTTATTGCATTCTAAATGATATTTAAAATTGAGTTAAATAATTTAAAGAGAAAATATCAAGAGCTTGAAATGAACATCTTTAAATATAATGCAATCAGGTAGATATTTTTTTTACAATGTTTGGTGACATTAATGTGATGATACTGAGTAACTGCTGACAATTAGTCAGAAGATGGAGCAGAGGTCTTGTAAGGAAATTATTCCCAGGTGACAAAATATTGAAAATTCAATTATACTCTGTTTATTATAGGCTTACATTAGCAACTATATTCCTAATAAAGACCTTGATAATACACAAATTAATGGGAACCCAGGGGAGTACTTTTAGAAATATTTTTTTCTCCTTATAGGATTTTATGATATTGATTTCTAAAGTGCTCCAAATGACAATGTAAAGCTTGGTAGAAAAAATTCCTAACATAAATTATACACATAAGAACATATGATCTATTAAAGTACTCAAGATTATAAAAATAATTTTAACATATAATGACAATGTGCAATAAATTCAATGATTAAAATTTCAAGTTATGCAAGTGTATAAATCACTTAGGAAAGAAAATCCAGTGAATGCAAATAAGAAGAAACCATAATAAGGGCTGCACAAATGGTCTGAATTCTAATTAAAATCGTATGTCATGGAAGCCAATGCATTCATTCTCCTTTTCACAAATGTAGTTTTAAAAACATTTCCACAATATAAAGCTCTTTATAACATATTTTTACAGGTCGGAGTATACAAATATCTATTTCCCTACCAAGAAGATCAAAATGTTCATCTACAAAGAACTAAGTTTTTCTCTTTCTTCCTCCCACCAACTTTCTGACATGTGTAGTTCAATGAACATTTCTTCATTTGGTTGTTGAAAAATTTAACTGGGCACCTGTTTTGGGTGTAGCTCTTCTGTTCTCTTGCTTTTAAGGCCTAGCACCTCTTTTCTAGGCTTTTAAGATACAGGGGAGATAAAAAGACAGATACATAGATAACTTCAATATAATGTAGAAAACCCTGAATATTCATTGGAAGGACTGTTGCTGAAGCTGCAATACTTTGACCTTCTGATGCAAAAAGCTGATTCATTAGAAAAGATGCTGATGCTGGGGAAGATTGAAGGCAAAAGGAGAAGGGGGCAGCAGAAAATCAGATGGTTAGATAGCCTTACCGATTCAACAAACATGAATTAGAGCAAACTCCAGGAGAGAGTGGAAGACAGGAGCCTGGAGTGCTACAGTCCAAGGGGTCACAAAGAGTTGGATACAACTTAGCGACTGAACAACAACAATGTAGTAAATGCTAAATGTCATGAAAGAACTGGAGTGAAAGACACCATGGGAATTTGGAGGTAGGTCAGCTAGTTGCACTTTGGGACAATAAAAATGAAGATGTCCTTAAGTGAAGCCATGAAAGCTGGCAGGATTACCCATTAACAGTAGCTAGGAAGGTAATGCAGATTGCCAGTTTAGCATGATCAAGCCAAGTGTCAGTGCATGGTTGATTCACAGAATGGCAGACAATAAAAAGAGTCCATTATGATGTCTTCAAAGCAATCTCAGGTAAAGAAAGGAAGATAAGATTATTTGGTGTTTAAATAACGAGAAAGATAAGCTTGGAAAGCGAAGTTGCTCAGTCATGTCTGACTCTTTGAGACCCCATGGACTGTAGCCTACAAGCCTCCTCCATCCATGGGATGTTTCAGGCAAGAGTACTGGAGTGGGTTGCCATTTCCTTCTCCAGGGGATCTTCCTGACCCAGGGATCAAACTCAGGTCTCCTGCATCGCAGGCAGATGCTTTACTGTCTAAGTGACCAGCGAAAGTTAAGCTTAGAGGATTGAAATCTTCCTAAGAAAATTGATTCAACTTCTTTCTTGTTTTTGGTGAACAGATATTTTATGGAGCCAGGAATCAAGAGAATTGGAGGAAAGAAATAAAAAATTTCTAAATGTAAGGAAAGGACAAAAGAAATGCAGAAATGTGAATGAAGTAATATATATGCTCCCTGTATTCTAGGGACCAAGGGTAGCTTTGAAATAAATAAAATTTGAATTTGATGAAAGTATATAGCAGTGAAAAGATTTCAAGTAGGAAAGTAAGACAAAGTATTCAATAATCATGTTGAAATTTAGGAAGTGATTTGGAAATGTTAAGTGGGAATAAAAAGTCGAAAATTGAGTTCCACTTTGGCAAATAGTTTTGACTGCCATGGTGAAAAATATATAATGTAAGTCATATGAGTTCATTTTTTGACAAAATGTTACAGCAGTTTATGTTTGGAAAATTTCTTTAAAAAATATCCAGTGTGAAAGAGACTCATTTTACAGCTTTTGATGGCAATATGATTTTAAGTAGGAAGAAGAATGGAAATCAAAGAAGCATCATGAGGCCAATAAAGTAAAAGCAGAATTCAAAATCAAACACAACTTAGATGCAGTCCAGGAAAAAAAAAAAAAGATCTGGTGACTTTATTAGTAAAAGCATCACTTTGCTAAAGGGCTAACCTTAAGAGGAAAAAAGGGACAGATGAATGCATAGTGCCCAAAATAACAATAAATTAATGCAAAAATACTAAAAGAGACCAAAATGTGATGAAGAGCTCTGAAATTACAAGTATCTGGAGCTCTATTAGAGTTATTACTAAGCTTCTTCACTACCAACCCTGGAAGGTCTTGGCTTTCAGCTTTGCAGCCCCTGAAGAGAAAGATACAACACCTTGGCTGTGTTTGTTGAATGAATAATTGCAAAACAAAGTAAGGAAAACTTTTTTGTTGTTGTTGTTTAGTCATTCAGTTGTGTCTGGCTCTCTGCGACCCCATGGACTGCAGCACACCAGGCTTCCCTGTCCATCACCAACTCCCAGAGCTTGCTCAATCTCACGTCCATTGAGTCAGTGATGCCATCCAACCATCTCATTCCTCCGTCATCCCCTTCTCCTCCTGCCTTCAGTCTTTCCGAACAGCAGGGTCTTTTCTAATGAGGCAGTTCTTCCCATTAGCTGGCCAAAGGATTGGAGCTTCAGCTTTAGCATGAATATTGGAATACCTTCCAATGAATATTCAGATTGATTTCCTTTAGATTGACTAGATTGATCTCCTTGCAGTCCAAGAGACTCTCAAGAGTCCTCTCCAACAGCACAGTTCAACAGCATCAATCCTTCAGCAGTCAGCCTTCTTTATGGTCCAACTCTTACATCCATTCATGACTACTGGAAAAACCATAGCCTTGACTATAGGGACTTGTGTTGGCAAAGTAATGTCTCTGCTTTTTAATATGCTGTCTAGGTTTGTCATAGCTTTTCTTCCAAGGAGCAAGTGTCTTTTATTTCATGGGTGCAATCACTATCCACAGCGAATTTTGGAGCCCGAGAAAATAAAGTCCATCACTATTTCCATTGTTTCCCCATCTATTTGCCATGAAGTGATGGGACCAGATGCCATGATATTTGTTTTTTGAATGTTGAATTTTAAGCCAGCTTTTTCACTTTCCTCTTTCATCACAGACTCTTTAGTTCCTCTTCGCTTTCTGCCATATGGGTGGGGTCATTTGTGTATCTGAGGTTATTGGTATTTCTCCTGGCAATCTTGACTCCAGCTTGTGCTTCATGCAGCCTGGCATTTCACATGATGTACTCTGCATATGAGTTAAATAAGCAGGATGATAATATACAGCCTTGATGTATATTGATGATAATATACAGCCTTTCCCTATTTAGAACTAGTCCATTGTTCCATGTCCGATTCTAACTGTTGCTTCTTGACCTGCATAAAGGTTTCTCAGGAGGCAGGTAAGGTGATCTGGTATTCCCATCTCTTGAAGAATTTTCCACAGTGTGTTGTGATTCACACAGTCAAAGGCTTTAGCATAGTCAATGACGCAGAAGTAGATGTTTTCTGGAATTCTTTTTCTATGATCCAACTGATGTTGGCAATTTGATCTCTGGTTCCTCTGCCTTTTCTAAATCCAGCTTGAACACCTGGAAGTTCTTGATTCACCTATTGCTGAAGCCTAGCTTGGAAAATTTTGAGCATTACTAATGTTATTTTCTCAAAGTGAAGGAATCTGAGATAAACTTCAAAAATGTGCATAAGTGGAAAGAGAAAATCAAAGGGAGAAGTTTAGAACACATCGTCTCAATGGGGAAGTCGTGAAGCCAAGAGTTCCCCAAAATGAGTCCAGCGAGCTGGCAGGAAGTAATGACCTTCAAGTCTTGCTTCAGAGACTTTCAGGGAGAGGCAGATAAACTTGTTCAGAAGGACAGAGGTCAAATAAGAGCTGTAATGGGCTTGTCTGTTGAGCCCTCTCCATAACCCAGCAGGAGCTGTTCTGTCTTAATTTTGAGGAAGCAAAGAAAAATACAAACTTCTTTCCAGGAAGCAATGGAAGCTACTGAAAGTGAGAACCAGAGATACTCTCTTCTTTTATGGGGTGTGGTGGTCTAAGAGGTGACAGATATGTGACATTGCCAGGACAGTCAAATGGGCAAGTTGTGTTTTGTGTGCTAATTTAACAATTAATGAAGCAAGTTAATTAGAGGATTGGTCCACATGAATGTTCCTTCCAAATGGATTATTCTTCCTTTGGCCTGAGGACAGATTATCACTACTTATTACACAAGCAAAAATTTGAGGTCCTTGTGTTTTCATTCTTATAACATGACCCATTTTAAAATGAATGCTTACAGTCTTTTAAAATGTAATGCTTACATCTCTTACATGTTTTACCAATGTAAAAAAAAAAACACTATCTGTTTTATGGATCAAATATCTGTTTGCAAACAAAACACTCTCTGAAGAATATATTTTCCAGGTAGACTGTAGAAGAAATGAAATAATTAAAATACATTGAAAGCATAATGAAACTCTCTGAAGTCATTAATGATGAAGTCTGTGCTGTCAAGTATTCCTTAAAAATTGCTGAAAGTATCAGTGTCGCACTTAACATAGAAAATATGCAAAGTATAGTTAAAAGGAACAGACTACTGGTTTATGCTTTTCATAACATAACGAATCTTTTGACAGTACGTATATTGCTGTTATTTATAATCCCATGGTGACAAGAAAATGTCACCAATTACCGGCTACAATGACAGAACACAATTTATTTCTAATGATTTATATCCATTAGGAAAAAAAAAGAAAGCAGGCTACTAAAAGACAGCTACCATTCTGTTCTCCAGCAGCAGTTCTTTTTTTTTTTAAAACTGGAAGTGTGTTTGCAAAGAATAACAACTTATTTTTGTTAATGAGAGTTTGCATAATTTACCTATATAACACCGTAAGTGACAATCTAAAATAAGGTACTTACTCTAAGGTATATTTTTAAAACAGAAATAACTAAAATATCACATTTGTAGTGCAGGCTTTCTGCAACTAACATATTGTATTCCCTTTTAAATGTAGGTCTCTTTAAAGCCTCATGGACTTTCAGAGGGTAGGAAATAAGAATTGAATGGGTAGTAAGTCAGCCTTTCAAATAGACATTTACTGCTCATCCTGGCTTATTAAGAACTGTAGCTTGGAAGAAACATGTATTTGAGTATTCCAGTGGCAAACAAATCTACAGTGATCACATGAAGGGAGAGAAAGAGGGGTAGAGGGCCTGGTAATTAATAAGCAGGATAGTAAACTAAACATTACAATACAACTGGACAAAATTAGTAGGATAAAAGGATGTGAGAAGAGAGCCACACACAAATTCTGGTTCTTAATCTGTGGGAGGAAATATGATCTGGGAAATAAGTGTTTTTTATGAAAGATTCCAAAGAAATACAAGGTTGAAATTACAAAGAAATTTATGAAAAAGGAAGAGGAAGGGAAAAGTAACAAGCAAAGACTCATTTGAATGGTTCTAGTAACGTCACACAGATCAAAATTGAATTCAAGGGCCATAAAGGAGAATTTAACCATTGAAAACGTATTTTGCTTTTAAACATTACTGCTGATACATGTCATAGGCACTAAAGGTAATTTTGAGCAGAAATGTGATATTACTATCATTAAAATGGCAAGAGAAATTGCGTGTGTGTGTGTATTTTGAGGCTCCCAAAAACTAAGGAGACATAACGAATTGGGAAGATGCTCAGTGAATAATGAAAACGATTAGGTCTAGGAGGTAAGATCAATTTATCAAAGAACGACTATTGAGCCTAATTAGCTTTGAGAAAAGAAAGATAAGTCTTGCTACTCAAGTATAGGAAGGATTATGACATGAAGATGAGGACCAAAATTGCTCCATTTCATGCCAAGAATTTGGGATAAAAGTCATGTAAAAATTTCTAATTAAACCCAGATACAGGCAAACTCAGAAGAATCACGGTGTCTACTTCACTTGTGTCTCAGGCTTCCTAACAGAGAGTGACACCGGCATCTCTCAAGGTCTCCATCAGACTTACAGATGATGACATTCAGTCATCCGGCAGATTCTTTGGCCCCACAAAGCTAAGGAATTGATTCCTAGAGATCATTTCCTCTAGAAACAAGCCGATGATCACATGAATATTCTTTCAGTGAAATAATAACCTGAACCAGATTGTGTTTTGAGAAGCTGCAGTATTTCAGGAAAGACAGAGATAACAATACATGGGGAAGTTTGGGGTAGAAATGATTCGTGTATGGAAATCAAGTATTACCATGGTTAAAACCAAACACTACGTTCCACATCAGATCTTTCTTTGCCAAGTGCATGAAAGAGGACGAGGCAGTGTTACCATTTTTTGTTTGTTAAAGCTGGCTTGATCATCTTTTTTAAAAGACTGACATATTTGAGTAATGTCAGTTATTTTTGTTTTTTAATTGAAGTATAGTTGATTTACAATATTATATTAGCTTCAGATGCATAACATAGTGATTTGATATTTTTATAGATTACATAACATACAAAGTTACTAAAATATCATTGACTATGTTCCCTGTGCTGTATATTATTACCAGTTATAAAATAAATATGTGACTTCCTTACTTTATAGCTGGTAGTTTGCCCCTTTTCATCCCACAGGAAATAGGTCGTTTCTACCTATGTCACCATCCCCTCCCCCTCCCCTCTGGCAGCCACTCGCTTGTTCTCTGAATCTGTGAGTCTGTTTCTGTTTTATTTGTTCATTTGTTTTGTTTCTATATTCCACAAAGAAGTGGAAGCATACAGTATTTTCGAAGATGTAGAGAAAAGGGAACCTTCCTGCACTGCTGTAGGAATGTAAATTGGTGCAGTCACTGTGGAAGACAGTATGGACGGTCCTCAGAAAACTGAAGATAGAATTACCATATGAGCTAGCAATCCTGTCCCCTGGGTATTAATCTGAAGAAAATAAAAACACTAATTCGAAAAGATTTATGCATACCTATGTTCACTGAAGCATTATTTACAATAGCCAAGATATGGAAGCAAGCTAAAGTATCTACAAACAGATGAATGGAAATGATGTTTAACACACATACACACACACACACACACACACAGGCATATTAACTTTAAAAAAAAAAAAAAAAGACTGAGATCTTGTCATTTGTGACAACATGCATGAACCTACAGAGTATTTTGCTAAGTGAAGCAAGCCAGACAGAAAGTTATTTTTTTCACTCATCTGTTAAACATCCAGGACCTACTTGCCAAATATAGCAAACTGGTCACCCAAAATTTCTTCCTAAATATCACAAAAAACAAGTTTCCTAAACTAATATAATGAAATACTATACAATACTCAATGTTTACATAGATAAAACTCTTAGCACTGAAATAATTTATCTTAGGAATTTGAAATGACTGGGTAACATAGAAATGCTAGTGAAAACAAAAGATAAAAAAATTTTGTAGGCAACAACTTATCTTGTATTCGTTTAAGGATCATAGTTCCATTCTTCATCAATGTATTACTGGGACATATACAAAAGCAAATGAAACTTGGAGATGGATGCAAACAATGAATCTAATTTTTCATGCTACTTTAGGTAGTTTATTAGATTCTCTCTTCACTTTGATGGACTTATCCTAACCCAGTGCGCTTCCCTCCTTTAAGGTAAATCCTCAAGAAAAAACTTTTCAGCATTAGCCTTGGAAGGTTAACCAAAAATATAAACATGCATATTCTTTAAAATGGTTTAATAAGTAGGCACAGTTTGAAAGAATTCAGACACAAAGACATTGGGTGGATGATCCAAGATAACCAAGTTAATGATAGAACCAGCATAAAGAACCCAGATCTTTCCACTTATGATCAAGTGCCCTTAGCATTGTGCCAGTGAAACTGTGTTCTTAAAATAGGAGGATTATATCTTAGACTAAGAAGTATGAAACAAATCCAACTACACAGAAGCTCAAGGTGACATGAATTTAAATTCACAAGGCTTGTTTCTTCTCTTTGAAAAGCAGGTGATCCGAGGGGACATTTGCTATACTGTTGCCCAGGTACCAGTAGATTCCATGCAAGAGTAGGCGGCGCACTCAAGTGGGATTGAGAACCAGATAGTGGGTTGGGGAATTTACACAGCGGCTTTCAGTCCCGGCCTTGTCATTTACTACCAGTGGAACTATATCAAGATATTTAGATTCTTTCAGCCTTAATTTTCTTTCCTTGGTTAAACAGGGATAACACTACTAAATCTCAGGAGGTAGCAGATTGAATACAATAGGTACTCAACACAATACAAATATCTATCTCTGTTTCTGCCTCTATCTCTGTCAACTTCTACTCTGCCATTTGGATTTTCATACAGTGATTTTTCTAAAGAACAATAACAACATACACATCCAAAATCCTTATGAGTTATCATTGTTACAAAGTAAATATTTTCAAAATCCTTCTGCAGAGCAGTGATACTTTCCATGGGATGCCAAAGGATTTCGAAAGAATTTTGAAAGGATTTTGGAAAGAATACAAACTGTTCCATAAAGGAATGATGTCATCACAGCAGAATCAGAATTGGTTGGAGTCAGAGGATTTTTGTGTGTAAAGTTTCCTAATTAAGATAGGATGAGAAATATATCTCATGCGAAAGGTCAGTCTAAGTACTGAGCCTTCCTAGTATTTTTTCAGGAAGCAAAATCTTGCCTTACAGCTGTCAACTATTAATGAGCTATATACTTGGTACAAACCACTTGAAACATGGTGGAAGTAACCCAAGGGTAAATATGGCAATATTCACATCATGGGTAGATATGGCAATATTTTCATCCCTTGAAGGACAAACTGTCCACCACCAAATGGATTCCTTTTCATCCTTTTTATCCCTTTAGCAATAGGAATAGAGAGGCAAAATCACTGCAATGCTTTAAAGAAACACTGCTTCTCTTCTGACCCTCTGTACTGATCTCTTAAGATTTTGAGATAAAGTATAATAATCACAATGTACTAAAGGTGAAACCACAAAGTTTACATCTAGACCCTTAGAAATGCAAATATGGACCAT
Source organism: Antilocapra americana (assembly GCA_007570785.1). Classification (NCBI taxonomy): domain Eukaryota; kingdom Metazoa; phylum Chordata; class Mammalia; order Artiodactyla; family Antilocapridae; genus Antilocapra; species Antilocapra americana. The sequence goes on along the minus strand of ML660774.1, from coordinate 5,478,172 downwards.
AAGAGCTACTGGAATTTAAATCCTTTGTCTCTACAGCACTGCAGTGCCTACTGGCCCAGTGTTAGGGCACCCCCTTGCCTTCATCAAGCCATCTACAGAATTCAATCATACTGATAAAAAATCTTAATCAGGAATGAGACCCACTGGTAGAAGTGGAATAAGGTTTACTATTAATAATTTTGCAGCCTTCCTCCTTATACCATCATGATTTTTCTGGTGGTTCCCATGGAAAACACGTTAGTTGCAAAACGCTCATTATAGCCAGAGTGAAGATAAGTACAAAGTCAAGAGCACAGGAAATCCATTTTATGGAGTGATTGCTTTGAGATCTGGCAGGACACAACTAAAACGCATGGGGATAAAATATTCTCGGACTCTGCTTTTCAGTCACTGAGGCTCTGCCTCTAGTAGCAAATTAGTGCACCAGAACAGAACAGATAGAATTCTTACCAATAGTGTCTGATAACTAAGTGTCTTGTTCTAAGGGATTTTTCAGGAAAAGAGGGAGAAATAAGCATCTCTTTTGAGTTTGTATTAGATCTGCTATTATTCACTGTCCATCTTATTTTTGAATAAAATCATTGTATACTCCCTTAAATCCACATGTTTTTAGTTTTTGATAACATCTTTTTCCTACTGCTTACTGCTTCATCAACTGCAATATGCACTCTTCTGCACGATGGCTTCATGTAATTGTGCAGATGACAGTCTATTTCAACTCTTTCTGTGGCCTTTCGTTATTTATTTTCCTACCGCAGCCACATCTTTCCAGGTTCTGCACTCATCTTTAGCTCCTGTCTTTTTCACATGACAAAGTCCTGAAAATCCCACTGCACCTGTCCTCTCGGTTCAGCATAACACCTTTCTATTTATAGTGTATGGAACCATGGCTCATCCATCCCAAGTCGGCCTTCATGCAGGCCATTCATCGTGTCTCCGCTCTGTTTTAAGAGGTGGACTGGACAGACATGGCCTGCAGAAACTATCTTAGCTCTTTCATCATGACACTGACAGCTCTTCACAAGTGGATTCCATTTAACTGTCAACTTTAGCTTCCAGTGTTCCCCATGACCAAGGAGGCTACTACTGTTTCCTTTGGTGCTTCCAAGCATTTCTCCAAGTTCTTCCAACTGTAAGCATGTACTTCTTTTCTGCCAGATTTCAACATATTTTACTACCTTCAAAATCTTGCTGGAATTCTATGAATTCTTCAAAATCTTTCCTTTTCTAAAACTTTATTACTTTTATCTTTTCAGTGTGCAATTTAGCCATGTTGCTAAACCATTTCATTTAATTGCTTTGTCTTGTAATTGTTTTCTCTTTGTAATGCCCTGTATCTTCAAGTCTGTAGGCCTGAGAGCAAAAGGTCCAATGTTATTCTTTAAAAATACGTCAAATTACTTAAGGCAAGGAGGTCCACAAAATACGTGCATAATGCAACCTGACTTTAGCAGGTTTCATGCTTTATTTTTTAATAAAAAATAGATCTCATAACTGCTGCTATTATACGTAAAGTCCACAAATCTATGTGAGTCTGTTTTCTACTATATATTTTTTGCAATGCCTAAGAGTTACATATGATACTGTTACTGGTTAATTGTGCATTCCTTAAAATGTTTACTTTTAGTTAACATTCTAGATCTCTTAGAAACTACCAAACCTGAATTTAGTATCTACTACTATTGTATAAAATATTTCATAAATCTTACCCTATTTCTTTGCAAAGAATTAATAGCAAAAATTCTTTGCAAAGAATTTTTTTTGCAAAAAATTAACTAAGTTTTATTGATGTCTTATTGCCAAAATTTAAGTAGATTGGCATGTATTCACTGGACATTATGAACAATCCCTAATTAAATGACATTTATAAAAGAAAATTGTGTGAAGGAAATCAATTTAAATTTGTACACCACTCAACCCAGGTGTACCCAACCCAGGGATTGAACTCAGGTCTCCTGCATTGCAGGTGGATTCTTTACCAGCTGAGCCACCAGGGAAGCCCTTGTACACCACAGACTATATCTAAAAATTCAGATAGATTAAATGTAAAAAAACAAAACATACGAAAGTGAAGAAAATAAAACTGATTATTTGTTCTAGGGGTAAAGTCAACATTTCTAGGCATAAACAAGCTGCAAGGAAAATAATTGATAACTATATTTTAAAGCTTCTAAAAAATTCTGTCAAAAATGAAATGGTTCAAGCCCACCCAAGGATACCAAATAAATGAATAAATACAAAATTAAACTGAGGAAAGCACTTAATGGCATATTAATATTTAGATATTTTAAAAGAGACAAGGGATTACTAAGATTCTTGCTTCATGAAACCTATGCAATTCCATAAGAAAAAAAAATGTCTATGTACGTGTGTAACTATACCTCCTGTATCTTTTCCAACAGCCTATGGATTGATGGAAAGAAATTTACCTCCCACTGTTACTATCACCTGCTTTAAGTTTTTCATTTATTTAATAAGGATACAGAAACTTCGTGGCAATGAACTTGCTTCTCCAAGCTGGAGTCAATACAGATTTTCTTGGCACCTAGAATCTCTAGTAAGGAGTGTGCAGCTGTTTAAGCAAGGTGGAGTCCTGATGGAGTGGAGGCCGTTACATCTGTCCTGTGCTGCAGCTCTTTCAGAGCTGGAGTTCGTGTCATTATTCATCACTACTGGGGAACTCACACAGATGTCTATAAGCAGAAGGCCTGCATTTAAGGAGGCGTTTATTTATATCAGGTCCTCCTGCAACCAAACCTGTCTCATCACGGCCAGATGTACACAAGGTGGAAAAAAGCAGAGTCAGTGTCCTGATGTCCTTGGATGCTGCCTCCTCCTCCAGTTTCCTGATGTTCTGAGAGACTCGTTTCTCCACCCCGAGTAGAATAATGTGCAAAGGGCATAATAAACTGACAATTCACAAAAGAAATACAACCAGTACACACACACATGAGACTATATTTAACCTATTACTCAAATGAAAATACACAAGTAAGATACTATGTTTCCATCTAGTTGCCAAAATTTTAAGCATGGTAACATCCTTGTCAATGGCTTACAGGAAAAGACACTTTTTAATATTTCTAGTGAGAGTGTAAATTGATACAAATTTTTTTTTCAGGGCATTTTGACAGGGTCTATCAAATGCTTTAAATTGTATATACCCTTCATACCCTTTCCCTCTGATATTCCACTTCCAAGAATTTATCCTAAGGTATTAAGGGATACAGAATTAGAGGCAAAGATTTATCCACTAGAATTGTTATCACAACACAATTTATGAAACTGAAAATTCAAACAATCTAGATGTCCAAAAGTAGTGGATATGTTAAAACAAATTATGATAAATCAAAGCATGGAAGAGAATTATGTTGAAGAAGAAAGTCTAATAATGTGGAGAAACTTAGGTCAAAACAGAAATTGCATTTTTTTTTTCAAGCATACATGATGCTTGTGGAATTTCAATTCGCTGATCATTTGAACCCAAGCCACAGCAGTGAAGGCACTGAATTCTAGCCACTAGACCATGAGGGAACTCCCAGAAATTGCAATTTTAATTAAAAAAATATACACACAGATAAAAAATAAAAGCATAAATACCAAAATAGAAACTAGTGAGTATTATCCATATACTTCTCTGTGTCTTCCAATGATGTGTAATGCTAAGTAACTAACATAAATTCAGGGCATGGATATAAACACTTATAATATTTTATAATTAAAATTGGTCTAAAGTTCCATTTTTATTATTTCTGTCATCACCTATCATTTTACTTGTGTTACTGATACCATACAATACAAAAAATGATTAAATGGTTAAAAAATTCTAATCATTATCTGAAGTCTTTAAACTTCCTAAATAGGTTCATTTAAACAATTTAAGTTGCCTTTAAGCACATTTTGTACAATCTAGACAATGGTGCTCCACTCACAGGAAATGAGACACAGTCCATTATAAGGGAATGTTTTATACTTGTTTTCTGTAGCAACTGACATTTCATTCAAACACTTTTCAGTCCCCCAGGAATCTCCAGCTGCTGTCTGTCAAAATTTTAAGATTTCTCTTTGTGAACTTTAACATGTCTATAAAAATCAGTTGGAAGAGCAAGCCTACTTCCGACTGATTGCTTTGATACTAACCAGTTAAAGCAAATCAATTATTCAGTTTAGTCTGAATAATCATTTCACCAAGTCACAGTTTTCCATATGCAAACATGCATAAGCAAATAATAACCACCATTCTGGCTTTTTATAGCCTATTTCTATTTCTCAGGCATGTCACTTGTGGTCTGTTTTTTGACTCCTTTTGTGTATTTTTAAAAAAATGAATGTTGGGTAATTCCTTGAGTGTTTGCTAATAAATCAAATCTCGTTGTATAATTTTATGTTGGTAAATATGCCTTTTGTTTTTATGCAAAAAAGACAGTATAGCTAGTGCAAAACCATGCGGGAGTTACTAAGGTACAAAGACTTATTCTTCAATTTTTTTGGCCACATTGTGCTACTTGTGGGATCTTACATCTTCAATGAGGTCTCAAACCTGTGCTCCCTGTGGTAGAAGCTTGGATTTTTAATCACTGAACTGCCAGGGAAATCCCAAGACTTATTTTTAAGCTAGTAACTTAAACCATGGGGCAAAGATTATACAAACATACTTATGTATGTATGTAGGTGTGTGTATGATCCATATATAAATATATATTATATCTATTTTTAATTTATCATATTTACTTTTATATATCTGGGCTTCCCTGGTGATGCAGCTAGTAAAGAATCTGCCTGCAATGCGGGAGACCTGGATTTGATCCCTGGGTTGGAAAGATTCCCTGGAGAAGGGAATCTACCTACTCCAGTATTCTGGTATGGAGAATTCCATGAACTGTATAGTACATGGGGTTGCAAAGAGTCAGACATGACTGAGCGACTTTTACTTTCATTTTATGTATCTATATGTCTATTTCATTATATATCTATATATTTTAAATAGATCATATACACATACATACAAATCAATGATCAAGGAAAGGATATAAGAAGTTATCTACATGTCTGTATGGGGAGTCCGGTACTGAGAACAATCCTGTTATTTCAGGATCCAGAATTGATAACTGTTTTTCACTGAACTCTAGATGTGCTACATTTATTAGTTTTATAAAGCTATTTTAAATAAAATGTCAATTTTGAATAAAAATGTACCTTCTCTCAAACCTTTTGATGACATGAACTTTTAACTCCATCAAATATCATCGATTTTTGCTACATCGCCTGGATATTTGCTATGACTTTAATTAGTGTAGGTACAACTGTACCTTGTATTTATTTTTTTAAGTTTTTTATTGAAGTGGATCATTTTTAAAGTCTTCATTAAACTTGTTACAATACTGCTGCCGCTGCTTCTCTTTTAATATTTTGACATTTTGGCTCACGAGGCACATGGTATCTTAGCTTGCTGACCAGGGACCCAACCCACACCCCACTCCAACCCACAGCCCATTTGGAAGGAGAAATCTTAACCACTGGGCCATCAGGGAATTCTCAGAAAGGTACCTTTCAAAAGTATATCTTTCCTACAGTAAACTCTAAGCTACTGATGTACACAAAACTGTAAGATGAAAAATACCCTAGAAGATAAAATGTATTGGGAATTCAGTTACTTAAGTTTCTATTCCAAGATCTCTCTGCTCTTGACCCCTCAGAGGCCAGACCTCACTTCCCCTTTAATCTTCACTTCGATCTTTTTGTTATCACCCCTTCCATTTCCTAGGAAAGATGCTGAAATGTCCTCCAATATAAAAATATCCCTCCCCTTGTGCTCCCCAATACCGAACTCTCTCCTTACTTCAGGTTTGGAGAGAAGAATCTGCATTTGCCCATATATAATTGTTTAATCTATTCTAAATTTTGATGTCCCACAGACCCCTCAAATACAACCTGGTCTTGTCTGAATTACTGACTTTATTAAACAATATCCTGTAAGCTCCCACTTGGATTTATACCATCACTTCCATGTCAGAGAGTCTTTTAAATGTCATCTTCTTCCCTAACCCCAATGCAATGAGGTAATCAAGTTTTCACTCTTTTAAATCAGATTCTAATCTGGCTCCCTTTCCTTTCCAATTCTTGGTTCACATACGTGTATTTTCTCACTTTGCTAATTATAACACTACCTGATTGGCTAGTTTGCTCTCAAGTTTGACCTCCAATTATGGAGGTGCTCAGCTACTGGCTGAGGATTAGGCACTGCATGAGGGGAGCACAGAGACACAAGGGGGAACAGGGCCATGGCCCTACGGAGCTTAGTCAGTCCCTTTGTGGGAAAGAGCCAACACCCTACACTGCTTTCAAGCTACTCTGTAAACTGGAGATATGACTGCAATATTCTTCCACATGAAAATTCTTCAGAGACTCCCATTACCTAGAGGAAAAAGAACAAATTCCTTAGCCTGGCCATGAAGGCACTTTGCAGTCTTGTCTTATCTGTAGACCAAAAACTCCCCGCTCATCCACACACAGCCTGGGTTCCAGGGACCAAACAGCCTGCAACTCTTGAAACAGTTCACAGGGATTTTACACCCTCTCCTTCACTGCTTTGTCTGCATCTTGCATTTCTGCACGTCCTTTGAGCCTGTGTACCCGCCTTTTGGTCATCTGATGCCAACAGCCGACTCACTGGAAAAGTCCCTGATGCTGGGAAAGATTGAGGGCGGAGGAGAAGAGCATGTCAGAGGATGAGATGGCTGGATGGCATCACTGATGCAACAGACATGAACTTGGGTAGACTTCAGGAGATGGTGAGGGGCAGGGAGGTCCATGGGGTGGCAGAGTGGACGGCTGAGCTGGGTAGCAATGATAACAGTAACCAATGCTACTTCCTTCTTCCTTCATGAAACCATTTTTCCTCTGCCACCTCTCCTATCTCCGTGGCAAGAATCTGCTCTGTGCTGACATCCACTCTGCCCTCTGTGCTATCGTACTACTTAGCACATCACAATTACAATGTAATATTTACTTGTCTATTTGCCCAACCAGCCTGTGAATTTTTATCATCAGAGACTGTCTCTTACTCATCCCCCCGCCCCCCAGCCCCTGGTACAATGCCTAACCCTGACTGCTCGCTGAATGAAAATGTAGGTGCTATCCTAAATAAGAAGTCAGTTCAAAAAGCCATGTCTCAGTTTTATTCAGTTTTCAGCTTCTGTGTGACGGTGTTTACAGTTAAGGCACAATTCATAAAACGTTTCAAACTGATCCTTTCTCAAGGTTATATGCATTTGTATCCATTTTAATATGAATTCGAAAAGCTTTTACATTTAGTTTATAATCTAATCATTATGGAAAACTATCTCAAGTCAAATGATACAGAGAAGAAAACTCCAATATAGTGAAACCCTCATCCAAGCCATTCAGTAAATGATGTAGATTTTTTCACATTTAAACTTGGATGTGGATGTGATGTTCGTTAACAGGATTATTATGACCTGAGAAGAATATTCCATAAATAACACCCCCCCCAGTTCAGTTAATTCCTCTTCAAACACTTGAATACCCTTGAAATGGCAAACAAACTAAGGTTCTATGGCTTTAACACTTATCTTTTCTATTTCAGTGATAATTACATCAATAAACCTGATTCAGCATTTGCTGCTATTCAATTCATTAATTAAAACAATTTTACTGCTACTGCTGTGATTTTTCGAGGATATCAAAACACATTCAAAAATTAAAACAGCATACATCATCAGTTTTGATATGTGTTGGTATGCTTTCTTTTGATTTCAACTCCACAATTAAAAGAACATTCGGCTTTTAAACAGAAAAAGCATATATTCTGTGTACTTTGAACAAAAATACTTAGAATGCAAGAGGTTTTGTAAAAATGGCAATATTTGTGTAAAGAATAGTAAACTATCAAGAATTCCAAAAATCCTATTAGAATAGAAAATATAAATGTATGTAAATACTTAAGTGATAACAACCATGGTTGTGGACTTTATGGTATTCTTAATTCTAGTTTCATAGTACTAAATTTTGTAAAAATTTATTTAAATCATCACTTACTGTGCTTAAGAGACTTGTAATATATCCCTGAAGTGAATATATTTCATCCCAAATAAAATATAGAAACTTTTGCTTAAAGAGTAGTATAAGTTGCTATTTAAACTATGAACATACACACATCACAGTAATGTGATTATTTTTATATATTGGAAACTATTTGTACTTTTCAAAGCTGCACTTTTGTTCTGACCTTGATTTAGTAAGCATGCAACATATTACTTTTGCTATTTTTGACATCCTAGAGCACCTGAAACATAAAATATAATTTACAACAGTAGAACATGCCAGAATTGACCATTACATGCCAGAAGAGGGCCCAAGATGGAATTTATATTCAAGTTATGGTTCAGTACGTGTGGTAGAATCTTGTGAAATTTACTTCTCACAGCAGTGGAATTCCACCTTTATTCTTGCAATCAATTTTCAAAGTAGGCTGAGAGTTGATAAAGATCAAGTTGAAGGAATGAAATTAGGCTAGTTATACACCTCTCTTCAAATTATTTGTGGAAAACTCAAATATTCTCCTTTTGTAAAAAGAGCCAGGAGAGAAATGACACCTGTGTGGTGGCTAGACGCATTACAAGTATATGACATAACAAGGTACTCCAAGGTCACTAGCGGTTTCTCCCAAACTATTCTAGATCTTAACTGGGGATAGAATAGTTACAACTCCTTCCATTTCCTTTCTCTCACCTATCTTCAGCTGCTCAGAAGAAAAATCCTTCTTGCCCACTTATTCGGGGATATTCCTGGTGACTCCGCCTGCCAGTGCAGGAGACACAAGAGATGCAGGTTTGAGTCCTGGGTCTAAAAGATCCCCTGAAGAAGGGAATGGTAACCCACTCTAGGTATGCTTGCCTGGAAAATCCCATGGACAGAGGAGCCTGTGGGCTGCAGTCCGTGGGATCACAAAAGAGTTGGACACAACTGAGTGATATACAACAACAACAGCACACACTGTTTCAGAGAACATATTTTTCCCAACAATGCAATTTGGATTGCAAAATAAAGTACTCTGTTGTGAGAGTGATGTAAACATCATTACACCAGTTTGTCAAATTGCGTAAGGGGTATATCTTTTTTTTAAGTACAGCAGCTCAACTTTTAGAATCTATCCATAAAGATGGTGCCATGGTAATGGATGGTAAAGGAGATGTGAGTTCGATCCCTGGGTCAAGAAGATCCCCTGGAGGAGGAAACTGCAGCCCATTCCAGTTTTCTTGCCTAGATAATTCATGGACATAGGAGCCTGCTGGGCTACAGTCCATGGGAACGCGGAGATGGACACGACTGACCACATTCACACACATCCATATAGAAAGTAGACTTTAAAAATATTATCACCTTCGTTTTTAAAAGTATTTTAGTTCAGCAAATCAAGTCTCTTAAACCTAAAAATATTGCCTAGTAATGCTCTACCCTCATTATTAGCCATATCAGCCTTGGATACTTTGGCAACTGCACAATCATTGTGGCAAAAGTGAGATCCTACCTCAGGTATATTGCTAAGATCCCAGGTGAGAAATGAAGTCTTCCAGGAATGACTTACTTTATATGTGAACTGATGAGCATCACTTGAATCGCCTTTTAATTGACTGGCTGTCTAAGTGACATGCCTTGGAGGGAAGCAGCACTTTTGAAATTTGCTCTGACCAGAAGGGGAAGGAAAAGGCTGGTCTCTTTGAAGTCTACAGCCATCAGACTAATTATCAGCCCCACTTAACGTTCACTTAATTACAGTGAATTAAAAAGTATGTGAGACTTTAGAGAAAAATAAAAGAGTCAATAAATGGTGACAGAGATTCCAGGCTATGCAAATTGGCAGTGTCCCTTCTGGAGGAGACCATTCTTCCTCCCTCATTTCACCTAATGTACAGATACTTGACTTTGCAGACAAAGGGAGGATGGAAAAGAAGGAGGGGACATTGACCGTGGGCCCAAACTGGGGAGGTCCTTGATACTGTTTACTGAACTTGATCTCCACACTTAATACCGAGATATAATTTTCCACCATTTACAATTAACAGTAAGAGTATCCCCCCCCCCTTATTTGGAGCTCACTCGACACCAGGCACTATCACTCTAACCACTGCCTATTCGAGAGTCCATTTAATCCTCACAACAGCCCTGTAAGGATTGCATGCCATCGGTGATCTTTCGTATGTTACAGAAAGGTTAAGTCACTTGCCCAAAGTCACACAGCTGGGAGACAGCAGAGCCAGTACCAACCCAGGAAGTCTGTGCTCAATACCACCTCCTCATCTATTGCTCTCAGTGAAGGCTCTCATGTTTCTCAGTCACAACAAGATAGAATAAGAAAGCCAACTCCTCTTGGTCTGCCTAATGTCAAAGGTCATCGCTTTCCAAGAGGCATAAGAGGGCGTGGAGACAGGCAGGAGCCAGGTAAAGACCCCTACATCTCTGGTGCCAGCCATACAGCTGACCAAGAGGCCAGGCAGAGATGGGGGAAGTTGGGAGCTTGAGCTCTGGGTGTCTCAAGAGCAAACCACCCTAGGGGCTGAATGAGAGGATCAACGCCCTGTACGCCATGCTTCTGAACCGAGGCATTTCTCACAATCCTGTGCGGCTGGCTGACAAAGGATAACAACTCTGAATGCAAGCTAGTCTTCTTCTGGGAAAAGATGCACAAATCAAACATTTTTAACGCTTAAAGCTTGATGTTTGGGGAGAAAAAAAAGTCCTTTGTTCCTGACATTTAAATAGATATTTGGAATTTAAATTAGATTACTTGCAAGGCTGGAGAGTGGGCATTCAGTCAGGGGTCTTTTAACAATCCATCAGAGACAGGAAAGATGCCTCGAACCATCCAAAACATACTGGCAATTTTCCCTTTGATTACAGCATCTCATCACATTTATTTTGTAACCTCTCGACAGCTTACTAGAACCATTGCTTATAGGTGGTCACAAACCACTGACCCTCCAGTATTTACACTGGAGCACGGCAGTTGACTCAGAAAGTTGTCAATACCTGTCAAGAAAGGTGTTTTCCCAAGTCCTTAATTAGGAACAATATTAACATTTGGAATTTGACATGAAATGCAATGTACTGTAACAATTTTTTTTTCCTCAAAATGCTTTTTAACTGCAACTCCTCATGGTTGGTGAAGTTAGTTTTGCAAAATAATCTATTTTGTCACTTGTTTAGAATCTCTGCTAACACGGAGACATGTGACATGGTCCGCGTACCCCTTGACTCCCATGGGATGCTGAGGCCATCAATTTCATTAGCCTCACAGCAGTCTCAGTGCCTTCTTAACTTGAACTGTTGGCCTATTTATCAATAAAGAATGAAATCTAATCCTTTTAGTGACTAAACTTTTCTTTGAAGTTATAACTAGAACATTAGCCACTTGGCTTACATGGTTTCACAAATGTTGAACACTATTTTGTTTTCTGGGGAAAACCAGCCTTATTCACAGTTAACTTCAAATGATGAAAACAGTTAACCCAAACTCCCCTTCTAAACTGAGGGGAGAAATGAGACAGTGCATGGTTTGTAAGTTAGTTTCACTTTGGTGAGTTGTTTTATGCACACCCTTCTTGTTTCAACTTATAGTGATGTAACAGGGCTTCTTGCAAGCTCACAGGAAAGTGAATACAACTAGAAAACTTAAATAATTGGAAGTCAAAGGAAAATACAGCTGGAAAATCAATAACCTTTCAGAGTGAGAGCAATTAAGAATGCCAAAATGAATAATTTCAGATAGGTTATGTCAGAAATATTTGATTCTTTGTGACCTCATGGACTGTAGCCCGCCAGGTTCCTCTGTCCATGGGGATTCTACAGGCAAGGATACTAGAGTGAGTTGCCAGGTCCTCTTCCAGGGGATCTTTCCAACCCTGGCATCAAACCCAGGTCTCCAGCATTGCAGGCAGAGTCTTTACCATCTGAGCCACCAGGGAAGCCCAATATTTGACTAGAAGTAGTAATAATAGTAAGAATCGGTAAAGGTTTTGAGGATATTGTTTACAAAGATGTTAGAAGACCCTGGGTATGATTACAAATTTTAGATTTTACTATAACACAGCCTAACAAATAGCTTTTTTACATCAGAAAAGCCTCAATATTCTCATTTAATTCCACAGTTCCAAATGATAAGGTATGCTAAATATCAGAAGATTATGTTCCTCAGATCTTAATGTAATGGATCTTAATGCGGTCTTGCTCTTTCTGACCAGTCACTGAAAATTCAGAATAAATGATCTGAAATGTTCGTATAGAACACATACGAAATCTATGAGAAATCCAGTGTTCAGTAAGAGGTCATATCTATTTTATTTCCTCTTTTTATTTTCTTCCCTGAGCTGACTCACTGGGAGTTCTTAGACGATCAAAATGTTGTTTAAAAAAACAATCCCAACCAAACCTTGGGGAAAGAGTAAACATAAGTTGAAGTCATCACTTGCCCAGCTCAACATTGTTTCTGACACTTTATACTCTTGACTGACCTATTTACTTTCAACAAATGCTACCAAATGTTCTGAATCTCAAGGCAATGCCCTCGACACCCTGTCCACATGTCTCTTTATTCTGGTTCAGAATGACCACGTGCAGAAATGGATGAGTCTAAGTGTTCATTCTTGGCTTGACATCACAACAGGGACAAGGAGATTCCAGGGGCAGCAAGTTCCTCCCCTAGTCCAAAATAATTCATGCAAAGGGAGGGGGCAGTGATGTGGGAAACTCACAGGCTGCCCCCCTCCAATCATTTGGATAATAGACACTGTTAACTAAAGGTGGAGAAATTTCTATTTTTATGTTTTCTGAAAAGAACAAAATGGCGTGTGTTTGGGAATTCATTATGCGACCGTTTTAGCAGACATACGATTTAAAAAAATAATAAAAATTAAATGATCTTTTGGCAATACAGACACAATAATAAGATATATTTGTTATGAGAGAGAGAGATGCCGCATAGACTGTGTGTGGCAAGCCGACCCACTGTGGGACAGTACTCAATGGGTATGCAGATGAACGGCCCACGATGCAGAAAATCAGAGCTGATTTGCTTTGTCCTCCTGCATTCTCCTCTGTTCTTTCCCAAAACTATCAAAAAATTTGACACATTATTTTAGGAAAATCAAACATCAAATCATTTATTTGAATATAACCACAGTACCTAAAACTCCTTGAAGAGGGTTATGTAAAGATCCAGATGGACAGGAAGCAAAGTTTATGCCAAATCTTACTTACTTAAAAGGTGAAGGACTTCTGAATACACAGTGAAAAGTGGCATAAACCCAGGTTTCACTGAGGCGGATGGTTTGATTCAGGAAAACACCACAGTCAGATTCTAAGACTCATTGCGTCAAGCAGAACTGTCCTTGTTTCCTATTTTGGGTTGGGATGAAGCTAGCCTCCACCAATAACTCACACTTCCAAAATGAACATATGAATTTCTATTATTAATCGACTATGACTTTGTTTTAATGCACTAAAATCTTCTCCATAAGATATTGTTTTCATTGGTTTAAAGCAGATTTTTTTTTTTCTAATAGTAAGAAAACAAGTAACAGACAGTATGGCGCACTAGCTACCCCTCCATTCAGTGACCTGGCTGAGACGGACAATGGACCTGTTTTCCTATCACAAAGCAAAGCTGACAAAGTTGCTCCATAAAGAGTAAAAATGCAATACCGTTGGTAAAACACCATCTTTCTTTTCACAAGTCACGCAATTCTTCCATTTTAATTTCTCTTTGCTTTTTGATGCATCATATACACACAGCATCAATAACCAGCTTAAAATGGCAAGTACACTGTTAATATTAAATGCTAAGGAAGAAATGCCATTTTGTTGTCTGGTGCATTGGTGCTGATGCTCCAATTTTTCCTAGAAGCTGTGCTGACTAAAAATTAAATTTCCTTTTAAATCTTATTATTGCATACACACTAACTGCTTCTTTATCATTTTGCATTGGCAATAGGGAAAGATCAAAATAATTTATAAAGATATTTTTCTTAAAGTATGTAAAGCTGCTATTTGGATACCCGAAAAATCCAATTTTTGTGCATGGATTTAATTGCAGGGTAATCCAGTCTCCAAAGCACATCAAAGACCCACACTCCCTTCTCTTTATCAAGATCTCAATTGCTCTCATCAACCAGTAAGTTAAAAGCATGATCAAATTTGTTCTTCAATCACTTGAGCCCTGTTAATAAACCATTCTGTGTGCTCACTCATCCATTCTGAGATTCTGGAACTTCTTTGAGATATTTTAAAGAGGAATCTACAAAGACATCACTGATTACAAGCTGGCTCTGGGGTAAATTTTACCACCACCACTTGCTCTGTTACTCCATGGAGCAGAACAGGTGACATGGTTCAAGATAAGTCAAAGCCAGCCTTTTTTTTTCTTTCCTGTACATGATTAGATTAGACTGTTATTCAAAAGTATAGCTAACACAACAGAGAATGCTTGCATAACACAACTTAACACTCTGATGTTGAATACTGACTTGTTTTCCCTAGGAAAAATAATGCGATACTGAAGGACATTTTTTGAGTGCTACTGCTTTGCAATGCAAAGAAAAGGAAGAAGAAAAAAAGAGAAGGAAAGAAGGAAGAAAGCCATTCCTCCAGAGTCAGCCAAAACAGACAGAAGCACTGAACGCCAACGTTATAAAGCCACAAACAAAAAGGAACTTACCGGTTTCACTGTCGGATTTGTTTTCATGCTCTGTATCTGTCAGGGTGAGCGCTGAGTTGGACCGGCTTGACAGGCAGGAGCTGCGGCCTGACTTGACCCCCCGGCCCCACAGTCTCATGGCATGCTCTGGGGACATCACTGCTTCATTCTCGGTATCAGCGTCTGACCCTGCACTGATGGAGTAACCTCTGTGGGGGAGCCCCATTTCCGCACAAAATGCCAGTCCTCTTCGAGTTGCTGGTTCACAAACGCCTAACTGCCTTAGGGTAAAATTTTGTCCTAATTAGAGGGGAAAAAAAGATAACAACCAGTGAGTATACATTTCGTTTTAGATTTTCATTTTTTAAACAAAATCTCCCTGAAATAAACACTTAGGCAACCAGATTTGTGCAGTCAGCACTAGGTAATAGCTTCACATGACATGTAAGGTCCAGTTAAGGGGAGGGTTGGGTGTGAGGGGGGCTCCACCTCTGACTTTCCAGCCATCCCAGCTCAGAGCTCCTTATTTCAGCTCATAAGCACCTCCAGAATGCTGGGCAGGTAAAGTGGTCCAGACCTTGAAAACTCAACCCAGAGAAAGGCTTTAGTTATCGTTGACAGAAACTGTCAGAAGTATTTTCCTGGTCCTAGCTCTTATCCCAAACATTAGGATTTTTCCACCCAGAAGTCACCCCTGGGGAAGAGTAAAGATTGCCCTCTAGAATAAGCTACCTGCTAATTAGAAACAGGGGTTTGGGCAGTCTTTATTATACTTTCCCACTTAACACTTAAAACCAATAAAAATATTGTGTGTTTGTGTACAAACATACACTAACGTTTGGAGTGTAAAGTCTTGAAAATGTGCAGACATCTGACTTCTGCTTTAATAAACACCGAGAAACATATTTATTGATTGAAGTAAACCAATTCGTGCAAATAAAGTGCACTCTAAAAAATAAAGTCGGGGTATTATGTATTTAAAAATTAATGATAAAATCAAGTTCCCTGAAAAATAAGTGGCTGTGAACCCTGAAGGTTTTCACTAATAAATTGAGCATAATAAAACTCATGACACCACAATAACTTAAAGCAAAAGTGTTTAAATTAGTTGACACTTTAAAACGACTGCCATTATTGATGGCTTTTCCAATCCTGTGTTTACTCTTGAAATTTCACCTATGTTTTATGATACCCGGAGAGAGAAGAGAGAGAAAGCTGTTTGCTTAGAGGATGCACACGTGTGATCCTTCTATTGCCTGTCTCATTGGCATGGTAGAATCTGAGATTTAGATACCAACTAGAATCAAAATACAGGTAAAGAATAATAGTATACCAAGACTGATTTCAATGCTACCCTTTCATACCAACCTTTTAAGAATATTAAGCATTTATTTTACTCATCGCTTTCATTTTCCCACTTTCCTCTCTTACCTCTCCACAAACACTTTAAAGTTAATTGACTGGTATGAGAAATAACATACATTACATTTTTTAAAAGAGTGTGTCATAAATTATTTGTAATAAAATAATGTCTTGACTCTTTTAGGAAATGAATCAAACATAATGCACACGATAGTAAATATTTGGTTGTAAAAATATTAGCACCCTCCAGCACTCAGCCCATCTTAACCAAAGTGGTTCACTGCTTGATGGCCATGGCCAGATCAGAAGGAGGAATCTGCCTTCTCTTCCAAATGGATCCTGACAATGACACTCACAAATAATGAAAATCTGTTGCTACAATTAGCTACAATTATCTCAGAGAGACATGCATGTGTATCTGCACCAAAAAGTTTGTCAAAAAGAAAACAGCAAAAATAAAGAGGAGGGAATAAGAATCCGTTGAATAGTAAGAAAGTGGGCAAGCTTAATGAGGTAAGACAGTATGGCCAGTATTTTTCAAAGAGTTAGTGTGGACTGTACTTATGAAAGTAAATCCAAAAGAGGTCAATGTCATGGAGAGTTGAAGGAATGTAATGGATGGTTAATGTGAAAGAGCTTATCCATTCCTATTATATCACCTTTAAAATGGAGAGGGAGGAAAGGGTGTAAGACAGTTAAACATAACCATCAAACATGTTGAGTTTGCAAAATAATTTTTTAAAGTGTGAGAATGAATGATAAGATCCTGCGCATCTTTCCTGTGGGAGGTTCCCACATTGGAGAATAAAAATCAGAGACAAGTTAAAAGACAGTGAGAACACTTGTTTCTAATCTCTGAAATAAATGTAACTTGAAAAATTCCCCACATTATTGACTTTTCACACTATTGCCATCTTGATGCAAAAATCTATGGAGTAAAGGAAAGCAGAAAATGGCAGTCTTGATTATTTGTTATCTGGGTATACAAATACAGTTCACTTTGCAGATAAATATCTAGAGCATCATCCCTATGAATTGATACGTGCATCCCAAACTCCTTAAACATCCAACCCTCTGAAACCAGTGTCTCTCAATGATTCACATTCTTAAGGGCTGTTCCTGAAATGCAAGTTAGCAAGTAAGCTGTTAGATTGCTTACTGAATTAAGTTTGCTTTTGCTTTCTTAGGAAAGAACACCAAACTTGAAATCCAGGGAACCTAAGTTTAAGCCACTTATGGACTTTATCATTTACCACTCCGTTTCTTCATCTTTCAGGGCTGTCGTGACTTGGTTTAAGACATGCTTTTTACACTTTTGTAGAGCAAAGGGATCCATCCACAAAACAAAGACAACCTACTGAATGGGAGAACTTCCTTGAAAATGATATGACCAATAAGGAATTAATTTCCAATATATAACAGCTCATACAATTCAACATCAAAAAAACAAAACCTGATTTAAAAATGGGCAGAAGAACTGAACAGTCATTTTTAACAATGAGGAAACGGAGATGGCCAAAGATGTTTAACCTTGCTAAACATCAGGGAAATGCAAACCAAAACTACAATGAGATAACACCTCACACCTGTCAGAATGGCTATCATCACAAATAACACAAATAACAAATGTGAGGATGTGGGGGGGAAAAGGTTCTCCTATACTGTTGGTGGGAATGTAAATTGGTGCAGTCACTGTGGAAAATAACATAGAGATTTCTCAAAAAACAGCAAATGGAACTCCATATGACCCAGCAATTCTACTCCTGGATATATATTAAGAAAAAATACTAATTCAAAAATATACGTGCATGTCAATGTTCATAGCAATGTATTTACAATTGCCAAAGTATGAAGCAAACTAAGTGTCCATTAACAGATCAATGATTAAAGAGTCTGCAGTATATATATATATATATATACATATTCATATATATGCAATGGAATAATATTCAGCCATAAAAAACAAATGAAATTTTGCCATATGCAGCAACATGGATGGACTTCAAAGGGCATTACGCTAAGTGAAATAAGTCAAACAGAGAAGGACAAATACTGCATGATATCACATGTGGAATCTACAAAATTCAACAAACTGGTGAATAAAACAAAAAAGCAGCAGATTCACCACTATGGAATACAAACTAGTGGTTACCATTGGGAAGAGGGAAAGAGGGGAGGAACGATATAAGGAAGAGAGGACAAAAAGGGGTTATTAAGGAATTATATATGTGAATCTTTTGAAAAATTGTCAAGCATTATGGAATTAAAGAAACTTTCATTCAATTTAAAAAGTTCTAAAAATTAAAAATTTTAAAAGATTTGAAAGCGATGCTTTACATGAATGAGACCAGCATAAAGGGGAGCAGAATGAAAAATGACAAAAAATAAACATCTGGACAAATGTAATAATGATAGAGAAATATATAATTTGAGGGGAGGGAGAGGATTGCTTTCAAATAATTTTAGAAGAGTCACATCACCACCAAAGTTGACTTTTCCTTCAATCAAAACTCTTTGTACCCAGTGCTTCAAATTCCATTATTGTTGATTCTCCTTTAGGTTAAGGAGTCTTGCTGGTAGGATCCTTCATTTTAATGCAAACATATCTGGGGAGATCTAGCTATTAAATTAGAATAAATTGAGCTATTATATTTTTTTCCTACAGGTGAGCAATGTTTAGCAAGATGAGATATAATCTAATGGAAAGCACAGCCACTTTTGACAAACAGAAGGAAGAAGGAAGAAGGATTCCTGATTGGGAGAAGAGGCAGTTGGCTGAGGTACCATGAGCTGGGAGTTTGGGGCTTGGGCGTAGTTGTTCAGGCAAGACTTTAAGTCAATGTGGAGAAGTGGAAAGAGATTGGCTGAGAAAGGTGGCAAAGATGCTCTGGAACCAGACTAAAAACATGACCATCTTGCTTAAAGTCATCTTTGGCTTCAAATAACCTAAAAGAAATGAGGATACCTTTATTCTTATTTTCCATGCTTTTTTTTCAGATTGCGTTCTTTGCAATGGTTCTAATACCACTACTTTAATTTCTTTCTTTGCCCTCTGGAGTCTTTATATTAATTCTTTTTGGCTGAGTCTGATGAAATCAGTATTTATCTCCTGCACATTGAATTTTGATAACCTTGATCAGCAAGGCCAACCACAGAGTTTCCCATTACAATTTGAAACAGTCCCAAAATAATAAATTGCAGCAAGAATAAAGTATACCTGAGGATGAAATTTCTTGTGATTAAAAGGCAAGGTTAGCTTGGACTAGATTAGGCATTTTTGTTTTATGACACTCATAAATTTGAAAAATCTATAAAAGAAAAACTGAATAAACAGTCCAGGCAAGTTGCATCATTAAAAAAAAAAAAAGGTCCACATTTTGACAAATGAGTGAGGGCATGTGACAAAGTAGAAAGGACTGTGTGAAAACAAATAACTTCAGATGAGGCTGGCACCAAGCATAGGCATCTCTTTAATAAAAGAACAGGGGCTTGCAAAATGACTTTTTTCTTACATGGTGTCTGTAACCTAATCTGAGCAAGATGGGCTTTTTCTTTTTTAAAAATGTTCTCCATTTATTTATTTATTTTTGACTATGCTGGGTCTTCGTTGCTAGGCGGGCTTTTCTCTAGTTGTGGTGAGTGGAGGCTGCTCTCCAGCTGCGGTGAGCAGGCTTCTCATGGCGCTGGCTGCTCTCGTTGCTGAGCACAGGCTCCAGGCATCCAGGCCTTAGCAGCTGCGCCCCTGGACTCTAGAGAACAGGCTCAATAGTTGTGGTGCATGGGCTTAGTTTTCCTGTGGCATGTGGGATCTTCCTGGGCCAGGGATCGAACCCATGTTTCTTGCATTGGCAGGCAGATTCTTCGCCACTGAGCCACCAGGGAGGCCCAAGAAGGGATTTTTCAAAGCTGCAATGCAGGGACGGTCGTCAAGAGCTAAGACATCTGCTATGTCTGAGTGAGGTGACGAGGAAACAACTCTACACGCGGAGCTAGCCTCAGGCACCTGCAGTGGCTTCAGAGCCCCAGGGAGGGTGGCCTAACTCGGGAACTCCCACGTTTTCCCCCTGCTCCCGTATAGATGCTCGAATGTCTGGAGTTGGCCTCTTTCTTTCAGCTGCTTGTTCTTTTTTTCCAAAACGGCTTTGTTGAGATACTAACTCACAAACCACACAACGGACCTGTGTGAAGTGTACACGTCAACAGTCTTCAGCACACACGTGGTGGTGTGCAACTATCATCACGATCAACTTTACGAGGGTTTTGCCACCCTTGTGCCCACGATCAGTCACCTCCTACCTCTCCTCTCACTCCACCACTCCCTCCAGCCCTAGGCAAGCAGTGCAGCACTTTTTCTCACGACAGAGTTGCCTGTTCTAGACATTTCAAAGAAAAGGGGCCCTATAACATGTAGACTTCTGCGACTGGCTGTTTTCACTTAAAATAGTGTTTTCAAGAGCCACACACCTTATAGCATGTGTCAGCATTCACTTCTTACGGTCAAATAATACTCCGTTGTATGGATGGATGCACCACGTTTTCTTCCTCTGTTCAACAGTCAATGGAGATTTGAGCTGTTTCCCTTTTTTGGCTACAGTGGAGTACCATGTTTTCATTTCTCTTGTGCATGCACCTGTGAGAGTTCTGTTTCACCTTTTGAGGAACTTCTGGACTGTTTGCCACAGCGGCAGCTACCCTGTTGCTGTCCCAACACCCACGTGTGAGGGTTCCGGTTTCTATATAACTTCACCGACCTTGTTTTTATCTGTTGGTTTTCTTCTATACCACCCTGCAAGTGCTGCATACCCTACAGCAAACTTGCAATGAGGAGATGGACTATAGGTCGTTGGTAATAAAACGTCTACTGGAAACAAGCATCATGTTCTCTTAAGAAGCAGTGGATTCTGTGGGTCTGCTACACAGATTCTTATTACTTTATTCTACTATTTTTTTCTTTGTCTTCTAATATACTGCTTTAATTTTCAAATGTATTTTTCTATTAAACTTAAAATATTCTTTAGCTCATAAAGTCTACCTTTGAGACTATATCCTAGAAAAATAAAATCAGCTAATCTCAAACATATCTGTACAAATAATTTCCATTATGACGTTGTTGCAAAAATTAAAATAACTGGAATGTTTACCAGAAAGAGAATGGCTAAATAAGTTATATGTTCCTTTCGTGGAAGACTACATGGCTAGTAGAAAGAATGGGTTTGGACTTATATCTTCTGTTCTGGGAGGGAAGCCTATTATACATATTTTAAGTAAAAAAGTACAAGTTGCAAAGTAGTGTATATAAATATCATCCCATTTTTGGAAACTAAGAAGGAGAATCAACAAATTAAACAAATGTGTATGGTTTGGAGCATGAATGAAGGTGAGGAGGGCTCTAAAACTTTGATGTTGGATCATACAGGAGCTGTGAAGGAAATCGGTAATTTTCTATTTTATGGTTTTGAATTTTTACTTTGCCTGATAATTTGTATTAACTACAAGAAAGAAAAATGAAAGTATTTTCTTGAAAGACATTTTTTTTGATTTTCTGTTTAACAGCTCTTATTCAATAATTAGAAATTAATCAGCTTCTTCTTGGAGAAGCTACGTTTTAAAAATCCTTCCTCATTTACTGTAAAGAAATGAAGCGGGGTAAGAACTATGGGAGCAATGTTTTTCTTTTACTTCAGTTCTTCCCTTCATCATAGATGGGTTTTTTAAAGGAGAATAAGCATCTATTTTTTTTAAGAATCAATATAAACGTAATACAAAGAGATACAATAACCTATAACTGTCTTTAAGTATTTTCCTTGGTGCTGTCAGTTTGGACAGAATTATCTGTTCTCAGATAGGGAGCGACCATCCTCAAGAGTGGAGCCATAACACAAATCTACAAATTAGACAAACATTTCTTATTTGACACAGGTGGACTTGTGTCTCCACCGTCTTATCTGGCATTCCCTTGCTGTGTTTGCAAAACGGTAAGATCACAGAATAAAACAAACACATGGAATTCTTTCCCCTTTAAGTTCTAATGCATATTTTATGAAACTCTCCAAATTTCCTTAAGTTAAATTTGTCACTATTTGAACAAAATATCCATCCTTGAACATGCAATAGAGATTTCAATGAGAGTATAAACCTTTACTTACAAAACCCTACCCAAAACTATTGATAAATTTGAAAAATTAACTTAAAATCCCACTCAATACCTTAACTTTCCCTTCCCATTTTACTGACTATAAAACATAAATATCTTCAATGGTATTCATCACTTTCTCAATTTACCTATTCACAGGATATTAACATCTAGAACACATAACGATAGTCTCGAATTTCTAGAGGACAGAGGAAATGACTGTGACACAGCCTGTTTATAACCCAATCTATTACTCAGGACACAGGTCTAACGGAAGCCACGGCAGGCTACTCGCTCAGCGTTCATCTGCAACTCAGCTGTGAACGGCACCTCTCCTGGAAGTGTGTGGTTGAGACTGCACAGGGAACTTGATGAGTCGCGAGAAGGGAAAACCCCCAGCGTACTTGCAAGCAGGGAAAAGCAGGATTAGCATGAAGGGCCCCAGAGGATACATATTTTCTTCAAGATAAGATTTGTGAAGCCTCCAGGGGAGGCCAAACATGTGGATGCTGAAGAGGTTTAGTGGCGCAAAGGAGAAATATTAGGTTGTGAGTCTGCTGACTTATAAAGAAAGAGCATCTTCTTAAGCATGTACCATGAAGGATTTAGATTCCCAACTGCAAAGCAGTGCAATTCTGACATTAGCAACCATTTGGGTGAGGTCAATTACTGTAAACTTAATATTTTTCTCAAAAGTGTTCTGAAAATGAATTTGCTTTTTATTTTTCACTTAGTAATTAGTTCTTTAGAACAACTCAAGACCCAACGATGAACGATAATACGCCTACAACATGTCTGCTGGCATCTGATAATCAGACTGCAGTCGCTGTTGGTATAAATGTGTGTGCGGTGTGGCGTGAAGCAGCAGGTGTCTAATAATGTGGATCGAAAATCGGCAACGTGGCAAGGAACCAGATACAAGTTTAGCAGTAATCTGGGGCTCAGGACATCAGACCAATAAAGGCTGAGGCAGGGGGAGAGGATTACCCCCACTGAGTCCGGAGGAGGGCTATAAGCTACGTCTATCTACTCACACCTTCTGGTAGGTAATCTACAAAGCAGGTTGGTTGCCAAGCCTGAAAGAGGCACTTACCTACTTAACAGCCAAAATTAGTTAACAATCAGTTAGGCAGGGGAGCTAAAGGAGGGAACTAAAGAGGAGAACAATCACATGAAACAATGATAAACTAGAGCTATTTAACTCATGTCTTTAAGTACAGAAATTTAAGGTTGAGTAAACATGGCCATCTAAATCCTTTAATCCCGCCACTGACATTTGTAGTGACTGAGAAGGATTAATCATTTTGATCTCTAAATGAATCATTTTAAGGAGTTCATATTTAAAAGGAATAAAAACTTTGGAGACGCAGTAATTAGCCTAGGGGATCTGATGAATGTTTCGGGTTTTTATCTTTCTTTATGAAACCCTACTCTCAGAAAGAAAAGGTTTTTTTCTCAGCACCAGGAAGTATTTCAGAAAACGTGAAAAAGGGTTTCAGATTCCTTTCGTTTTTGTAAGATGACAGAGGTGAGGGGGAACACTGGGGAAATGAAAAGTTGGGGTAGAACTGGAAACTCATAGCAGCATTAAGTGCTGAATGGTAAGACCATATGGTCATATTTCTTTTGAAGTCTAGGATCAGTTCCCATTATTCACTATAATGGCATCCAAGACTAAACGAAATCTCAGTCTTTAAAAGCATTTTGCTCTTGGCTCTCACATTCTCCTCTTTCACAATTTCCAACATGCCTGTTTAATTGATTTTCAAAATGCAAAAAATAAAAATAAACAAAATAAAAATAAGAAGACTAAGAAGAAAATGGATGTATTTCATTTCACTTTAAGAGCAGGATAAAATAGTACAGGGAGACACACAATTAGTATCGCAGTCAACAGAGTTATTAATACTGCTTTTATATCTCCTCAATGCTATTTGTGATATTCTAAAATAATATGTGCATCTTTCATGACCTACCTTGAAGAAATATGAATTTAATTCTTTTGGCCTATCTGGAACACACAATATGGGGAAATGTTTTAAAATTATTTATCATTTTAGTGAATACGAACAATAAAACTGTTAAAACATGCAATCTATATCCAAGAACTAAAATTGGGCTCTTTTTTTTTTCTATTTAGAAATGGATGAAAATATCTGAAAGGCATGGTTCTAACCATGCGCTATCAACTCTTCATTCTCTTCCTCAGCACAGTCCTGGACAGGTTGGTGTGTTATGGATTGTAGTGTTAGTTGCTCAGTCATGTCCAGCTCTTTGCGACCCCGTGGACAGTAGCTCACCAGGCTCCTCTGTCCCTGGGATTCCCCAGGCAAGAATACTGGAGTGGGTTGCTATTTCCTTCTCCAGGAGATCTTCCAAACCCAGGGATCAAACCTGAGTCTTCTGAATTGGTAGGTGCGTTCTTTACCGACTGAGCTACCAGAGAAGCCTAGATAGGATGGGAATGCTATAATCTTAATGATCAAAATGTCTTTATTCAGCAAAACACTGCAGTGGATTGGCAACAGAGGTGGTTTTTAAGAGGACTGTGGCTGTGGTTCAGTGGAGACAGTGTGACAGTCCCAGGACCAAATGAAACGGCTGAAGCAGGATGAAAGGAGAAAGCAATCCCCAAACTTTCCATATTCCACTACAGTTGTTTGAACTGTCCAGCTTTGGGTTTTGAGATTTAAGGCAAAAGGAGAAGAGGGTGGCAGAGGATGAGATGTTTGGATAGCATCACCCATTCGATGGAATGAACTTGGGGAAACCCCAGGAGATAGTGAGGGACAGGGAGTCCTGGAGTGCTATAGTCCATGTGGTTGCGAAGAGTTGGACATGACTTAGCTACTGAACAATAACAACAACAATTTTAAAATTGTCACTGCTTAGGTAAATTCTATATGCAGTGAAATACACAAATTTCAAATGGACACATCAGTGAGTTTTAACAGATGTATCTACCACAAACCCAAACCGAATATGGGACATCTCCCTCATGCCCAAAATGTTCCTTCCTGTATCCAATACAGTCAATCCCCATCTTCACAGGCAACCACTGTTCTGATTTCTTTTTGCTACAGATAAGTTTTATTTGTTCTTACTCTTAATATAAACAGTCATGCAGTATCTGCTCTGAATCCTTTCACTTAATGGAATATTTTGAGGTTCCTCCTCATTGTTGCTTGCACCAGTAATTCATTTTTGGTATTACCAAGCTGTGCTCTATTGTGAGTAAAAGTAGTTCAGTTATGTCCAACCCTGCGATCCCATGGATTATACAGTCTATGGAATTTTCCAGGCCAGAATACTGGAGTGGGTAGCCTATCCCTTCTCCAGTGGATCTCCCCAACCCAGGAATTGAACTGGGGTCTCCTGCATTGCAGGCAGATTCTTTACCAGCTGAGCTACCAGGAAGATCCATCTATTACATGAATATACTACAATTTGTTACATAATTTCACTTGCTCATTCTAGTTTGGGCCCATTATGAATAAAGTTGCTATAAAAATGAAGTTTCATTTGTTTTATGTAAAATACTTAGGAAATCAATTGCTGGGGAAAAGGGAAGATATGTTTAACTTTACATAAGAAATTGCCAGTATCTAAACAAATCTTGACATTTTACATTTTACACTCCCATCAACAATGCATGCGGAGAAGGCAATGGCACCCCACTCCAGTCCTCTTGCCTGGAAAATCCCATGGACAGAGGAGCCTGGTGGGCTGCAGTCCATGGGGTCACTAAGAGTCGGACATGAGACTGAGAGACGTCACTTTCCCTTTTCACTTTCATGCATTTCCTTGTCGGAAATGGCAACCCACTCCAGTGTTCTTGCCTGGAGAATCCCAGGGACCAGGGAGCCTGGTGGGCTTCCGTCTATGGGGTCGCACAGAGTCAGACACGACTGAAGTGACTTAGCAGCAGCAACAACAATATATGAGAATTCACTTGTTCCACATCTTCACCGATATTTGGTGCTGTGAATCTTTTTAATTTTAGCTATTCTAGTGGGTGAGTGGTAGTATTTCATTGTAGTTTTAATTTTCAGTTCCCTGATGGCTTAATGATGTTGAACACTTTTTCATGTGTTCATTAAACATTTGTGTATCATCTGCATAGTTTCTGTTATAAGAATTTTGTTCATTTGTAAACTGCATTGCTTATCTTGTTACTGATTTATAGGAGCTCTTTATATATTTTAGATATGAGTCATTTGACATATACAACATACATATACATGGGCATGTATGTATGCATATGTCAAATATACATATATATAATGGTACATATACTTGTCACATGCACACATACATAAATATGCAAAAATATGTAAAATGAAGCTTGCCTTTTCATTTTCTGAAAGGCATTTTTTCATAAGTAGAAGATTTGCTTTTGATGAAATCCAATTGTTTTTCTTTTATGTTTTGTCCATTTTATGACCTCTCTAACCTATCCATGTTTACTTCATGGTTTCAAGCATATTCAAGGCTTTTATTATGGCTTTCTTAGGATGGTTTGGTTTATTCACAGAAGCTAGAAGGTGAAAGAATAGAGTAGAAAAATGACAGGATTTGACTTTGTTTATTTCTTGGAAAACAGAAAGGTTAGGGCTAGAGATCTCCTTCAGGAAATTGGAAACATCAAAGGAACATTTCTTCCAAAGATGGGCACAATAAAGGACAGAAATGGTAAAGAACCTAAGAGATGCAGATGCAGAAGTGATCAAGAAGAGATGGAAAGGATGCACAGAAGAACTGTACAGACAAGACTTTAACGACCTGGCTAACCATGATGGTGCGGCGCCTCACTCAGAGCCAGACGCTGCGGAGAATGGAGTCAAGCGGGCCTTAGGGAGCACTGCTGCCAACAACGCTAGTGAGGTGATGGGACTCCAAACTCCATACAGCCATTTCAAATCCTAAAAGACGATGCTATTAAAGTGCTGCACTCAATATGTTAACAGATTTGGAAAACTCAGCAGTGGCCACAGGACTAGACAGGTCAGTCCTCAACCCAGTCCCCAAGAAGGGCAGTACTAAAGAATGCTCAAAACACCAGACAATTGTACTCATCTCCCACGCTAGTATAAGTGAAATCCTCCAAGCTAGGCTTCAGCTTTAAGTGAACCGAGAACTTCCAGATGTTCAAGTTGGATTTAGAAAAGGCAGAGGAACCAGAGATCAAATTTCCAACATTTGTTTGATCACAGAGAGAATCCCAGAAAAAACATCTACCTCTCTTTCACTGACTACACTTTAAGCCTCTAACTGTATGGGTCATAACAAATAGTGGAAAACTCTTAAAGAGATGGGAATACCAGACCATCTTACCTGTCTCCTGAGGAACCTGTATGTGGGTCAAGAAGCAACAGTTAGAACCCTATATGGAAAAACTGATTCGTTCAGGACTGAGAAAGGGGTACAACAAGGCTGTTTATTGTCACCCTGTTTATTTAACTTATACACAGAGCACATCCTGTGAAATGCTGGGCTGGATGAGTTACAGGTTGGAATCAAGACTGCCCGGAGAAGTATCAACAACCTCAGATGTGCAAATGACACCACTCTAGTGGCAGAAAGAGAAGAGGAACTAAAGAGCCTGTTGATGAGGATAAAGGAGGAGAGGAGGAAAAAGCTGGCTTAAAACTCAATATATGGAATTTAGAAAGATGGTAATGAGAACCCTGCATGCGAGACAGCAAAAGGAATGCAGATGTATAGAAGAGACTCGTGGACTCTGTGGAAGAGGGCAAGGGTGGGATGATATGGGAGAATGGCATTGAAACATG
Source organism: Antilocapra americana (assembly GCA_007570785.1). Lineage (NCBI taxonomy): Eukaryota > Metazoa > Chordata > Mammalia > Artiodactyla > Antilocapridae > Antilocapra > Antilocapra americana. Next base: position 5,450,175 of record ML660774.1, on the reverse strand, counting down.
TTAATTATCATATGTGAAATCAATTGCCAGCCCAGGGTTGATGCTCGGGGCTGGTGCACCAAGATGCCCCAGGGGGAGGGAATCAGGAGGGAGGAGGGAGGGGGGTTCTGGAGGGGGAGCATATGTAAACCCATGGCGGTTTCATGTCACTGTATGGCAAAACCAACACAATTAAAAAAAAAAAAAAACAGATCATGGCATCCTCTTCCTCCACTTCATGGCAAATAGAAGTAGAAAAGGTAGGAGCAGTGACAGTATCCTCTTCTCGAGCTCTAAAATCGCTGTGGTTGGTGACCGCAGATGTGAAATTAGAAGATGATTGCTTCTTGAGAGGAAAGCTGTGACACACCTAGACAGTGCGTTAAAAAGCAGAGACATCACTTTGCCAACAAAGGTCCATGTAGCCAAGGCTATGGTCTTTCCAGTAGTCATGTACAGATGTGGGAGCTGGACAGTAAAGAAGGAAGAGCACTGAAGAATTGATGTTTTCCAACTGTGGTGCTGGAGAAGACTCTTGAGAGTTCCTTGGCAAGCAAGGAGATCAAATCCTAAAGGAAATCAACCCTAAATACTCCTTGGAAGAACTGATGCTGAAGCTGAAGCTCCAATACTTAGGCCACCTGATGCGAACAGCTGACTCATTAGAAAAGACCATGATGCTGGGAAAGACTGAAGGCAGAAGGCGTGAGATGGTTGGATGGCATCACCAATTCAATAGACAGTAACTTGGGCGAACTGCAGGAGATGGTGAGGGACAGGAAAGCCTGGCAACAAGGGGTTGCAAAGAGTCAGACACAACTTGGCAACTGAACGACAACAATTTCTCGTTCTGGAACTCACCAGCTGTTGACCGAGTGAGTATTTGCCCAAGCCTAGATCTCTGTCTTCATCATCTATAAAACGGACTTGGAGAATCTCAGAAATCTTCCAATCATAAAGTTACACAGAGGCAGAAAGAACGCAGCACAGTGGACTATGAAACAAACCCGAGAACTATAGTATCATGAGTACAAGAGGGAGGAGAAGGAAGAGTTAAACCTTAGTAAAAGTGTGGGTGTATGTCTGTTACTTGCTCAGTCGTGTCCAACTCTTCACAACCCCATGGAGCCCTGTAGCCCGCCAGGCTCCTCTGTCCATGGGATTCTCCAGGCAAGAATACTGGAGTGGGTTGCCATTTCCTCCTCCAGGGAATCTTCCTGACCCAGGGATCAAACCCAGGTCTCTCACATTTCAGGCAGATTCTTTACCATCTGAGCAAACAGGGAACCCACCCCAAAAAATGTATGGGTTAAAATTTCCTTTAGCACCAGGAAATCTGGTTTATACTTCATCCCTAAACTAAATCAGAAACACTGTGCCATGCTCCTACCATGCCTGGAATTCATCCTGAATTGAAAACCAGCCATCAGGACAGAATAAACATTAACAATGGTGTCTGCCTGTCTTGGAAGGTGCTTTTTCTCCCCACTCCTATGGTTCCAAGACAAGGATGATCTTTGCCTTTGATCTTTGATGATTTAAAACTGGCAGGTTTCCTTTCATAACCACACTGAAATGCAAACTCTAATTTTTTTTTTTTTTTTACTTTCTTCCTAAGCCAAAACTTGAGTTGTACAGCAAGTTCTTGCTTTAGGAATCAATGTATTGCATTTAGAAGTTGATAATGGATCAGTATATGCTTTTCCATGAAAACAACAGAGGAAGCCCAGATAAAACATGCAAGCGTGTTAAGTCATCTGGGTGGAAGAACACTGTGGTGCGTGACTTCAACGTACAAGCCTACCTCTTTTAAAAAACAATGTGTTCAGAATTCCAAATAGGAACACCTGTCACTACAGTTGCTTCTCCCATTCATTTTCTGCTTACCAAGCTGGGAGGAACGTCCTGAGCAAGTCACTGGTGATCACCTGGTTTATGAATCCTCGAGGAGTGAAGCCAGGACATGAACTGTGCGGGGAGGATGCAGGATGAGCTACTACCCTTCTCTGACTAATAGGAAAACTGATCACTTCATACGTTCACTGGCCACTTGAATTTGCTCTTCTGTGGATTTATTCAAGCCATTTCCCCTTGGGTTGTCTTTCTGTTTTCCATTTGCAAAGTTACTCTTTGTTTACTAAATATATGTGTATACTTTTTATCTGTCACATGGATTAAAAATATATTTCCCAACATAATAATTATGTTCATGGTATTTTTGCTTTTATTTATATTTTATATACAAGATTTTAAATAAAAAATAATCATATAAGGCTTTTCTTCTGGACTTTTTATTTCTATTAGAATGTTCTCCTCTACGCTTGGGATGTACACAAAGTCCCTGGGGCGGGCTGTATAGATTCACAACCACTTTTTCCTTGCCTGCCTCTGTTATAGAAGCTGGAAGGCAAAAATAGTAAATGTTCCTCTTCTCATGCAGCTAAGTGTAGCCAAGTATAACAGTTCTGAAAAAAGAGATGCAGGAAAATGTCTCTGGGGAGTAAGAAGAAATAGTCCAATGGAGAGAAGTGCTTCTCATCTTTGCTTTTATTCTATTCCAACAGGAATATGAAAATGCAGTAAACATCTGGGGATCCGTGGGACAGAGGCCACATGCTACGGATGACTGAGCAAAAAAAAAAGCAGAAATAATCTGGGTCCTTGATGGCATCTTTGAACCCTGGACAATCTACCTTTGGACTTCTTGCTTTGTTAGAAAATAATCCTGTTACGTGTTTAAATCATTGTTTTTGGAGCTTTCTGCTACTAACGGATCAACTAATTCCTACTTTATTCAGTCTCTCAAGTGAACTTCTAGAATTCTTACTGCTTTATTTTTTACATTTGTCTTTAATCCATCTTAATTTATTTTTGAATATGCTGAAAGATATGGGTCCAAGTTTATATTCTTCCAGATGGATAGCCAGTTGTGCCAGCACCACTTATCAAATCCCACTGAATAGAAAAGCCATTTTTTGTTTTATGCTAAATTTCCTTATATACTAGGATCTATTTCTGAAATTTTAGTCTACTTCACTGATCAACTTGTTTTTATTTATGCCAGTTATCTTATACATGTGATTACATAGCTTCCTAGATTTTTTTAAAAAATGTATGGGAAGGGCATTTTATTCTCACTTTTGAATATATTTTTTGCTATTTTTGACATTTATTTTTCCACACAAATTTTAAGATCACATTTTCAAATTAAACATAAGCCTTGACTTCTATGCATTCATTTTGGTAGAATTGATATTTTTATGATGTCTATCTTCCCTTCTGAAAACACTGACTCTCTTTCCATTTAGTCAGATCTTGTTTTATGTCTCACAATAATATTTATAGATCTGTTCTTATTAGGTCCCATACGACTCTTGCAAAATTTATTCCAAAGAACTTTATAGTGTTTGTTAACATTGTTGTAAGATTTTTTTCTGACTTCCAAATTTAGCCAATGATTGTTTAATAAATAATGAGAAGTGGTATATAACATGCATCAGGCAATTATTCTATTAATAAGTAGTTTATATATATTAACTCATTTCATCCTCAATAAGCTATAGATTGAAAGCTAAAGCACCATCTGCATAGAAGAAAACTGAAGTAGAGAGAAATTAAGTAATTCATTCAATTAATTAATTAATTAATTAGCCAAAATTGGGTAACTTGCCACACAATTACTAAATGGAAGGTGTGGGTCTGAAACCCGGATCATCGAGGTCCAGAATCTATGCTCTTAACTATTATGCTACATATACTACCAGTGGAGTCTATATATTTATCTTCTTTTTACCCAAGTACCAATTTGCTTCAAACATTATTTAATTTAATGGTTTTTATCTCAAATCGTTTTTGCACGTACAAAGTCAATCACGTATTTAACAAAAGTGCTATTTTCAATGTTTCCCAAAATATATATCAATTGTTTCATTTTTTTTTCTTATACAATTGCTAAAGAGTCTAAACAATTTTGCACAGTAATTGTGAGGGTAGATGAGCCTTTCTTGTGTTACTGATTTTAATGGAAATGGTCCTAGGATCTTACCCTTTAAAATGCTATTCAATTTTTTTGATAGATCATCTTATACACTAACATATTTAAGTGTTTTTCCTTCCTGTTTACTTAGCGAGCTTTATTTTAAGAAGGAAAGGCTTTAAAATTTTTATCCCAAACCACTTCATCATCTAGTGATAAGATCATGCTTCTCTACATTGATTTATTAATCTAATTATGTTAATAGATTTCCTAACATTGAAAAAAATCCTTGCATCACCACCAAGGATTAGTAACCATTTGGTTATTAACCTAGTCCAGACTATTATCCTTTGATTCATTGCTAGATTCTTACATACAAATATTTAGACATATATATTGAGGGGGAATTTTGGTCTAGATGGGTTCTTTTTGTACTAAGTTAATCAAGTTTTGTTATTATGGTTGTGTCAATATCACAGTATGAGTTTGAGTGCTTTCCATCTTTCTTTTCTTTCTTTTTTTTTGGTGTTGAATAGCTTTCTGAACTTTGGACTTGCCTGTATTTTGAAGGTTACATAAAATTCAACCAGGAACCTAGCTGGTGAAAATAAGTCACTCAGTTGAATTCAACTCTTTGCAACCCCATGGACTATAGCCAACAAGGCTCCTCTGTCCATAGATTTCTCCAGGCAAGAATACTAGAGCAGGTTGCCATTTCCAATCTCCAGGGGATCTTCTCCACCCAGGGATTGAACCCAGGTCTCCGGCATTGCAGACAGAATCTTTACCAACTTTCCCTCTTTACCACCAGGGAAGCCACAGGAAGCTATCTGGTACTTTTTAATGATGTCCCTTTTAATCACCTTTCTAATCTCTTCTGAGATGATTGATTCTGATGAGTTTTCTTCCTGTTTTGAAATAATTTGGGGTTGATCATATTTTATTAAGAAAAAATAAATTTCTCTAGATTTAAAAAATGCGTTGTTTGGAGCAGATCCTTTTGGTTGTTACAATATCTTCAGTGTCTCTTACTTTTGATCTCGTTATTCTGTAACCAAGACCATCAGATGCTTTCTGGTTTCTTTGCCTTTTTAAATAATCAACTTTTTGTTTGTCTCTAATTTATCATGATCATCCACTTCGGCCTATTTTCCTTTGATTTATTTTTTTCCAGATATCTTACATCTTTTCTTTTTGCTGGTCTTTTTAGATCTGTTTCTGAAGAAGATGAGCTATATTATTCCACAGTAAGTATGTTTTAACAACCTTCTTTCTCTCAAAAGCTTTTGCTTTGTAAATTTAGCTACTGTATTGTTTAATGTATGCCTTTAAGAATGTCCATCCTCTTGTCTCTTATCATTACTTACTGGTCCTCTTTATCCTGTTCAGTATTTTTAATTGTAAATTCCACCTTTCCCAATATTAATATTGCCATTCATACTTAATTTTTTTTTGTTTGTATTTACCTATTATCTCTTTATATGTATCTCTTCATTCTCAACCACCTTTTACCATCTCAAGTCTGTTTCATATAAGTACCAGTAACGCTTATAAATCAACTGGATAGTTTCTGTCAAAATTCAGTGTATTTTCATTTCATGTAACATGTCATATATAGAGTTCCCTTCTCCATCTTGTTTTATGGTTTTTCCTGATTTTACTCGTTTCTTTTTTTTTTTCCCTTGGAGCTGTTTTTGCTTAAGTGATCAGACTGCTATTCATTCCTTTCCTCCCCTGCTAATTAGGTAAGTCTATTGTGCTTTTCTTCATTTCACTAATGACTATCTTCCTTTTCCTGACATTCATATTCAAATACATATTTTTCATTATTACATGAATGCAAGATAATTCTTGCGTGAACGCAAGAATGCAAATTATTCCCTCCGATAAAGCTCTATTCTCTAACTGTTTCTCTCCTCTCTCTTCCGATGAGATTTTGGACCACTTAATTTCCCTACTAGTTTCTTCCAGCTATTGGATTCTGCTGATAGGGAAGGAGTTTTACTTCTAGTCTTTTTTTAAGGTTTCTCTTATAGTGGTTCTTGCACATTGCACATTTGCTCTATCATCATCATTTGGGACCTGAAAGTGGGGGGACTCAGGATGGGCTACTGCTTTTCTTAGACTAATAGGAAAACTGATGACTTCTTCACATGTTCACTGACCACCTGAATTTGCTCCTCTGTGAATTGTCTCTTCAAACCATTTCTCATTGGGTTATCTTTCTGCTCTCCATTTGTGGAAATTGCTGTACCCCCTTTGGAGCTTTCTTCTGGCCCCACAGGAAAGCATCTGCATCAGCTCCGACCATCAGGACCTGAAGAAGGTTCTAGACCTCATCTGCACCCATATCACTGCTCCGCTAAGGGGAGGTAAAGAGTTGGCTGGAGATGGGAGGATGAGGCGCCATTCATGCCACCCTTACTCCAGAATCCTGGAAGCATGCTTACAGGGAGACTCACGCTGCTCCTCTAATGCCCTTTTGTTTCACAGAAGGACATTCTGTTTGGTAATGGAAGGGGCCAGCATCTGCAATCTTGTATAAAAGATGGACTGGGACTCAGGATGCAACCCTCTAGGGAAGGGCAGTGGGAGGCTTTGGGGCTTTCAGGACCTACCCACTGGCCTTGGACCAGCCATGCTTCGAGGGGAGAGGTCATGTCTGTGGGAGCCGGGGGCTGCTGGGCACCCTTGCTGATGATGAGCAGGAAGAGAAGGCAAATCCTGAAGCAGCAGTGACGAGAGTGGAAAGTTTCCGGGACCAGAAGTGAGTGGTCAGGGAAGCATGTGAGCCACTCTCAGAAGTCAGAGAGTGTTGGTCTGTCCATCCACCTCCATGCTTCCCTTCCCTACACTATAAGTGGATTCTCTATTTTGATTTCAAGTGTGGTATAAACACAGACATGAAGCTGTCTGCTTTTCAGATGTAAGAATAGATAACCTTCCTTCCCACTGACATCGTATAAAAGAAGAGTAAATGGTAGTCTTTTCATTTTAAAATCCTGAGATTCACAATCTCAACCCTGATGCCTGACTAACAGATAAAAATTTTGGGTTAAGATTATCTCAGAGGTGTTTTTCTCCCCCCCCTTTTTTTTTTTTCAGGCTTACAGTTCTGTGGAACAAAAGTGTTCCCATTTCCAGATGTCACCTTATTTCAAAATCCACCTTCAGGGCCAACATTCCTCGTTGGATTGATGAGCTTTCTCATGTGGTCAAGAACATTACAGGCAATGTACACAGTGCTGAAAAGAAGATATTTTATCACTTCTCTAAAAACTGGAGATGATCTTATGCAGCTGTTTCATAAGAAATGTGTCTCACATCTGACGGGATAAATTCCCTACAAAGATGAATCAAAGAAAATAGTATCCAAGATGCCAAAGAACCCACTATTAACAAACTCCAACACACCTACAGTGAGCTCGACAGCTGCTAAAAGGACAGCTCTTTCCATCACCCAATAAACCACACGGAGAGACTTAAAGGGAGAGACAGAAAGAGATCTGTGTGAGATCCAGTCAGATTACACAGACTGTAAAAAGGAAGCCATGCTCAGTTTTACAGTATCTAAATAGAACATATAACTTAAAATAGTCACCTGCCAGTCAGTAAAGACATAAAGATGATTAAAACCAAGTTTGAAAATTGACCATAAAATTGGTTGATAAAAAAAGGAAATATTTCTGGGTTTTTTTTACAGTTAATTTTAAAGGAACAGTTAAATTTTACAGTTAAATACAGTTAATTACTGTATTTCTAGATTTGATTTTTCTATGTAATTGAATTAATGGTTATTGTTGTTTATTGCTAAGTCATATCTGACTCTGTGTGACCCCATAGGCTGTAGCCTGCCAGGCTCCTCTGCCATGGATTTCCCAGGCAAGAACACTGGAGTGAGTTGCCATTTCCTTCTCCAGATGTCTTTCCAACCCAGGATTGAACCTGCATCTCCTGCATGGGCAGGATGAATTCTTTACCACTGAGCCTCTGGGGGTTGGAGTGGGGTCTCTCTTTATCCCTTCCTCCAGCTGAAGGCACATTTTCCCGAGTCATTCAAAGGAGTGGGTTTGGACTGACAAGGTATTTTAGAACTCCACGGACAAACTCAATTAGCATAATTCTTTGGAAGGGATTCAATGATCTTTGGCTACTATTAATATTTTTAACCTTCCATTTTTTATTATGTGTATGATGTCAAGAGCTGTGGCAGGAAGCACATTTTGTCAATTAAATAATTAATCCCACAGCATAACAGTCAGAGAGGAAAAACTGACGTTTGTCAGGTTCAAAGAAAATGAAAGCTTGGGAGGAGGTTTCATTACTCTTGCTCGGGAAACACATATTCGGAGAGCAGATCTGACTTATTTCTTCCCTCATCTACTGCGCCTGCGACAAGCATTCCCTATATCAAACCCCAGGAAAGAGAAAGCATTTGCAATAGTTCTCCCCTCCACCCTCATCCACCCAATCACAAAATCACGTTAGCTTTCCTTTTTACATATGTCTTCAGTCTTCTCCTTTCAGTACCACCAAAATCGGCTAAAATTGACTCCACAGAACTGTAGGGCAAGGATGACACTAAATTGCCTGCTTTCCGCTTTAGCCAATGCACAGGGGTTAGAAGCCTGAGCGCTGGGGGTAGATGGCCCTGGGTTCAGGTCCCCGCCGGCCCTCACTGACCATGGGATCTCAGGCCTCCAGGCTTGACTGTCTCCACTTGCGAAAGGATCCCGCTCTCAGGCCCCACCTCCAAGGTGAGGATGCACACGCCTCCCAGCACATAGAGGGCAGCGAGGAAGGAGTCAGCAGGCCTTGGCTGTAAACAGCGGCGCATTCCATTTGGTCTTTAACGCGATCTGATTCACGAACCCGGCGAGTGCACTGCAGCGCACTCCGCACTGTCGTTTTCCTTTCACTTCTGCTCTTGGGCCCCCTCCCGCTATTCCCTTCAGCCTCTCCGGATAGTCAGCCGCCTGGCTCTCTGTCTCTTTCCTCCGGCCCCTTTCCTCTCTAGTCCTTGGCTGCCAAGAGTCGGGCAGTAGGACAGCCTGGTCCCCTAAGTCCGAGGTTCCAGGGTTTCCACAGATGGTCTCGCCGTGTCATCAACAACAGTCTGCACTGGATTCACGCTGCCTGGGAGGTGAAAATTTCAGCTCGCTATTTTTAACCTGTTAAACATCCTCATCTGTGCTAAAACTAAACGGTTGTTTGGGGGTGGGGATGTGTTTCCTGGGTGCATCATGCCACGGGTGCAGCTTTTTTCTCTAATAGTATTCCACAAGGTAATTTTTTCCAGTAGGTCACTACACAGTTATTTTTGTTATAAAAGGCAAGACTTCACCAGGCTCCCATTCCTGCATGTCTACAGTACCTGCTATTTTTGCAATTGGTGAAAAATATACCCTGATAATCTACAGTAGCTGCATAGACAACATGAAACAAAAAACCAGGTTTAAAATGAACACTCTTTGGACAACGAGCTCAAGACCCTTAATTTAACAAGAGTACCTATCTCAAATATGTGTTCTATGTTTCCCCTAAACACTGGATTAAAACTGGTCAACAATTTTGTCCTCTTTCATGTAATTTGATATGTATAATTAGTAAGGAAGGCAGGTGGGGGGAAAGAAAACTTAGTAAGGCAGTAAGTGGGGGGAAAAAAATCTCCCTTTGGCAAATCAAATGAGTTTTCTTGACATAAACTGGTTTTAGGTATGGGAACCTAGGATGGCTCTTTCAATCTAGGATGGCTCTTTCCACAATGCAGAGAAGAAAAAAATTGTTGAAAATTTTCAAATTTTTGAATGATTTGTTGCATTCTTACTTTTTCTGAAATTTGTTTCTGCTCAGGATCAAACTGGGTCACACTTTCCGTCAGGTGACTGGAAAAGAATGAATATATTCTTTATTTTGAAGTTTATTTTTCCTCATTTCTTGATGCAATTAGCTAAGTGAGGCTAAGCCATGGGTAAATGTATAATGCAGGAGCAAGGAGATTTTATTAGTAGTAATGTTGCACATATCTCAAGACTATGTTTGAAGAAACAAAATGTCTCTATGTATGCTTTCCTGGCTCAGATGGTAAAGAATCTGCCTGCAATACAGGAGACCCAGGTTTGTTCCATGGGTCAGGAAGATTTCCCTGTTCAGAAATGGCAGCCCACTCCAGTATTCTTGCCTGGAGAATTTCACGGACAGAGGAGCCTGGCCCTCTGTCACACAGAGTCAGACACAACTGAACAACTAATACTTATGCTAACTTTAAAGAAGCCACTATCTTTAATGGGTGGATATCAGAAGGGTTAGGATTGTGAGGTCAAGTTACAGCAGTTACTGTTTCACTGTTGAACATGCAGGCAGAAACCAAGAGTGCAGAAATGTTCAACAAATGAATCTGAATGATCAAACCATAACAGATTATATTATGGGTATGGGAAACTACGGTATTTTAACCTTAATGCTGTAGATTGCCTTTGAGCAAGAAAACGGAACTCTTCTGAAGCAGGTTCCCCTATAAACAGTCAGAAACAGCTGGGCTGGATGGATCAGGAGATGATTCAGAGGAAGAATAAAGATGGGTATCCTCACTGACAGTTCTCCTTACACCAACTCAACTAGAAAAAACACTTAGCATCTTCCTGAGCGTGGAGGGGAACCCAGATAGGGTATGCTCCAACACTGTGCAGGAAGGGCTTGTGTGCCCATGAGTGGCTTTCCACCTCTAGTCCGGAAGACTGTGGGATCACCTAATATCTCAAAGTCTGAATCAGAGGCCAGAACATTAATCTAAGAAAATAATCAGGGCATCCTGACATCAGCAAGTTAGGGCGAACTGAGCATGCCCACCGTTTCACTTGGACAAGGACCTACCTACCTTGTCTAGAAAACTCATCTGCTTCTCTGTGAACCAAATCCTTTCCTCTGTTTCCGTAAAGCAGCCGTGAGGAATCGTGATCAAAGGCTTTCAGGGTTTCACTGGAGCTGTAAGACTTCTGTGTGGGAACCCGGCACTCCTCCTGGTCTGCCGAGGAGTTCGTATAGCGCCGCTCCTTCTCCCGGCGGTTCTTGGTCAGCGAGCAGTAGGGCCGCCGTTCCTTCACATCCATACTTCATTCCTTCCCGGGGCACATCAGTCCTGGCTGTGGCCGGCTCGGCTCAGGGGTCCATCCTCAGTGGTCTGCCTGTGGAGATAAAAGGTTGGCATGATGTCAGCATCAGTTCAGTTCAATTCAGTTGCTCAGTCGTGTCTGACTCTTTGCAACCCCATGGACTGCAGCACACCAGGCTTCCCTGTCCATCACCAACTCCTGGAGCTTACACAAACTTATGTCCGTTGAGTTGGTGATGCCATCCAACCATCTCATCCTCTGTTGGCATTTTGTTCATCTAAAACCGGACAGCATCCTTTACCCGGAGAACCGTGGGAGGGAGGGGTGTTATTGCATATGGTGGAAACTCACTTTCCCCAAGAAAGGAACACTGGTGAAATCAGGTTAAGGTGTCCTGTCTCATCAGGAGCTGAGGCGCACCTTCTGGTAATGAGTGTTATGAGTCCTTGTTAAAGCTACTAGATCGAATCTTCACCTTAATGATGATTTAGTTGCTAAGTCGTATCTGACTCTTGAGACCCCATGGACAGCAGCCCACCAGGCTCCTCTGTCCATGGGATTCTCCAGGCAAGAATACTGGAGTGGGTTGCCATTTCCTTCTCCATCACCTTAATACACACACACGCACACAAAATAAGCTCAAGTTCAAATTTTGACCCAGAAGCTAGCTAAAAAATGGCCTCGATGTTTTCTAAACGTTCTACAATGGAAAAGTTTTCTCTCACCGCATTTTCTTTATTCATGAAAAAATTTTCTTTAAAAAAAAAATACTACTTTTATTTCTTTAATCTTATTTTAAGGAGCAAACCAGGAGCTTCTTAGAAGTGAAACTTTGTTAAGTGCACCGAACATTTATTATTTTTTTTTACAAAGACGTTTCCTTTGAAGGGCACAGGTATCTCGTGTAAAGGACCTAAATGTCTTGACTGGTGGCAAAAGTGGATGCTTCTCTCCTATTCCTCTCCTTCAAAAGCATTTTCCTCTTGAGAAAATGAATTTAAGCAGCAGTATCTTGATATTTAAAGCAATTTGAGTAGTTAATTCGATGGGGTAGTTTCTTGCAAGGGCCAGTAGGAAGAATGAGTTAGAAGAAGCAGGGTGAACAGAGTTTCTTTGCCTAGCTACTCTTTTTCTTGAATTTCCTGACAGGGGTTAGGGTGGGCAGAAAAGCCTCTGTCCCTGAATATGCGGGCCCAGGAGAGGGAGAGTGGCCCAGGGCTGGTCCACATTTTAATTGGTCCTCCTTTGCCTTTATTCTTTCTCATTTTGTCTTTCCTTTTAATCTCAAGGTCCCCAAAGGCCTTGTCTTTTGCTCTCAGGCCTTTCCCTACCCCCACTCCTTTCCTAAACCCACTTTTTACTTGAGTAATTCCATAATCAACTTGAAACAATTGATGCCCAGTGCCCCCCTGTCTTTCTCTGCGGTTCCACGTCCTTAGTGCTGGGACTCATATATAGGTATTTTCTTCCACTTATAAAGCCCTTCTCCCAAAGAGTCTCTCTTTGTCGCTTCATCCTCAGCCATCAGGATGTACATTACCCTGCTCTTTCTTGTGCTTCCATTGTGGAGTCGTGTAGCTAACTCTGATTCGCTGACAGTGGCCCAACTTACATCTTCGCTGATTGTCAACAAGTCTTGATTCTTTCCGAGCAAAATTACAACTCCTAATACTTTTCACTTTCTCACTTCTGTCTTCTATCCAGTGATGAGGAGACCGGGGAAACTCTGAGCTGGAATGACCCCAGAGTTCCTGAGCCTCTGTGTGAAAAATTGGGATATTCCTCCTGCCATCTCTCCAAATGAACTAAATCCCACCCCTCCCATACTGACAGCTACCCCACATGGGGTTTCATATGTCTCTGCTATGATTTGAGCTGGGCGCTTAAAAGGAGTTGCTAATATTTCAGCTTGGTTGTTGAAATGTATCTTGACATCCCTACCTTTGTCTTTTTGATGAATCCTATTTTAAAAAGACGGATATTTTTCACTGACCTCTTCTGATTCATTACTCCATTTTTCTCTTTACCAATCCTTCCAATAGCTTTTAATAGAAATTGGATTTCCCTTAATGTAGCTTTCCTTTCTATTTAAGACAATAAATAATTTCAAGGTATGGTGACAGGAGTATTTTTATACAATAGGATTAAAACAGCAGCCCACCAACTCACTCTTGTTATTCCAAGAAACAAAAGTTACTTTAGATAAATATTTATTGAATGACTAATATGCAGAGAACACACCACTGAATCAAACAATGTCCCTGCCCTCAGAGAACACATGCACAGTGAGAGAAACGGATACATTTTTTGTAATGCAGTGAATAAATATCCCCGAGTTAAAGGAAAACCTTGTTTCCAAAACAGTCTTGCTCTCTTTGGAGGAAAGGTTTATGTAGACTCTCATAACTGTATGATCATCAAAAAGCATTTCATTGACCAGAAAAAATTGTAATTTAAGCATCTTTGGCAATAGAATTTTGGGAATTTGAAGTCGTTATAAGTTCCATCTCTTGCCCTGAACTGACAGCTTTTAAAAAATAAGTATCGCCGTATATAGGACTTTCCACGTGGTGCAGTGCTAAAGAATCTGCCTGCCAATGCAGGAGATGCGGGTTTGAACCTGGGGTTAGGAAGATCTCCTGGAATAGGAAATGACAACCCACTCCGAGATTCTTGCTGGAGAATTCCATGGACAGAGGAATCTGGTAGGCTACAGTCCATGGGGTAGCAAAGGGTAAGCACAATGGAGCAGCTGAGTATGCATTACACATTGCTATTTATTCAAATATATATGCATTTTTATACTTTAAAATGACTAATGGCAGGTAAAACTAGTTTCTTTCTATGCTGCAGTTTTGTTCAATTAGTTAGATGAGGCTTTGGAAAACTAGTCCCTTGACCAAATCTGACCCATGACCTGTTTTTGTAAATAAAGTTTTACTGGAATGCAGCACATATGTTTGTTTATGTATTTTCCTGTACTGTGTTCCTGCTGCAAAGACAGAATTGAGAGGTTGCAACAGAGACTGTAGTCAATTAAATTGCGGTTCCCCCAAAATATATGCTCAAGTCCTAATCCCTGGTAACCGTGAATGCGACCTTATCTAGAAATATAGTCTTTGTATTAATAGTTATAATAGTGTTAGAATGAGGTCATACTAAATTTGCATGGGCTCCAAATTCAATGACTGGTCTCTTTATACAGAGAGAAGAGGGGCATTTGGATACAAAGAATTACAAACAAATGAGAAAAGAGGCCAGGTGAGGATGGAGGCAGAGCTTGAAACAAGCCTAGTGATGCCAAGCCCTGCCAGTAACCAGCAGAAGCCAGACAGATGCATGGAACTGATTCTCCCTAGAATCTCAGAGGGAGCGTGGCCCTTCTAACACCTCAATTCCATACTTTTTGCCTCCAGAATCAAAAGAATGAATTTCTGTTGGTTTAAGCCACCAAATTTGGGATGTTTTGTTACTGGAACCCTAGGAAACTAACACAGAGATCCAATGACCCCATAAAGTCTAAAGTATTTGCTATCTGGCCTTTTATAGAGAAAAATTGCCAATGTCTAAGTTAGACCATACATGTTTCCATTCTATCTTTTTCTTTGTCCCTTTGGATCTTTGAATGTAAAAGTATTATCTTTACTATATAGTCCATTATACAATTTTTTTTCCATCTCCAAAATCAGATAAATCAAAAATGAATAAGTTCTTTAAAGTAGTAATATGAACATCTATCAACAGTGGCAAAGATGCATCCTTGTAGCAATGCTACTCATGTTATAAATCAATTCTAATTAAACATTAATAAATTAGTAATAGATAATTTTAGCTATTTTTGAATTTTATAGAACATCTCCAGCACTAAATATATGACTTTTCTCTATTCGTGAAGCAATTCTAAAGTGCCATGGAAAATCAAGATAGAGTATTCAAATACACATCAAAGACAAAGACATTTAGAGCTTAGGGATTCCAAGCAATAAAAAATCCTTGGCATCTCGCTTTCCAGTTTTGCAAACGGCTCAGACTCTTCAAGGATTTAATTTACACTGTAACGTTTGCAACTACTGATATGCTTCTGATGGAAGTCAGTGAGTTCAATATAACTTCA
The DNA here is from genome assembly GCA_007570785.1 of Antilocapra americana. Taxonomy (NCBI): domain Eukaryota; kingdom Metazoa; phylum Chordata; class Mammalia; order Artiodactyla; family Antilocapridae; genus Antilocapra; species Antilocapra americana. The sequence goes on along the minus strand of ML660774.1, from coordinate 5,434,994 downwards.
AAAGGCAGTTTTCTATATTATCTCCAGCACTCAAAGCTGAAGATGAGAAGGTTAAAAAAATGCCATTGCTTAAGTGGCACTAAATTGTTAAAGCACTTTTATGGCGATTGCACAGTCCTACCCAAGGAAGAGGGGTGCTGGGTGCATGTTCAGCATAAAGAGGTTAATGAACAGGACCTTTGCTTCATCAGTGGGTAGGACCTTTGAAAAGGAAGCAAAACTATTAGAGAGAAAGGGGATATGACAGTATCAAACCAATTTGGTTAATTTTCATTAGCACCTTGAAAAACCACTCAGTTACTACCCATAGCACTGCTCTGAAAAACACAGCTGGCCTTAAGCAAATATCATTACTTGGCTATTTGTTTTTCTTCAATATCTTGCAAAGCATTTGACAGATTAAATGAATGGGCAGGTAGTCCTGATTTAGGGACTCTAGGTATCAAATCTATTTTACATACATGATTTCAACATTATTTGAAACTTGGCCACAGAACTTAGGACATTATCATATTGTATCATTATGTGTTCCTAATTCCAAAGAAATATTATAAAATTGTACCTTTAGGAAGTAATCTGATTTTAGCTGGGCTTCCTGTATTTTTAAAACTCTTCCTACCAATGATTAGAATTTCCCAGGCCGGAGACAAAATCATCTGTACAACTAAAATTCTGTAAGCTTACATGTTGATACAGTAACTGGAATAAAAACAAATGTCCAAACTCAAAGGATTAAGCAACCTTTTGGTCAAACTCACTCTTGCTTCCATTGTTACTTATTATCTATAAAGATTACGAATTCCTGAATATTGCCCTGAATATCTTCTACACAGACTGCCTCCTCACTTAAAAGCTCACCTGAAGAGATGAGTGGATTTTAGAGAAATGCTCATTTACCCCAGCACATTTGAGGTTAATGATCCAAATTAAGTTATTTGTGAAAGGTGTAAGTGAAGTCACTCAGTCGTGTCCAACTCTTTGCGACCCCTGTGGACTGCAGCCTACCAGGCTTCTCCATCCATGGGATTTTCCAGGCAAGAGTACTGGAGTGGGTTGCCATTTCCTTCTCCAGGGGAACTTCCCAACCCAGGGATTGAATCCAGGTCTCCCTCATTGAAGGCAGACGCTTTACCCTTTGAGCAACCAGGAAAGCCCAAGTTATTTGTACACAATACCAAGAAAATTTCACCTTTTATTATTCATGACTCATATTTTCTCTAATAAGTTAGTATTTATGATTTATTACCAGTTATGTTAATCCAACAGTAAATGCAACTTTGCACACCACAAGAACTTCAAAATGTTTCCTTTAGTGAATAACTAGGTTACTGTTAATTGAACACAAGATGAAATCAATTGTTATTGCTCATTTCAGAGGAAATTTTGCTTCCTGAGACAAATTTATAAATCAAAGAATTGAAATAATTAAGTACAAAAATAAAATCATGTTATGGTGATTTTTAAAATAATGTTAAACTCAAGCACAACTAAAATTTGAGCTTACAGTTTCAAATAGAAGAATACAAGCAAATCTCATGTTTGAGACACAAAATTAAAACACAAACCAAACTGAAAAATATAGGGAACGGAGAGTGTATCGTGAGTAACAAAAGTGGTGCTTATTGAGAAGATACAGGTATACGGAGAAATAAATATAGCGAATAATTAATGATTGAGAAGATTAGAAAAAAGAAAAGTTGCTTTTTTGACACAAGACAGGAGATAGAATATTTGATAGCAATGATAAATAAGAAGTCAACTTCTGCTTCCAGCCAGCATGGAGTAACTAGACTTACCCTCCTGTCTAAAACAGCAACAGAGGTTACCCTTTTACCCTTGCAGCCTGGTGTTAAGACTCCATGCTCCCAAAGCAAGGGGCATGGTTCAGCTCCTTGGGAGAACTAAGATCCCAACTAAGATCCCACATGCCACAACATAAAACAGCATGGCCTAAACATAAAATCGCAACAACAACAAAGTAGACAAAATACATGAAATAAAATTTTCAAGATACTGACATGAAGGAATGAAGGATAGTGAACTCTGAGAAAGGGAGACAAATAGGTGAGCCCTTGATTACCCTTGCTCACTGCCTTGAAAGAGTTTCCAGGCTGTAGCACAGGAAGGAGGCGCCCAGGAAGAGCTCAGTGGACGTCCTAAGCTACAGAGACAGAGCTGAGGGACTTTTCTAGTGGGGCAGCAGTTAAGACTCTGCTTCCAACGCAGGGGGCTCAGTTCCATTCCCAGTTGGAAAACTGAGATTCCCATATGCAGTGCTGCTGCTAAGTCACTTCAATCGTGTCTGATTCTGTGCAACCCCACAGACAGCAGCCCACCAGACTCCCCGATCCCTGGGATTCTCCAGGCAAGAACAATGGAGTGGGTTGCCATTTTCTTCTCCAATGCATGAAAGTGAAAGGTGAAAGTGAAGTCGCTCAGTCGTGTCCGACTCTTAGAGATCCCATGGACTGCAGCCTACCAGGCTCCTCCATCCATGGGATTTTCCAGGCAAGAGGACTGGAGTGGGGTGCCATTGCCTTCTCCGCCCACATCCAGTGAGGTGTGGCCAAAAAAGAGAGAGAGAGAGAGAGAGCTGAACATTTGGTAGAACAGATGGTAAGAATTTGCAGGACAAAGTGTTGGAGAAAAGGAGTTGCATGGGAAAGAACTCTACAGGTCTGCAGAGAGTCCTTCTTGAGAATTCAGCAGAGTACTGACCAGCACATCCTGTGGAGGGACCACTGGAGGCCACAGAAGGAATGGTTTGAAAGGATTATAGCAGAGTTGCTAAACCTTGGCATTACTGACATTTTAGATGGAAAAATTCCTTTTTGCTGGGGGCTATCCTAGGTTGTTCAGCTGCATTCCTAGCCTCCACCCACTAGATACCAGTAGCACCCCTAGCTGTGACAATAAAAAATGTCCTCAGACATTACTGAACATCTCCCCGGGGCAAACTGCTCCTCTAAAGGACCGCTGAATTATAGGGAACAGTACTCAGAGCTCCAACAGGGCCAAGAATAGTGTATAGTTTTGCCAGACTAGAAAAAGCTCATAATTTATTAGGCAATGTACTCACAAAAAGTCTTTCTCAGTTGTGGAGAATAATTAGCACTAGACTAAACATAGTTCTGGTCTCAATAAAAAAGATTCTTAAAAGCAAGACCAGAAAGGATCAAAGTGTTTCCAAGCAGCTTAACTGTCCCATAACAAAGCTTAAGAATATTAAAGGAATAGAAAAATAACCAGCACTCAACAAAGTAAAAATTCACAACGTCTGTCATTCGATCAAAGAGTACCTGGCATGCAAAGGAACAGGAAAATAATGAGGAGAAAAATCAAGCAATTGAAACTGACCCAGAAATGACATAGGTGTTAGAATGAAAAGACAAGGACATGAAAACAGTTATTAGAACTGTATTCCATATGTTCAAAAAATTATATGGAGACATGAAAGATAAATTTAAAAAAAAGAACCAAATCAAACTTCTGGAGATGGAGCTATCATGTCTGAGGTGCAACATACACTGGATAAGATGGATAGCAGATTAGATATTGTGGAAGAAAAGATTAATGAACTAAAGTTATAGTAATAGAAACTATATGAAACGAAGCACTGAGAAAGAGTAAAAAAATAAAATAAAATAAGTAATCATCAGTAAGATGTGAGACTACTTCAAAAGGCCAATATATCAATAGATGTAATTGGAATCCATGGAGGAGAAGAGAGAGAGGATAAAACAGAAAAAAATCCTGAAGAAATAGCAACCCAACAATTCTCAAATTTGGCAAATACTATAAAAACCCACAGATCCCAGAAACTCAATGAAACCCAAGCACAAGAAATTTAAAAAAAAATTATACCAACACATTTGATTATGATTAAAATTTTTCAAACTCAATAATAAGGAGTAAGTCTGAAAACAGATGCAGGAAAAAGGCACATTCAATACAGAGTTTCCTGCTGTAAATAATGTAAGCAAGAAGACAGTAGAGAAACATTTTAAAGTACTGAAAGGAAAAAAAAAACAAAACTGTCACTGTAGAATTCTATAAGCCATGAAAATCTCTCTTAAAAATGAAGGCAGAATAACTACCTTTTCAGACATACTAAAGTTAATCCCTAATAGACTCTCATTACAAGAAATATAATGGAAGTCCTCCAGGCAGAAAGTGACATCAGACAGAAATATAGATCTACAAAAGGAATAAATAGCCCTTGGAAATGGTAGTTATATGGTTAAATACATAAGATATTTTATTAAATCTCTTTTAAAAATACATGACTGTTTAAACAGAAATCATAAGGTATTGTGGATTTTATAACATGTGTAAGTAAAATTTATTGCAACAGTAGCACAGAGGACGGACTGAATAAACAGGAGCATAATATTGCAAGTTTTTTATACTGTATGTGAAGCAGCATAATCCAACATCAAGGTAGGCTAAAATAACAAAACTGAGAACCATAGCCAATAAGTTAACAAAAGAAATAATGGAGAAGCATTCTTCCCAAAGAAAGTAGGAGAGGACCAGGGAACACTTGGGGCAAATGGAATACAAGGAGCAGGATGAGAGACTTAAAGCTAACTAAGCCAGGAATCACATTAGATGTAAACAATCCAAACACGCCACACAAGGCAGAGATTTTCAGATTGGAATAATATAACAAAAGGTAAACAAAGAGCAGACCACAAATCAGGTGGGAATCTCAGCCAGGGTGGAATCTACTTTAAAACAATCCACTCTGCGAAAGAGGCCTTTCGTAATAGATGATATCAGTTCATCAAAGTGAAATGTCCAGATTAAGCAAATCTATAGAGTCCAAAAGAAAGCAAACTAGTGGTTGCCCAAGGCTGGGGCTTAAGGGGAAATGGTCAGTGAATGCTAATGGGTTGAGGGTTTCTTTTGTGGTGATGGTCACGCAACTTGGCAAATATACTAAAAATTGTTTAATTTTGTACTTCAAATGGGCGAGTTGTATGGTATATGCATCACACCTCAATAAAGTTGTTGCACTTTTCTTCAAAAAATAAGAAATAAGACCCAATTACATGCTGCTTCCAAGAAATATAAATACAAAGATACAAATACATTAAGAGGTAAATGGAAGGAAAAGAGAAAATTAACCATATCAATCATTGCATTAAACACAAATATAAATGATCAAAACAATTCAAAGGCAGAGGTAGTCAGGCTGGATGAAAGAGGAAGACAAGACCAGCTGGAGAAACACTCGGCAGCAACTGAAAAGAATGCAATGGATCTGTTTACGTGCACTGACGTGGAACTATACACATGGCAGCACGGTAAGTATAGGCGCTAGTTGCTCAGTCCAGTCCAACTCTTTGCAACACCATAGACTGTAGTCTGCCAGGCTCCTCTGTCCACGGAATTCTCCAGGCAAGAATACTGGAGTAGGTGGCATTTCCTTCTCCAGAGGATATTCCCGACCCAGGGATCGAACCCATGTCTGCTGCATTGCAGGCGGATTCTTTACCACTGAGCCACCAGGGAAGCAGAGTGTTCATTATTTTTTTTTATTCATTCACCAAGCATGTCAGGCATGACAATAGGTGCTGGGAATGGAGAGATAAACAAGATCTAGTCTCTACTCTTTTTCCTTCTGAAAGAGGAGACAGAATTTAAATAATGCCACACAAGTAAATATACAACTGAAAATGTAGCAAATGCTGCAAATAATTGCAAGTTGCTAAACAAGAGAATAGAAGGTAGGGTTGGATGGAGACTGAGAGCCAAAAGAAGGAGTGGTCTTAGATGACATTTAGGCCAAGAACCATTGGAGAAAGGGTTTAGCCTGATCACAAGTATGTGACTCCGAAAAGAGGTAGAACAGACCAGCCGGAGAGAAGGTGTGCCACCAACACATGGGGGGAGGGGGCGGCGCTTGGTGGACAAACACCAGCAGGGCTGGGGCAGAGAGACGGAGGGAGGAGAGGCATGGGATGAGTCCAGAGGGCACCGGGGCCCAGAGGCAGAACTTCACAGGACCGACTAAGTGGTTTCACCCCCATATCACCAATAGTGGGTGACCACTGGGGAGCCATACATGGCACGTTTGACATGACCCATCAGATTGACAGTATGGAAAGATCCCTTAGGCTAAAGCGTGGAGAACAGGGAAGACAGAGGTCTGGAGCAGAAACAGGGAGACTTGCTGGTGGATTTTTGCAGGAGTCCAGGCAAGAGAATGAGTGCTTAGACTATGGGACCTGAGATGGTGGCGGGTGTTGAGAGAGGCGGGTGGATGGGAGAGGTACACACGGCACCAGTGAGACCTGTGATGGGCTGACAAGGGTGAAGAGAAGGAAAGCGTTGGGAATGACCGCCAGGCTGCTGGCTGGAGCAGGCTGGGGAGGAGGGACATCCATCAGGACAGAGCGGGCAGGGGGCAACCCTACAAAACCATTTGGTGCACACTCCCAGTTCTTAACTCTTCTTTCATTTAAAACAAACATCATTAGACAATAATCTTTATTCCTTGTAGAAACAAGAAAATACCAAAAAGAGCAAAACAAAAAAAAAATTAAAATTATTGCTCATTTAATATTTTAATTGTACCTTTTCAGATTTTTATATGCATGTGTGTTTATGAACATATGTATGAAATATATAATTTATAATTTAGTATAAATAATCTTGTAACCCATTTTGACTTGACATATTATGAACAGTTTCATTGAAGTAAAGATATATTTATGTAGTTATTTTATAAATGATAAATTGGAAGCTTGTTCATTTAAAATTGAAAATTATTCTTCAGGCATAGATAGCAAATATGCAAACTTAGAAAATGAAACAAATAGGAGCAATATACTAAAATAGCTACTGAATAAGTGTGAATACTGAAAAATTTTTAATTGGAAAATATATAGAACAGTGCCTGGGGCTATAAGAAAAGTGGCTTGAGTCTGATCAAATCATTAAAAATTCTTTCAAAATTTTTTATATGTAGAAAGAAACAGAAACTTGGAAATGATCAAAAAAGAAAAAAAATACAGATAATGAGGCTAATTTACCCAGTAATGTAAAATGGGAATATATTACCTGTGATTTAAAAACAAATAGAGCAATTCACTTGCATAATTTGAAATTAAAAGTGATTCTATTTATCCTAATAAAAATAGTAATATAACAGTAAAATATATTAATACAGTTATGTGGGCTACGGCTGCAAAGGCTTGAAAAACTGCATGATAATGTCATAATCTCCACACTTGGAATAATTTGGGAAAAGGCCCTCTAGAATCCAACATGGCTAAGCCAAATGTAGTTTTCCTATCTCCCAGACCTTTAGGGTGAAGTGTAAATCATATCTCTCAATTTGTCTGCCTGCCTGGATCAACCAAAATCCATCATATATATTTAAACGTTTTTATGAAGGTTTAAGCCAGAACCCTGTATCTAGAGGCCACCACTTTATTCACCCATGTTTCAAAAGGCCATGCCTTTGCAAACATTGATAGCAATGCTATCAGAGTCAGAGGGAAAATTAGACTGCTATGAGACTGTCATCAGACTGGGTTATCCAAATCACCTCCAATATACACTACATTTTTTTTTTTAAGTTGCTCAGTTGTGTCTCCTGGAGAGGCAATGGCACCCCACTCCAGTACTCTTGCCTGGAAAATCCTATGGATGGAGGAGCCTGGTGGGCTGCCGTCTATGGGGTCGCACAGAGTCAGACACGACTGAAGTGATTTAGCAGCAGCAGCGGCAGCAGCAGTCGTGTCTGACTCTTTGTGACCCCATGGAATTCTCCAGGCCAGAATACTGGAGTGGGTAGCCGTTCCCATCTCCAGGGAATCTTCCCAACCCAGGGATTGAACCCAGGTCACCTGCATTGCAGGTAGATTCTTTATGAGCTGAGCTACTAGGGAAGCCCACACTAGATATAAAGCAACCAAATCGACAACTTTGATATCACTCCATGTATTGTTCTGATTGAACTGGGTCATCGACTGTCATGCCACCTTCAAATATACATGTCTACCCCAGCGGACATGCCAGCCACCCACAGTCAAATACATAACCATAACAATAACCTCCACTCTTGAAATACTTTTTCATGCTAGGTTGCACATTGCATTACAATTTCTAACAAGAGCTCATCAAGTTTTTGATATTTGCCAGTTTCACAGGTAAGGAAATATGAGAAATTGATACAAAAATTTCAAGTCAGACACACAGGGAGTGGCTAGGCTGGGAACCACATGGCCACACAGCGTACTCTCATTTAAGTCCCTAAACAGTTGCCAAACTATAAGGCCTATGGGGCATCGGCTCAAAATTCAAACCTCTAGCCATAATATGAGAAAAGAAGCCAGCCTTCTGGATGGTTGAAAAACACCTACAGCTTCTGTATCAGAAAAGTGACCTGTGGGTATTACGGACCTGGTGACAGCTGAGGACCAGCATGCCACTGGAGGAGCTTCCTAAATGACAAGCTTGGACTATTTCCCTAAGTGCTGGACATATTCCTCTCTTGAAGAGTGGACATAAAAGCTTCTTGATGAATTATTAATTTCAATCTTGATTATTTATTGAGTGCTTAAATACGCCAGGTGCTTTACATATATGACCTCACTTAATCCTCACAGCAAGCTTGCAAGGTAAGAATTATAAATTCTATTTTCACAGGAGAGAATGAAGATCCGGAAAGACAAATTGATTCGTCCAAGGACACAGAGTCAGGAAGTAGCTCAGTGGAATTTGAACACATTTCAGTTAATTCCAAATCTGTCCTCATAACAGCTCTCCTTTCCAACCTTAGAACAAGAGGGGATTTAAGCCATAAATAAAAAACAAAAGCCAAGCAATTTTTTTTCTTTTATGGCTGCCCCACTCAGCATGTAGAATCTTAGCTCCCCAATAAGGGATAGGACCCGTACACCCTGCACTGGAGCAGAGTCTTAAGCACTGGACAGCCAGGAAGTCCCTCTAACAAAAAAATTTTTTTAAGCGGGGAGGGGTGGAGAGGGAGGAGCAGCAGCAAAGAGTTTGACAAACTGCGTCAGGACGTCAGTGGCTTCAGTAAACGAAGGTTGTCACATTGAAAATACCACAAAAATTACAATGTATGGCAAAAACAATAAAAAAAAAAAAAGCTTATTGACCACAAGGAAAAAAAAAAAAGAAAATACCACAAAAATTAAATTTGCAGAAATCATGGTACTAGGGATGCAGAAGGGAGAGCCAGGTGAAATTCACCTGAGGAGTAAGAGAGATGGAAAATTCAAGACCCCGTTAAAAAGGACAAATATATTGGGAGTATTTCCAAGCTTCTTCTTTGAGGAAAAGACAATTTAGAAAGAAATAAACAATACCACATTCTGATATCATATGTTTCAAAGGAGAACACCGTCATAATTCCCTTTGCTTCGTTTTTCCCCCCATGTGGTTTAGTTACTAGAGAAAGCCTCTCATACATCACAGCCACTGTGGTCATGCTGCTGCTGCTAAGTCGCGTCGCTCGTGTCCGACTCTTTGCAGCCCTATGGATAAACCGTAACCCGCCAGGCTCCTCTGTCCATGGGATTCTCCAGGCAAGAGTACTGGAGAGGGTAGCCATGTCCTCCTCTAGGGAATCTTCCCAACCCAGGGATCAAACCCGCATGTCTTCTGTCTCCTGCTTTGGCAGGCAGGTTATTTACCACTATTGCTACCTGGGAAGCCCCATTGTGGTCATAGGAGGTTTATTTTTTTTGGTATGCCCCATATTTCCCTGAAAAAATGCTCTGCTACCCCTTGAACAGAGGTTCGTGTAGAACAGACCCTCATCTTAGGGTCAAGGAATTGCCTGCACAGAAGCTCAGTGATTGGTTCAGGAATGGACATGTGATCTAACTCTGACTAATAAGATCAGCTCCAGGACATGTGACAAAGCTACTGGGAACGTGCCTACTCAAAACCAGCCACTGTAGAGTTGCTAATCTCAGAAGATGAAGACCTAAAGCTTGTTTATATTTTTGCCACTATGTGAAGAAGGTCTGCCTGCCACTGGAGTCTAAATAGAAGAAAAAAGACCTCAGAAAGAGAACCAATGAGTTCTCACTCTAATTTTTCAAGTTAAAAAAAAAAAATTCTAAACTAATACAACTGGGGTGGAAAATCAGGTTTTGAGCAGACAGATGATGCCAAAAGCCCAGCTCTGCTATTTACAATTTATGTGGCTTATGACCTCAGACAAGTTATTTAAACTCCCTGAGATTTGGTTTCCTACTTTTCATTTTCTAAAACGCTCCAATAATGTCTTTCTTATAGAGATATCTTATAGAGATATTATGCTGATTAGATGAGATACAGTTTTAACAGCATTTTTTCCCAGTGATTGGCATATAATCTAATGTTGGCTTGATAAGGACCAGTTACTAAAATTAAATTCAAAAACATTGTTCAGTATCCAAAAATACCATCCAGCATCATTGGGCTCATCTGAGGAAGCTGGGATGGAGAAAAACATCTAAAAGCTCAGTTCTACAAAGTTGAGAATAAGAGATTCTACATCTGTAGTGAAACATTTTGTTAAAATGTTTGAATGGGATTTGAGGTTTGAATTTTTACAAACTTATTCAGAAATACTATGTTATCAAAAGAAGAAACAATAGTCCCCACACTGATAATTTCAAAATGATTTCATCTCTAATGATATCCAAATATTTATGTCTTGGTAGTAAAAAGCAAAGTCAGCAAGAATAGGAAAAAACTTTCAGGAGAAGCAATGAAACTGATTAAGAGTCTCTAGATTGAAAGAACTATGTGAGGTTTTATTTTAGTAACAACTAGGTGGAGACCTGATCACTACCCACAAGAACTCGGAGAGTAAAGATAACTGCAGTTTTTTATGCCTCTCTAACCCACAGGCAAAATTACTATAATAAGCATATCCTCTGTCTCCTGCCCACCAGATAGTTTTCATCTCAGTCTGAAGAGTACCAAACCACCCAAATGGCACCTTCTTTACAGACCCCCAGAGCGCAGGAAATGCTGGTTCCACACTGGAGGTGAGGGTCTCGTTCAACTCGTGTCTTCCTGCAGAGCCGTGGACAGAGAGATTCCCAAACTGCACTTCTCCTTGAAGCGGTGAAGCTCAGGGGACAGAGCCATTCCAGAGCTGCTTTAGGGCTTCAAAATGCCTTTGGTTCAGTCCTAGTGTTTGATGTGCCTAAAGAACTATGGAAACTCTCTTATGGACTACATCCAATCCTTTGGCTGTGGATTCAGTCTCTATGAGTGTGGGGAAAAAGACCAACATCTTTATCACCAGACTGGCAAGTAAATTGTCAGCTTCGTCAGGAGGATTCAGTACTCTTTACTATTTCTCTTCTCTGGTATTTATTGTTTATTTTTAAGTTACTTTTCATCCAGCTATATTAGGATACATAAAGATGCTTGCCTAGGTCGAAGCTCATATAGGAATACACTGTTTTGATATCTCAAGTTTAATCATACACCTTAAAGTACATATGTGTAACAGAGACAAATATTATGACTTTGTATAAACACAGCCAAATCGTCAAGCAAAAATAGGAAAAGTATATCCAGTTCGTCAACCCTTCTTGATTTCCTGAATGGTTTCTATCATAAAGACAAATACATACATAATTTATAATGTTTGTAAAAACTGGTATGAGTTGGGGACATACGGCCTGACCCAGGCTGAACTTGTCAGGACCACCTGTGAGGGGCAAAGCGGGGGTTGCCACCCAGTGACGGAGCTTTGTCTGCTTCAGGAGGGCCCCTTTCCATAATTGGCACAAAGGCCCTGGTATAAGCAGCCCAATTAAAAAAAAAGTTCTTTTGCTGTTACTAGTTATGAGTCAAGGCACAGGATGAAAATGCATCTATGAAGCAGATGAGATTGTTGCCCTCTCAGAAATCTGCTGAACAGGAGTCTTTCAACGCTCTTCCCGACCGCGAAAGGGCAGTGCAAGCGAGAGTGTTCCAACAGGCACAGAGATGAGGAATTCTGTTTCCTTGGTTCCCCGCTGACTGCCTGCCAAGTGGAGACGCTGGACTTCTGCCACTGTGTTTCATACCTTGGTGATGTATTCCAGACAATTGCAAAAAACCACACTTTCAGGGTAAGCCAGCAAATTGTGGCTACTCCATAAATATTAAGCCGCCACAACAATTTGGAGTAAGTCCATTTGCTCTGTGCTTCTTGAAAGAAAGGCATGACTAAAACGTGATAGTCACTGTTGAGAAAATATGATCTAATTTTGACGCTTTCTTTGCTTTAAAATAATTGAGCTTGCTATTCATCTCATTACAAAAGAGTTAAGATATCAGTTAATAGTTATAGTTCTAATCCATATGCCAGGAGGAGTTTAAAATTAATTTGGATGGAGAATGAAGGAAAGGACTCTATTTTGAGGAAACACATTCCCAAGGCGAATCTACTGGTCCGTCACTTACCACCTGGGTATTGGTGTTTCTGTCCTAGTGCAAGGGCAGCATTTCACAACCAGAAAGTGGATTATTTCAACACTCATTCAATTTCTTATCCTTCTGCTTCTAACTCTCAGTAGGCGGGGCAATTAGCACTGATAACAATAATTACTTTGCATAATGGACGCCTGTCACCTAGCCTACTAACCGGAATTCCTGTGAGTAACCAGGTAGTAATGACTTCTAGTTATCATTCATCTAGATTTGCACTTATCCCCTCCCCCAACTTTTTCTCACTTCATAACTGCCATCCCCTCTGAGCAGATGAAACAGTGAGGCCACTCTGAAGAGAAGAAATCAGGAACACAAAGATTTCCGTGACTATTTTTGGCAAATAGCCGCATTTCACTGGATTGCCTCTACAGTCTATGGTAGTAAACACGTAATGTGGAATATATTTTAATTGCTGTGATGTAAATGAGACTTTGGGGTCATGTTACAGAGTGTTAACTGAAAGATCCAGCTAGGACTTTAGCATGCCTGCAGGCCTTTTAAATTGTTATGGGAAATAGCAGCATTCAATTGAGTAGTTTCAACACTGAGCTCCCCTAAGGCTTATTACAGTTTGGCAACATGATGCCAATTTCAACTAATGTACATAATGCTTTTTTCCTCTCATACTTTATCTACAGAACCTCTTCAGTATGTACAACTCAAAAACCATGAAACACGAGGCAGATGAAGAGCTACATAATTGAGGCAATTTACTGCTACATTATTGGCAAAAGGTCTCAGGTACAAAGGACCTTACACAGATGGGGTCCAGGAAAACATGGGTATCAAAATATTGGTGCAATAATAATAAACAGAAACACACAGAAAATGCCCAAATTATTAGAATTTAAGTTCCCATTAAAATTTAAAAAATAATACACAAGAAATGTATCCAGATAACTCAATCTAGGAACAATTCAAGTGGTAAATATCTAGAAGATCTTGAGATGCTAGGATGCTTAGAAAACATTATTACAACTTATAAACATTTTCATATATGCTCTGATAGTTAAGTTGGCTGTGAAAACCTGGTAACTTAAGTATGAGCCACTAAAAAGCAAAGCGTAAGTGAAAAGGTTAGGCGCTCAGGGTGTCTGACTCTTTTGCAAGTCTATGGACTATAGCATGCCAGCCTCTTCTGTCCATGGGATTTCCCAAAAGAATACTGAAGTGGGTTGCCAATCCCTTCTCTAGGGGATCTTCCCAACCGAAAGATCAAACAGTTGGTAAAGAATCTACCTGCAATGCAGAAGACCCTGGTTTGATTCCTGGGTCTGGAATATCTGCTGGAGAAGGGATAAGCTACCCTGGTAGCCTATTCTTGGGCTTCCTGGTGGCTCCGCTGGTAAAGAATCTGCCTGCAATGCAGAAGACCCTGGTTCGATTCCTGGGTTGGGAAGATACCCTGGAGAAGCGAATATTACCCACTCCACTATTCTGGCCTGGAGAATTCTATGAACTGTATAGTCCATGGGGTTGCAAAGAGTAGTACACTACTGAGTGACTTTCACTTTCATTTTACCATCTGAGCCACCAGAGAAACCCCCCAAAGACAGAATGTATATTAGATGTAAGTATGGCTCACTGTCATATAAGGGAGTGGACCAGAGGATCCTGTTTCTTCTTCCTGGGACATGATGTACCAGTCTATATAACTTCCTGGGGCTGAAAATAAGAAGGTGGACCAGATTCTCCACCCCCTGACTAGCCTGAGTCTGACACAGGCTCCCACCCCAGCCCTGTCCTGCCACCCCCACCCACCTCCTTCTCAGGATGTTTCTGAGCAAGACAATGCAAAACCCTTCACCAAGAGGGCAACAGATATGCCCAAGGTTGTCACTGGTTTTGCATTAGATCTCCCAAATGGCTCGATAATACCCATTTCATTCTGCAGAACCTGGGGAATGAATCAGTGTTGTAAGAGTATCTTCCCAGCTACCATTATTGAACTGCAGAACATCTTGGATAACAAACACTTCCTTTGAAGCCCGGCAATAAAAGACATGAAATAGTCTCTGAGACAGGGATTCCCTGGTAGCTCAAATGGTAGAGTCTGCCTGCGATCAGATCCCCTGGAGAAGGAAATGACGACCAACTCCAGTATTCTTGCCTGGAAAATCCCATGGATGGAGGAGCCTGGTGGGCTACAGTCCATGGGGGTGCAAAGAGTCGGACATGACTGAGCGACTTCACCTTCTTTTCAGTCTCTGTGACCTAAACACTACTCATCAACCTGGCACTGGGTGTTTCATACCAGGCCATACACACCATGACTCACTGTGGACGATGCGTACTCTGATGAGGGTTATCCTTCCATCTCAAGCCAAGGCAGAGAGGCAGAAAAAGCAGCTTCTGCAGAAGCAAAGGAGTAAAACCAGGGCACAGATCTGAACTATCTCGTTAAAAAACTGTAGCGAAAGAGGCTAAATTATGGCTAAAATAACCATAAGCAGAATACTGTCAGAATATGGATTCTGAATAATCACGTTCTTCCACATCCCCATGGATGGCTCGCTGAAACCATTTTACCAGTCTGATCACACCTACTTTTTTAGTTCAGCAAATTCTCCACAACACTATTCATGGCATCCTTTGAAATATTACCTGTTTTGGTGGCTTATTGAAGAGAATAAAAAACTCAAAACAACACTGGAAAATCATCCACAATCATCATCCACTTATTTCTGTAGTAAATCAATGCCTACGATTTCAGTTAAGGAATCAGGCATTCCTGGTTAATCACACTCTTCACCCCTTGGCCCTTCAGGACTTATTTTTTGCTAATGTTTTGGAATAGAGCTGTTTATTGTCCTGACCACATCCTCTTCTGTACTTTCAGGGCAGAATGCTCACATGCTTCAGTAAAAAGGTAATACTTTCTGGAGCTGGCCTGAAAAAGTAATACAGAGCATTGGTCCAGTGTGCCATTCTCACAAACCAGCGCAGCTCAACTTTCTAGATGTTAGACCCAGTCTACCTGTGTCTTCTTGGTGCACAACCCCCCCAAAAAAATCCTGACAAATTGATCTCCATTTGGTGGTACATCTTATTCATTGGCAGCACACAAATAAGCACACAAAGGAAAGTGGCTGAAAATTGCCGAATGATAAAAGACCTATACAATAACACGTTCTCTGGTTTGTGTCCATGCAAACCAGTTTTGAGGTATATAATTCTTGTTCTGGATTGAATACTATTTTGGTTACAACTGCTGAGAAGTGGGAGGGCACCAATTGTCACAGATATTCGACTGTACTTTCATTTTCTATTCAACCATTCCACATGCTTCTCAACTTCAAAATTCCTATCACCCCTAAGTGTCCATTGGGAGACAAATGGATAAAGAAGATGTGGTACATATGTACAGTGGAATATTACTCAGCCATAAAAAAGAATAAAATAATGCCATTTGCAGCAACATGGGTGGATACAGAGATTATCAAACTAAATAAATCAGACAAAGACAAATACACATCACTTACATGTGGAATCTAAAGTATGATCCAAATGAACTTATTTACAAAACAGAAACAAACTCACAGACTTATAAAACAAACTTATGATTACCAAAGGGGAATGGTGGGGGAGATAAATTAAGAGGTTGGGATTAATACACACAATATTTATATATGATAATCAACAAGGACCTACTGTATAGCACAGGGAACTCTACTCAATATTCTGTAATAATTGATATAGGAAAATAATCTGAAAAAGAATAGGTATATGTATACGTATATATATAACTGAATCACTTTGCTATACATCTGAAATAAAGGATTGCAAAGCAATTATATAAAAGGAAAAATTTTAAAAAGGAAAATAAAGCAGTGCCCTTTTCTTAGGGCAAATGTCTTTATGCAATGCATAACATAAAAAGAAAATTTACAATGACCCCATCCAAAAGACTTTCTCTGATGTTACCCACATTTGTGTCTTACACATAGTAAGTCAACAGTTTCCTGATTCCCATGAATGTGGTATCCCAAAAAACCCAAATGAGACAACAAAGCTGGTTGTAATAGAAAAATAAATTACCTCAAAAGAGAAAAGATAATATAATATTGTCTTCAGGGCATTTCTCATTTCCACTACCAGATTTAGCTCATTTGCTTTTGTGTAATTTTTTCACTATCCCCTATAGAGTCTTCATACTCTATTTAAAACCTTCCTCTTGAATAATAGGAACGTGATCATCTAGCAAGGAAGCTATTATAACAAAATCATGCCAAACATTCCAATGTCTTCATGAGTCTTAATATGATAAAACTTATATCCCGAAAAATAATGGTTGTGTGGAATATTCTCAGTATAATCATGCAATATGAAAACAAAGGGAAAGACCCTCAAACTAAAAAAATCAAGCCATTATAAATGACAATATACAGTGAATCTGAGAATTCTACAGCCCTGATATGCCCCAAAAGTTGCCTAATAAGGGACTAAAAGAAGTTAACAAACACAGCTAACATTTATTTATCTCATTTAGCTTCGACAACATGCACATGAGGTAGGTTCTTTTATTAAAGCTTCTTTTACTGATAAGGAAACCTAGGCTGAAAGAAATTAGGTAACTCACTCAAGGTCACGCAGTTGCTAAGTAGCAGAGCAAGGACTCCAACCCAGATCTTTGTGACATAAAATCAGTGCCCTGAACCACGACACTGTGTTGATAATTAGGGCAGATACAGGCAGCCACACTATATAAAAATAAATTGGTGAGTGATACTAATTCTTGTGTTTCACTGTGAAAGCTTTTAAGGAAGAAATGTTCAGCTACAGAAGCAACAGAAATATTACCCTTATGTCATAATGTTCAGTGGGGCTTTGGTAAAACCTTGATATCTGATAATGCCCAGCAGAGCACAGACTGACTGATTAGTCACTGGTGTGTCCTAGCGTAGTAACCACTGTGTAAAATCAGAATTGCAAAGGCCAGCGCTCAAACATTAGTGCCAACAATAATTCAGCTATTAATTTTCATACTAAGTAGTGATGAAAAGTACAAACACTAATTTCCACAAGGTATGATCAGATGAAAAACAAATCCTACCCACGGTTTATGGCAGAGTTTATGAGAGAAGCAGTTTTCATGAGTGAAATTAAGATAGGCTCCCATCACCAAGAATGCCACAGTTCACATAACTAATCACCCATAAAACCTATTACAAACAAACACCAAGAAAAACTCAAAAAGCATAGGAGAGTGATGAAATTTCCACCTCAATGACTGATAAAGTGAGATATATCAAAAATCAACTGAGCTGGAAAAATGACACACCGTGAAGAGGTGCTTCCAATGATTTGTGTTCAGGACCCTCCATTAGTCAAAGTGATGACTCTCAACACGTGGGTATTTCGGGTCCTCATACCTGGAAGCTCAGGTCTTAATGACACGAGTCTGTTTTCTCACGTAGACATTACAAAGAATGCAGCACATCTCAAGGAAAATGACTTGTCAGATGAGCAGCTCTCCATCTGCATCTTAAGAAAGGCATGGCTGGCCTTCCATTTTAGAATTAGATAAAGTGCATGCTTATCATGTGCTCTTTAAATACGGTTTTCAGCCTCAGTTTCTTGGCTTCAGGTTTCAGAGCTTCTTTAACCACTGCC
Organism: Antilocapra americana; assembly: GCA_007570785.1. Taxonomy (NCBI): domain Eukaryota; kingdom Metazoa; phylum Chordata; class Mammalia; order Artiodactyla; family Antilocapridae; genus Antilocapra; species Antilocapra americana. The sequence continues at coordinate 5,416,916 of ML660774.1, read as the reverse complement.
TGGAACCAAATGTAATGAATGAGTTTCCCATTTAACTTTTTAAGGAAAAGACATCCAGCCTTGTTAATGGGAGAACAGCACAGAGATAAAGGGGAAACTAGGGGTCACAGATGATCGAGCATCCTATCCTACGCATCTTACTTTTAAAAAGAGTTACATCGTTACCTCTCAGAAAGCGCTCAGCAGAACTGCTGCTCTGACGGTGACAGGCACTCCATAAACGTCTGGTGAATAAACATGCGACTGTGTGAGTGACCCCACAAAGAGTGACCCACGGGGAGCGACCCCTTTCATGTCCGGATCACAGAAACGTGTTTAACGCAACAGCCACCATCCACAGGCCTCAACGTGAAACTAAAATGCTGCCTCTTGTTTTATAAAGGAAAGAGTATTCAAATCACACATGCCAAGAAAGGATGGGGGTGAGGCATGAACACGAGAAAAGCACAAGGGAAACAGGCTGTGGAAGAACGTTTTAATGGATTTTATTTTGCTGAATTTTGGGCAAAATAAAATTTTTTTTTCCAGTAAAAGTAATTCAATGGTCCAGGCAGTCTGAGATACTTGGAGAGCAGGGTGGACAAAACCCACCTCTTTCCCATGTCTATGGAAGCCCAGAAGGTCCACTACTGGGCCTTACGGAAATCCACTGAGTTTGAAGCTTACACAGTGATGCAGAGCTATACCTTCTGGCTGTTTATCTTTCTCAGTATAAACCCAACACCACCCAGCCCTTAGAGCTGTTTGCTACACTTGCTCCAGATGCTCCCGTGCAGTCAGGTTGTCACTGAAAAAGACAGATTGCGTTTTATGGCTGTATCTGCTCACATTCCTCTTCCCAGTGTATCATCCTGTCACTTCAAAAAAAGCATCCTTACTGAAAAAAAAAAACCCCAAAACCCCCCAAAAGCTATGGCATCTTCCAAAAGCTAGTGGGACATCCTATCGTAGACTGTCACAAGGACAACTCTCCTCTGATGCTTCCAGAAGTGGGGAATTTCAAAATACTCTTAAATGTACATTTCCTTCTCATTTCATTGATTATTCATGAGTTAAAAATAATTAAAGAAAAAAAAATCTGAAATTGACAGTAATATTTTTCTTGCTAACCTCAATTAACTTCAGCCTCTCTTCTAAATCTTGTCACGCTACCTGTCAGAATGGTACTTGGTGCTGAATCGGGGGAAAGGATTGCTAAAGATACCATGAGAAACAGATTCAAAGTATCTTTTTAAAATAGATATTATTTTAAAAATGAAAGCCATTTTATACAGACAAAGCCGGGACAAATTCCTAGTTTGGTTGTGATTCTGCAAAAAGGAAGAGAGAAAGTTGGAGGACCCACAGGGAGTGGCGTGTGCCTTAGCTGCACATGACTGAATCCCACCTGATGGAGAAGGTCCTGTCAAAGTGAAGAACCTTAGAAATAAGAGCAAAGTGACAGGAAACACGCACGTGGCTGATTAATCATCCTCGCCCCTGTGGCTTAATATGCACAGGATGCTGTCCTCTTCATTTTTCTTTCAAATGTCTGTTTTCTTTTTCTTTATCAGGAATAGCTTTATAACTACAAAAGCAACACAGAACTAATAAAGGGAATATTTCTTTTCTCTATGAAACAAAGCTGGGCTAGAAATGCCAGGCTAAGAGTGATCAAAGGTCATCTCAGCACAAACGGGAGTCAGTTGTTTGGGGATCCACACTACATTGAATTGTTTTAGAAAGGGAGAGTCTGTTGTCCTGTCTCTATCCTTTTTAAGAATTTCACTGTTTTGCAAAAGTCTGTGGATCAGCTTTCCAGAATGGAAGCTCTAGAATTCAAGATGGCAAATACAACAAGTCAGCTGGAGAATTCTGTTATATACAAAGATGACATGAAGTGAAAGATCAGGATTCCCTTTGGGTAGGTGTACACATGGCTCCTTGCCATGTATAAAATTAATGATATAATTTACCTAGGTACAGACAGCAAATGCAAGATGGGAGAGTTGGTCCCCCCCTCCCATCTCCAAGACCAAAGGTAGGTTCTAGCCTTCACTCCCTGTGCACAGCACTGTCCATACTAAAATTTTCAAAGTGTACAACTTTACTGTCCCATCCATGACCTGGTAATAAAGACCCAACATTTATCATCTTTATTTGTTCAAATGTAGGGCATCAGATACGATAATTCAAACTACAGGAAAGATTCAGTCAAGGTAACTTCTCTCCCCCCTTCAACCACATGCGCCTAGAGTCAATGGACACTTTCTTTTAGTAGAGGTTTCTCCTTCCTCCCCGCTCCCTCCTGTCTCCATCCCTCAGTTCTTCACCCACTTCTTTATCTTTCCTCCCTTCCTCCAGAAAGGAAAGAAACTATTTTGGTAAACAATGGTCCAGGGCCCACTTGAATACAGCAGGTCTTCTCCTGGGTCCACACCCACATGGGGGAGACTCAGGCTGGTGGTGGTGTGGGGGGGGGACACACCCTAACGGCACACTGTAGCATTCTTCTTCACAACCCACCCTGCACCCCACTCCCCTCTGCATCCTCAGTCATCAGCCATTTCTCAGTCATGTGACCTCAGCAGGTAACATAATTTCCTTGTCTCTTCCTTAAAATAGGAGATAATAACATCTTTTCCTTTCTGGAAGTAAAGGGTTGGTTGAAATTATCCCAAGGTTCCTGCTAACTCAAAGATCTATAATTTAGAGATTTCTCAGAGTGCTCCTTCCTAATTTCCATGACCTTGAGACACAGTAAAATGTCAACCTTCCTTGTAACATGAACAAAGATAAGCAGCCTTATGTGCCATCCATTTTTCCCTTAAAACATTTTTTATTGTCTCCTTATCTCATACTTTAAAATAATTACAAACCTGAGCACTTCTTCAATCAGAATAATCCAGGCTTCCTCTTACTCCCCACCCCTCCTCAGTTCTACATTGATTTCATGAAGTTGAAAGAGGTAAAACTCTATGTCAGCATTTCAGGAGTCGATAAGAAGATACTTTTGAGTTTCAAATCTAGTCTTACAAAGAGATGTTCAAATGCCCTTGCTTGAATCATTTTCATTTTTCAACCAAGTGGTTGTTAATAATGAGGAGAAACTAGTTTAGTGGAAAATCTGCACAGATTATTAGATAATCTGGGGTTTCTAATGCCCTGTTACCCTTTTAGTCCTGAATAACCGCCGGCCAGGGTTTTCCAACCTTTCCCAGCTTCACCTCTCAAACTCTAAAAGTTTACCCTGCAGTCGGCCACTCCACCATCTTCTTCGATGTGCTTCAATCACTGGGGCTTATTTTTTCCACTCTTCACTTTGATATTTCTCCCTTTCAATTCTTTGATTCCCACATGTCTTTCTCCCTTGAGATTTAATTCTAAGACAACACTTTCCCGAACAATCTTTAAATCTCTCTCTGAGGTCCATCTTCACCTCCTGTTTCACTGAAAGTTTTGTTTCTGTGTACTATCAACTTCCTCCTGACAGCAGAGTCAAAGCTAACATATGACAGTACACATCCTAGCTTCATGGACAGAAGTGCCTCAGCAAAAGGACATGTGATCTCACAAAACGAGCCAGAGGCACTAACAGAGTTCCAGTGTCTGCATGTGAAGACAGAATCCACTGGGCTGAAGCCTGGGGTGTTTGGCATGGTGTCACAGCGCTTCCGAGGACTTTCTTGCTGTTTCATATATTTACTCATTCAACAATGATGTTTCAAGGCCTAGCACTGTGCTAGGTACCAGGGCTGGGATGGGAGGGCACAGATTCCTGGTCCTCATGGAGCTTTTAGTTTAGTGGGGAACACAAACAAATAAACAAGCCAATAACAATTACAGATCACAGTGGGTGCTGTGAAGACATCAGGTTCCTGAGATGGAGAAGAATGAACTGAGTGTTTGTGGTGGAGTCGGGGTCGGAGGTGCTCCCCCGAAGAAAGCTGAGTGATCGAGGGGCCCAGGGCAAAGGTGTCACACCAGCCCCATGCACCAGCAGCCTGGGTCAGAGACAGAGAGAAGGCCTGAGAGAGCCCTTCACTGTGAGAAAGAAGGGGCTGTAGGTGCGGAGGGAGGGTGACTTAAACTGGTCCTGAGTCCCAGGCCCAGACAAGGTAACTAATGCCCTCCAGGTATCTGGGAAATGCACAAAGGACCTCCCAGCTTTCTCTGAGGCCTGGCTGTCCTATGCCTGGTTTTCTTTACTCCTTGGCATCACATAACAAACCACAATTAATGAGACAATCTGGCCCTATCTGAATTTGCTGCCTAAAAGAACCTAAATGATGAAAATAGAGAACTTTAACACTACTAGGAGCTATTGTTGGAGACGGGAATTCGAAGGCTGCTATACTGAAGCCAAAGCAGCCTGGGGGGCTGGGATACAGGACTAGGGAGGCTTTGGGTCTTTTTTCTGGAAGAGATAATGAAGAAGAGTTCAGAAACCATAGGATGGAGAACTACTATTTTTATCCTGTATTGTGGAAAGGAAGTACAGAAACAAAATAATCCATTCATGTAAAAGCAGCACCTCTACTTCAAAGATTAAGACAGTTCAGAAAAAGGATTTATCTATGTGATCTGTATGAACTGAATGGTCATGTAAATTCTGTGTTTCAGGATTGGGTCAAATCACAGGAAACTGCCAATATCCTATCGCTTTTGATCTATAATGATGGCAATGTTACATAGTTCGACAGAGTCATGCCAACAATCTAACAGCCCATCTTTGGTAAAGATGATGTGGTTTTTGGTTTCTACTCAATGCGCATTCTCTAAATCTGAGTTTCTCACCAAGAGATATAAAGTGTTAGTCCAACTCTTTGCAACCCCATGGACTGCAGCCTGACAGGCTTCTCTGTCCATGGAATTCTCCAGGCAAGAATAATCGAGTGGGTAGCCATTCCCTTCTACATCTAGGGATAGAACCCAGGTATCCTACACTTTTTGAACATATATATGGCATATACATATATCACATATAATTTATATAATATCTCCTGCATTTTATAATATATATTATTATATTTTATATAACATTTTATTATATTGTAGGCAGATATTTTACCATCTGAGCCACCAGGGAAGCCCAGGGAAGAATACGGATCCTCTAAATTTGAGTTTTTCACCAGGACCGAGGAGAATAAAAAGGAATCTAGAGTGTATGGACCGTCACCACCTGTCATGCCTGATGTTATGAGCGCTCCATACACCATTTTACTTATGCCTCATAAAGAGGTGAACAGCTGAGATATTACTTTGCCGACCAAGGTCCATCTAGTCAAAGCTATCATTTTTCCAGTAGTCATGTATGGATGTGACAGTTGGACTATAAAGAAAGCTGAGCACCAAAGAATTGATGCTTTTGAACTGTGGTGTTGTAGAAGACTCTCGAGAGTCCCTTGGACTGCAAGGAGATCAAACCAGTCAATCCTAAAGCAAACCAATCCTGAATTTTCATTGGAAGGACTGATGCTGAAGCTGAAGCTCCAATAGTTTGGCCACCTGATGCGAAGAACTGACTCATTTGAAAAAACCCTGATGCTGGGAAAGACTGAAGGCGGGAGGAGAAGGGGACGCCAGAGGATGAGATGGTTGGATGGCATCACTGACTCAATGGACATGAGTTTGAACAAGCTCCAGGAGTTGGTGATGGACAGGGAGGCCTGTCATGCTGCAGTCCATGGGGTTGCAAAGAACTGGACATGGCTGAGTGACTGAATTGACACAAAGAGATACTTCATAAGAAATTAAGAGCAAATTAGCACAAGCAATCTCTGTCTAAAAGAATAAGATTTTTTGTCTTAATCCCATAATGTTTTTAAGAAATATTTTTGGTACAGACTGAGTAAGACATCATCATCAAAGGCAGTAATCTATATATGTAGACTCCTTGGGTGCCCAAAAGTGCCAAGGACATGAAGTGATCCAGAACAGGAGGTGTGGATGTGAATGGTAATTATGTAATCCAGAAACCCTGTGTCTCTTCTCCTCTGAAAAACACTACTTATAGATGTTGCTGCTGCTAAGTCGCTTCAGTGGTGTCCGACTCGGTGTGACCCCATAGATGGCAGCCCAGCAGGCTCCGCCGTCCCTGGGATTCTCCAGGCAAGAACACTGGAATGGGTTGTGATTGCCTTCTCCAATGCATGAAAGTGAAAAGTGAAAGTGAAGTCACTCAGTCGTGTCCGACTCTTTGCGACCCCATGGACTGCAGCCCACCAGGCTCCTCCGTCCATGGGATTCTCCAGGCAAAAGTACTGGAGTGGGTTGCCATTGCCTTCTCTGTACAGACACTGAGCATTCAGCAAATCTAATAGATGAAAGATTGCTATGACTATAAACATCTGTGCCTCAGAAATTCCTTGCATGGTATATAGCTTGCAGATAAACCAAAATAACCTCTAGGCTTTAAGTACAATTGTAAAAAAGTAATCCTCTAATGATTTGTGTGCATGTTCAGGCATGTCCAACTCTTTTGCAATTTCATGGACTGTAGCCTGCCAGGCTCCTCTGTCCACTACTGGAGTGGGTTACCATTTCCTTCTCCATTGATTTATTTGCATCTTTATCAAGAAAAGTCAACTTCAGTTCCATACTCTAAAAGGGCTAGCATGCATGGACACAACCTAAATGTTCATCAGAGATGAATGGATAAATAATATGAGGTATACATATTATTTATGTATACAAAACAATGCCATTTGCAGCAACATGGATGGATTTAGAAATTATCATACTAAGAGAAGCTAGAGAAAGACAAACCCCATATTATCCCATTTATATGTGGGATCTAAAATATGACACCAAAGAACTTATCTATGAAATACAGATTCACAGACAGAGAGCAGCGACTCATGGCTACCAAAGGGGAGAGGGAGAGAATGGGATAAATTGTTTGGGGTTAACAGATACACATCACTATATAGATAACAGATAAACAACAAGAGCATACTATACAGCACAGAGAACTATATTCAATATCTTACAATAATCTATAGTGGAAAAGAATTTGAAAAAGAATATGTATATATATGTACAACTGAAAGTTTTCCAAGTGTACTGAATCACTTTGCTGTACACCTGAAACTAACACAACATTGTAAACCAACTATATGTCAAAATAAGATTTAAAAAGAGCCATTGTGTATTTAACATTAAACAAATATTTGGGGGTGAAATAAAATATAATAGGCTAGCGATAATTTCTTAATAATTAAAAAAATATATTGTATGTAGGTATGAACCCAAGTCACCTAAGACATACAGCTCTATTTAGTTTTTCCTAGCTGGTCAGTTCTCCCACTTTATTTTTCAGGCCCTCACAGCTAAACTATCTACTGAAAACAACAGTTCTGTCCTCCACGTGAATGCCTTGTCCAGATGTCATTCTTATTCCTTCCACGAAGCAAAACATAAAGGTAAAAACTCAAATAGTATGAGAAATGAAAAATAATCGGATGAGAGGTTTAATTATACTTTTTACTGCTTCCCATTGTATTATTTGTGTTTGTTTTGCTCTTGCATGTAAGCTCTGATTTTTGAAGGCTTACTATATTAATAGGGCTGTTTTTGCAGCCAGAGTTACAATAACTTACAATAAGAGCCAGGAAAGGACACCTCCCACTGTCTCCACATGCATTCCTGAGTGAATCCAACACTATTTTTCATATCATCAGTAAAAAACAGCATTTTTCATTATCTTTCTAGGAAATTTAATTAATTTAAATATTACAGGAATGTATGCAAAATCAGTTGGCACCCACATGAGAATAATTCTGTTACTCCATCACTTAATACAGAATGAAAATGCCAATTCTTGGCTAACAATATCAAACTGTAGTCCCTACCCCCAGCTCAACTCAACCTGTTAAAATTATGAGAACTTCTATTGTTGTTTAGTTGCTAAGTTGTGCCCACCTCTTTTGCAACCCCATGGACTATAGCCCACCAGGCTCCTCTGCCTATAGGATTTCCCAGGCAAGAATACTGGAGTGGGTTGCCACTTCCTCCTCCAGGGGATCTTCCCAACCCAGGGACCGAACCCAAGTCTCCTGAATTGGCAGACAGATTCTTTACCACTGAGCCACCCCCATGAGACCCTTAAATACATTCAAAAACAAGAAAAGAGGCAAAAGTATGAAAAACCTAGGAAAATTACAGCTTAGGAAAAAAAAAAGTGTTGCTTCAAGAAGAGATCTGGAGCAATATGATCAATAACAAACATATAAATCATGTTTGTCCATATTCCTATTTTCAGGAATGCTGAGTCAAATCTTAAAAAAATAAAAATAGAACAGTCCATACATTTTAAGGTTGCATTTATACATGGGAATCCAATGTTTTCTGTGAAGTGATCACAGCATTTGGCAATTGTGGACAAAGAAAGCCAGTTTTCAGTCATATGGCTTTGGGGTTGGACTCCCAGTGCATTTTTGTAATTTGGATCTTGCTGGAATACACTACGTCACTTAAGCTCAAGGGCATTAGAAAACAAAATGGCCTTTATATGTCTTTACAGAAAAGGGTACAGTCAGACAAGACCAAGAGGACTTTCAAAGTTGCTTCTAACCCAGAGCTCCTCCTGTTCTAGTTAACTTCAGCCTCATGTCAATTCAGAGCTAGAACACAAATGCTTCTATCTCTCCCATTTGGAAAAGCAGAATCTGCTCCTGGATTTAAAATTAGGGTAAAAAATTCAGAATGAATGTTGACTGTTGCAGGATGCCCAGGGTGGCTGGTGTGTGTGTGTGTGTGTGTGTGTTTGTGTATGGTTGTAGGGGTGGAATGCCTGTCTAGAAATCTCATTTTGCCTCTAGAAATCCTTAGACCTTTTGAACTGTGGTGATGGAGAAGAGTCTTGAGTGTCCCTTGGACTACAAGGAGATCAAATCAGTCAATCCCAAAGGAAATCAACCCTGAATATTCATTGGGAGGACTGATGATGAAGTTTAAGCTCAAATACTTTGGCCACCTGATGCAAAGAACTGACTCCTTGGAAAAGACCCTGATGCTGAGAAAGATTGAAGGCAAGAGGAGAAATGGATGACAGAGGCTGAGATGGTGGGATGGCATCACTGACTCAATGGACATGAGTTTGAGCAAACTCTGTGAGATGGTGAAGGACAGGGAAACCTGGCGTACTGCAGACCATGGGGTCAAGAAGAGGTTGGACACGACTTGGTGACTGAACAACAACATCCTTAGACCTTGTCTGCTTCAGAAGTCAAAGGTTGGTTCTAAGAAAAGAAAGTACTTCACAACCAGGACTGAAGCTTCACAGTATTAGTAGCAACCCTCTTCTTAAGTGATGATATTTTTTTAAACTTCACCGCCTGTCAAAGGCAGAGAGGGTGGTACCCACAGGGTGGGTGTATGAAATGCTGCCTCCCAATCTTTGAACTCCGTGATGGAGGGAATCCTGAGTTAACCCAGGACACCAAGGGCCCAGAAAGCAGGGAGTCCAGGAAAGCCCCACACCTCCCAAATATCTCCCCACGTCTTCCACTAATTGTCAGAGGCATTTGGGTTAACAAGCTCTTCTTTTAAAATGCAAATGCCCCCAGGAGGGTTAAGCCTCATTCATACCTCTGTGTGAATTAGTTTAATTAGATAATCAGATCTAATTAATTGAGGGCTCAGGGAAAGAGAGTTTTGATTGAGGTGGGCCGAAGGGAGGAGACTTTTGCAAGGGACGGGGGTGGAAGCCTCTGAAGAACTCTAAGGCGAAGGGAGGGCAGTGGGTTATGGGAGTGATGGAGTCCAGGAGGAGACGGGCGAGGCTGCCAAAGGCAAACTGTGGCTCCTCTTCTGCTTTGCTAGAGTCTTAGGGCACCAGAAATGCCACTGCAAAACACCCCTGTTCTTGCCCCTTGGTTAATAAAGTCATCAGGATGCATTTGAAGCCTGTAAACCTTGCCCCAGTTGGAACTCATTGGGTCTGGCCAACTTTCAGATCTCAAGAAAGGGAAAAAAAAAAAAAAGAGTAGGAGGAAGAGAAAGAGGAAGAGAGAGGTGAATTTTCACTCCTCTTTGGGTCCCAAAATGCAGTTTCCAAATATCCTTGGATGGAAAAGACCTTTCACCCAGCTCCCACAGCCACACCCTGGCACACGGCCCACTCTCCTCATGGCTGCCACTGTCTATCAAGTCTGGCTTCGCCAGAGGATGCTGCTGAACCCCCCATGACTGATCCCCTCCAATATGCCCATGAGGAAACAGAGTCCAGTGGTTAACAAACCAAGTTCACGTCCTGACCTTGGACTCTGCTTGTGATGAGATGCTAAGAAAATTACTCAAGTTCTAAGGAACCCGTAGGCCCCAGTATGGAACACTGTCTTACTGCTTCCCTGAGTTGCCTTCTCTTAGTTATCACTGAGTTACGGGCTTCAATGGCCCTTCTCTGGGAAACTTGAGAGCAATGCCCCCAAGCCCTTCTGGGCCTGCAACAAGCGCTCTTAGCATGTGCTGCTTGAGTGCAGGCAAGCCATTCCTTCTTCATTGGTATCCTCAGGTTCACTGTTGGCTCTTTAAGGGCAGAGAGCAAATCACCTGTGCAGTGTATCCCCTACGCCTAGCTCAGAGCACACCCTCAATATCTATTTTTAGAGACAGAGAAAGGGAGGACCGATCAAAGCCTGAGGCAGTTGCCCACAGGGCCGAGCAGATCTGTGATCTCCAAGGCGCTGTGACAAAAACATGTCTGTTTGAATTGGTGGCTGATGTAGATACAATCCTTTTCTAACAATACGGATAATAGCCACAGAACGCTAACATTTTGTAACACTGGAAAAATATAACAAAAAAATATTTTAGGAAAACATCTCCACTACTTGGCTGGATCTGGAGGGACCAAAATGTAGCTCCGTGGGACACGCGGTTCTATTACCAAGATGTGCACTTTTCATTTTTTAAAGGTGAATTTTACATAGAAAATATTCCCAAACGCATCTAAGAATGGAATACTATGGACAGACAGAAGGCTTCTACAAAACCAAGCTGAACTCCCGCGCCTCTTGAAAGTGGTTTTGTTATTGTTTTTTGGTCAGCTTAGTTGCAGGTATCAATATGACCCCCCTCTCCTTCTAATAGCCTTTATTCTTATAAAAAAATCTTTAGAGCCTCATATTTTTCTCATTAAAAGAAACTGAACAGTGCCAAATTGTTCTTTAGCATTGTAGTTTGTTCCATAAACAACAGAAGGCACTCAGATGGCAAAAACAGCTTTTTCATGGGCTGAAAAAGGAAAAGAGCAGAAAAAATGTTTGGGGAAAAATTTTTTTTCATGGGCCCTTATCTGAGATGTCCAAGTTTTAATAAGACTACTAAGAAAATCATTCTAGGGAAGGATAATGTAAAAATGATTTACAGAATAAATTTAGAGTCTTCTCACGTCCTCTGAGCCTCATATAAACAGTTGAGTTTGGGACTAAAAGGAACCTGGCAAGAACAGTCCACGTGAACATGGCCACTTGGGTTACCTCTGTGTGGGGCACCGCCTCCATGTGCTATGCTCTCCTCCTGGGTTTCCAGGTCTGTGTTCATCCATCACGTCTTCAGCGAAGACCCCGTGATGAGGGAAGATCTAAGTTCTCAAGTCAAGACTGGCCTCATTTTCAATAATGATTTGGGCAATTAATTAGCTGTGTGACCTGGGGCAGGTTACATAGCCCCCCTGAGGCTGCTTTCCAAAACAGGAAAACAGGGGGAGGGAGGTGATAATGTTATCAAGTCTCAGAGGAGCTTGTGCCTTGCTTGATCTCCCAGTACAATCAGGCTCTCTCATGATTTGTCTCCTGGCCTCAGAGTTCTCTTTGGAGTCCCTCTACTGGAAGGTTCTGGAAAAAGGAAATGGGGGCAAGTGGTGTTTAGGACACACCTACTCGTGTCCACCCAGTGGGAGTCTGTCAGAGAGGGAGGCAGTGCGTGGGAAGAGACCACAGAGAGTCCACGTGCTCATGGACTCATCTTGATTACAGGTATAAATATATAATTCACCTTGATAATACTTACTGACCATTCAAAGCTTCTGTCAAGGGAAACTCCTCTTTAAAAGGCTTTTCTGGATTTAAAATTAGAAAAAAAATTTCTAATTTTAGTTTGGACTCATGAAAGCTATCCACTTCAATGTTCTGGCCTAGAAAATTCCATGGATTGTATAGTCCATGAGGTCGCAAAGAGGTGGACACGACTGAGCGACTGTGGTGTTGGAGAAGACTCTGGAGAGTCCCTTGGACTGCAAGGAGATCCAACAAGTCCATCCTAAAGGAGATCAGTCCTGGGTGTTCATTGGAAGGACTGATGTTGAGGCTGAAACTCCAATACTTCGGCCACCTTATGCGAAGAGTTGACTCACTGGAAAAGACCCTGATGCTGGGAAGGACTAGGGTCAGGAGGACAAGGGGATGACAGAGGATGAGATGGCTGGATGGCATCACCAACTCGATGGACATGGGTTTGGGTGGCCTCTGGGAGTTGGTGATGGACAGGGAGGCCTGGCGTGCTGCGGTTCATGGGGTCGCAAAGAGTCAGACACGACTGAGCGACTGAACTGAACTGAGCGACTTTCAGTATACTACATGATATAATATTGCTTCTAGCAGTGGTTCTGGGAAATTTAAAGACAAATGAATGGCTGAGTTGCCCCAAGGGTGTGAATATTAAAGCATCTGCCCTACATTTCAGGGTTCAGAAACCCAGCTCTGCTGCTAAAGCCAGTTTTCTGGAGCTGCTCTAGAGAGCAATAGCTAGCTGCTCATTCATTCATTCAACAAGAATCCCTGGATCTGGGAGTTCACAGTTGAATAAGACACCGTCCTTCCTGTTTAGTTCACGATCAGCGCAGGGAGATCCATCCATGATTTGCACGTGTGCTCAAGTCAGATCCATCTCTTTTATGATGATGGACTGTAGCTCGCCAGGCTTTTCTGTCCGTGGGATTCTCCAGGTAAAAACAGTGGAGTGGTTTGCTACCTCCTACTCCAGGACTTCTTCCCGCCCCAGGGATCAGACCAGCGTCTCTTGCATCTCTTGTGCTAGCAGGTGGACTGAGCCACCTGGGAAGCCCAAACACGTGATTAGCTATGGGGAAAGACACCTGCCCTTCGGTTCAGGGATCCCTAAAGGAAGGGACTCTGAGGCCACCTGCCAGTCAGAAGAGCTTAGAGGGGGTGCTGGGTGAGCACCAGAAGGCAGACGGAGCGCCGGTTATCAGAGCACCAGGCTGGGGTGGGTGGCCAGCAAAGCCTGGAGAGTCTCCTGCCTCAGGGAGAGCATCAACTCTTGGCTGCTCTTAGCAAGAGAAAGGCCAAAACCCCTCTAAGAAGATAAGGAACTTCATTCATTTCAGAAAAACTCAAGAGAAAAAAGGAGAATTTACTAAATTTTAATCTCTGTAAATTGGTACTGAAAAGCCCTTAAAAAAAAAAAAAAATGATGAGTGGCTGTGGCCCAGCCTTGGCCTGGGAACATCATCTTCTCTGAGAAGAGAGGCAGAGCTTCCCTGGCCCGTCCGCGTTCATATCCCTTCAAATTCCACGTTATGCCCAGGCTGCGTCTGTCACTTGCCTGCATCTGAACCTTCCTATTCTCCAAAAACAGGTCTGCTGCTTCTCTTAAGGGAGCCTTTTCCAACTGCTTTGGCTTAACACGACTCATTCCCTCCTCAATCTCTCCGAGTACTTGCATTCTGTAACTCATCTCTGCATAATCACATGTTGCTTTAAAACGTGGCTGATAACTTTTAAGAACCTGGTCTTAAATTGTCACTCAAGTACTCCAGTGTGCCAGGCACAGTGCAGAGCCTCAATAAACATACGTGGAATACAAGTGCTGAACATTCATATCTTTGCAAAAAAAAAAAAAATATATATATATATATACCAACTAAATAAGAAATATACACAGAGAAAATTATGGTGAAAATTGACACAAAGATTAATTCCTTGAGCCCATTCCTATCATGAGTACTCAAGCTCACCAAACTTTGCAAATATTTACAAACATATGTTAACCTAGGTTAATTGATGCTTCCAAGTTGTGGCACTGGAGAAGACTCTTAACAATTCCTTGGACTGCAAGGAGATCAAACCAGTCAATCCTAAACGAAATCAACCCTCCCTGAATATTCAGCTGAAACTGAAGCTCCAATACTGTGGCCATCTGAGGCAAAGTACTGACTCATTGGAAAAGACTCTGATGCTGGGAAAGATTGAAGGCGAGAGGAGAAGGGGGTGGCAGAGGACGAGATGGTTAGAGAGCATCACCGACTCCATGGATGTGAATTTGAGCACACTCTGGGACATAGCGGAGGACAGAGGAGCCAGCCGTGCTGCCATCCATGGGGTCACAAATTGCGTCCATGGACAATTTATTGATTGAACAACAACAACAACAAATAACCTAGGTAGAATTAATTTTCCTCTAGTTAACAGTCGAATACTATATGTGCTTAACTCAAAGCCTATATTGAAAATATAAGGAAGAGATACAACGATATTGGAGAAATAGAAACTAGGGTCCCAAAACTAACCCCTAACACTGATGTGGAAATAACAGTGTGACTGTAATTCTTTAGAAACCCCCAAGTTAAATATATATTAATATATGTTGCAGCAACAACAATTGACAAATTAGGAACCTGAGGTTTAAGATGAGAAAAATACCTACCATTTCCTGAATATCTCTTTCATTAAAAAATAAGTTATTATATTCAGCAATAATTTAGTAAACATCCATCTCATATAGATACAAAATTAAAGAAATAAAAATTTTTTCTTTGTGATGAGAACTCAGGATTTACTCTAACAACTTGCATATATAACATCCAGCAGTGTTGATTATATTTATCATATTGTCATTACATCCTCAGTACTTACTTATCTTATAACTGGAACTCTGTACCTTTGGACTGCATTCATCCATTTCTCCCTTCCCCTACCCTCCAGCTCACTTCATAATGTATGTAAGTCAGAGCATTCTGTTGTACACCTGAAACTTATATAGTGCTGTCAGTTATGTCTCAAGAAAACTGGAGGAAAAAATAAGTTACTATATTCAAATCTATGAACGTTATTCAAAGACTGGGAGTCCTATTTGGATCTGCTAAGTGTGAAGTTCAAAAACTATTTTCTCAGGAAACTCTTTATAATCCCTGATCATATTTTCTGTCTGATATAAAAATGGTCTAAATTATATGGCTCAGTGGATTCAGACTTTCCCCCCACTCGTTTAGAGGGTTTTCTTTACCACATACAAGTGGTAACCTTAGTTTGAAACTCAACCTTGTTGGAATCTGATAGATAAAATGATGAAGAGTACCTGGTGAATGAGGTGGAAACTATCATCAAAATGGATGAAAACAGTGATCAAGATTATTTTGTAAGGGAAGGTTTGGTCTGTTTTTCTACAATGAAACACTATCATTTTCAACCTCTTCCATTCATCCCAATAAAAGGACTCTCTAGAAAGAAAGACACATAGTTTAAAATAGTCTCTGTAGCAAAAAACACACAATTCTAAATTTAGAAAAGAATTTGGAACATAGGGGCATCATATGGTTTATTTAAAGGCTTATTCTGATTATTGGGAGACATAGAAGATTCAGGACCGAGCCAAGTGATAGTTGTTTTGGCAGTACTGAGGCAATGAGTAAATATTTTAGCCATTTATTTCATATGTAAAATTATTTTTGACATTATAAGCCAATCTTTATAAAAAGCATTAAAATAGAAAAAATGACATTTTGTAATATCCAGTAAATATTATTAAAATGTCTTTCTTCAAGTTTGACATTTAAAAGTAATTCTGATGTTAAATTTTAATTCCCATACACAGGCACCACACAGTTCCTTAAATATGTCATGGAAATTTCAAAATGCCATCAATATTGTTATGATTTTTCAAGAGAAAAATATAAATATTTTTCAGTTTGGAGAGAAAAATCCAAAATGCACTATAAAATAATTCCTAAAAATATGACTTAAGCTCATAAAATTAAAAATCCATGGCAAACTTTAAAATAAAATCAGAACTAAATATTATAACTAGTTTTCAATAAAGGTACCACCTCACATTCGAGGTACATGAATAAATCTGACAAAGGCAAACCAGTTTTTATCTGAAATTGCTAGAGATGTAAAATGACTATTATCTTACAAATCTCATTTTTAAAATTGCAATTAATAACTAGGTGGTGAACACTTTCTTTCAGCTCTAAAGTCTTATTCAACCTGTTATTAATAAGATCATTTACATAAAACGTGCAACCCCCTCGGAGTTCAGAGGTTCTGCTCTGTCACGTGGGGACTGGCTCCTTAGACAGCTACCTGCTGAAACAGCAAATCCTCTCCCTAGAGTGTCTTTGTTCTTTTACTCCGTATTTCCAAAAATCTACGCTAAATATTAACTTGTGCTTCTTTGACCCAGATTCCCCAAAACCTATCAAACAGGGGAAGGAATTCTTCATGGGGTCCATGCCATCCAAATTCCCAAAGATGGTTTTAAGGAAAGATTCCTTTGATGTTTAATAGAATCAGACATTTGGACTAAAACAGTCTCGTCTCTCTCCTCTATAGCCGCCACCACTGCTAACAATTATAAGCTTTCAGTGCTCTGAATAATTCACAATCTCATCTGTTCTACTCAGTGTAAAGACAATGTTGAGAGTACAAGGTCACTTTTTTTTCTCTTTCCAACTATTGGCTTTTCCAACCCGACACCAGTCTGATTGCATGATCCACCTAGTGTTTGACACGCTTCCCCTGACAGCTTCTTAACAGCCGTTAGTCTGTTTAGCTTAGGGTATGAAAAATAATAGGGATGCAATGGTGTGTCAGATTTCTTTCACAGTAGTAAACACAGGTTCAGTGTTTTCCCCTTCATTTTACTTCAAGACACTTGAAACAACCTAGCATAATGTTTTATGGCGATGTTGACCAATATCAATTCACAAACATATATACGATGTCCAGGCTGCCTGGACATTTAATGGTATTTTACACATAACATATTTTTTAAAAAATCCAAACCATCATAAACTGTTTATGAGAGATCAACACCTGTGAATATGCCCCTCTGGGGTCATCTGGAGAACCTTGCAAACTTAGAATCATGGAGAAGAGCAGCAAGCTGGCAATACTCAAATTTCACTCATTCATTTTTATCTGAAAGTGATACCAGCCAGGAGAGAAGCACGAGCTTGTAACCCTGACACAAAGCTCTAATCTTTAGTGTTCAATTTTGTTTTTTACTTTAATTAAACTCTCATGTCTTATAAATTCAATCTTTATAAAGAGGAAATATGTTTAAAGATTTTAAAGGGTAAAAGTCTTATAATAAACTCTTCAATAGGCAGAAAAACCATACTATTACAAAATAATGTTGAGGTAAGGCACATGGATCATTTCAAGGCTGCAGTTTCATCAACTCTGTCAAAAGACCTATGTTCAAAGAAGTCTCTGAGTTACTACTTCTTATATTGCTTAAAAACAACTCCTCTGTTTTCTTTTTTATTGTGAAAAGTTTCAAACATACTCACAAACAGGAAAAAATAGGACAATAACCACTGAACTATCACCTATGTTCAAAAGTTATTTTCCCATTCTTCTGAATTATTTCAGAGCAAATCTCAGTCTTTCACTTTACCCCCTGTATCTCAGCATCAAAGCATTCGTTTGCTTTTCTTCAATCTTGTCCATCTTGGAAAATCCAAATTGGCGAAGGCAATTTCTTATTCCAAAGCATCCGTGAGTTAGAAGGAATATATCCAGGTTAGTTCTAATCCTTCATTGTGGGAGCAAATCAGAAATGCTTACATATTTATCTTTATCCTGAAAAGTCTATTGAGATTTAAGGATGATAAAGGCCAACCACATCTAAATTAATTAAAAAATATGTTCATATAGTACAGTCTCAACCGTTTTCATGTCATCTGGCTTGAGACAACAAAGAACGAGTGAAATTAGGTCATTCATAACAACATAACAATGACAAGCAACTGCAATAGAGGAAGGCGTGTGTGGCATGGGGAAGAAGCTCTCCCCTTTGTTAATCACCACCTTAAATCCATTCAACTTAATATATACTGCATTAAAATAAAATTAAAACTCAATTAAAAGTGCAGATCAAATAATATGATTCATTTACACTATTTATTTTTTATTAGAATGGATTTATAAAATTACTATGCAATTAAAAATAAACTTATAAAAAAGAAAAAGAAGATGTGCTGTTGCTATTTAATTCCTTAAGACACAATATCCAAACCTATCAAAATTGGAAACCTATCACTTTCTCATATATCTGAATACCAGACAGCATCTTCATTGTTGTAAACTGTCAGCAGACTGTCAAAGTGGAAGCAATTCTACCGTATTCTTTGTTTAAAATAATAGTTCATGAAACATATTACTGGGGTAAGCATATGCTAGGAGATATTTGACTATGAATTTTTACCCAGCTTCTTTTATAGTTTCATGACAAAAATTTCAGATTGCAGACAAAGAAAGGAACATTGGTACTCCACACCTACTTTCACTTCCTGATGACAGATAAGCACTTTCAATTGTCATATTTACATGCTATTAACACACTGAAACTACTCTTGAAAAAAAAAATGCAAACCTCAGAAAAGAAGGATAATGAAAATTTTATCTTTGCCTTTTAATAGAGCACAGGAAGACAAAGAACATACTAATAGAATGGAGAAGTCAGATAACTCAATATAAAAATACAAATCCTGGAGAAAGAAATGGCAACCCAGTCCAGTATTCTTGCCTGGAAAATTCCATGGATAGATGAGCCTGGGGGATCTTAAAGAGTGGATCTTAAAGAGTCAGTGTTATGATGTACTTTGTATTAGACCCAAATTTAAAAAAAAAAAAAATCCTGAGGACTTTTCTTGAAATAACTTAGCAGCAACCTTGAAAATGCCTCTCTCCCCTAAACAGTTCAGGAATGGACATGCCCACTGGAAAGATGACGCATTGAAGACCTCTCAACTTCTTATCCTAGTCTACAGATATCCAAATTATTTGAAGCATTTTATACATGTTGCTTTAAAAGTCATATTTTTTGTCAAATTTTTAAAAGCTGGAAATAATAAAAACTTGGTTGCTGAATAATAATGAATATATTCCCAATAAGAATTAATTTTCAGTGAAAATATATTATAGTATTTTGGAAATTTGGAACACCAGACTTATAATTACATATGTTAGATTCTGTATCTGTGTAGGAAAATATTTTAAGGTGAAAGGAGAATCTCATAGTATTTCTTCCCTTTAATGTTGGGCTACATTCAATCAAATATTAAAGGAGTTTATAATGGTAAGATCTTTTGGGGAAAAAAAAGGAAGTCTTATTTTTGTTCACATGCAATTTATGGGAATATCTTTAAATATATCTGTTATTAAGGTGACAATTACATAGACAAATGGTAACAAAATGCATCTTATTATAGTATTAAATATTTCTAAATTGCAAGAAACCCTACCAAAACTGCCCCACTTAATCATTGAAGACAGGGTGACCATATGTGCCAGTTTGCCTAAGATGGTCCCTATTAAAGAAATAAATGAGAGTTTTAGAACTTAAAGATATAAAGAGACTCAGAGTCAATCTCACACTCAATGAATTTTTTCACTTTATTAAAAAGGAACAGGAAGAGTATGTGGGAGAAATTACCCGAGAGAGATGAGCAGCTGGCAACCATCAGATGGTGATGCCTACTTTCTCCCAGAACCATCTAAGTTTAGACACAAAAGAGGTATCTGGCCTAGTGGTTCATAAATTCTGCTCCTTGGGTTCCCTGGGGGATTTCTTGGGGGTGCCTTAGAAGTTACTGGGTAAAGAGGAAGGCCTCTCACTCCCACATAAGAAATCCTCTCCATTCTCATCTCTTTGGGGCTTCCCTGGTGGCTCACTGGATAAAGAATCCACTGCAACGCAGGAGACATGAGTTCAATCTCTGAGTCAGGAAGATCCCCTGGAGTAGGAAATGGCAACCCACTCCAGTATTCTTGCCTGGAAAATTCCATGGACTGAGGAGCCTGGAGTCCATGGGGGTCACAGAGTCGGACACAACTGCGCAACTACACACACTCACCTGTTTTACATTGTTTCCAATGCATTTTAGAATACTAAATGTATAGTTTATATATTAGTCTGATATAATATTTTATATATTAGTATGACATAATACTAACATACAAAATATGAATGTATAAAATTGATTGACTAGGAAAGTGACTAGGGAAAATTCTGCCGTGGGTCCTCGGTCTGGGTGTAGAGGTGCTCAGGCCTCAGGTCTTGGAAGAGGGCAGAACCTGAGGTTTCTGCCATATGTGGAGGTCAGGGTGACATTATCTCAACCTTGCGAATGTGGCCTGGGAGGTTAAATAAACACACATAGGACGCCTGTAGGGCCCAGCAGAGGGAAAGCATCCCACAGGGACACTGCAGGCAGACTGAAGTGCGTGGGCTCCAGCTAAAGATGTGTTCCCAGCAAACCATTACAAAGCGTGTGGGGAAAATGACGGCTCAGAGGATCCGTCATGGGCAGAAATCACACTCTGAGAACCTCAGAAAAAGAGAAGCATCTCAAAGAGAATAAAGAAGAGCGAAAGGAAGAAAGAAAATAGAGACTATGTAAATGGCTTATAAACATTACATATATCCTTATTTTCTGCTCTCCTTCTCTTTTGTGTATTTAATATTTATATAACCATGAGTATCTGTCTAAAGACAGCTGGTTTTTTGAAGCAAGTCTTCAATGATGGCTTATTCATTTATCCAGTCTCAAGGCACAATATCCTGCATTGCATGTAGGGAAACAAGCAAGGACATCAAAATATCATATAATGTGTTTCATTGCGTTTCTAGGGTATGAAGAGGACTGATACATATTTCACCCTGGAAATGATACTAATAATAATCTCAACTCTCATGTTATAAGCAATAACACTCTCCTTCTCTCACAACATCTATGTATATACACACATATATGTATAATCTATTATGTTCAACCCAGGAAAAAACAACCCCCTCAAAACAAAGATGTGGCTCTGATGAAAGAACTGAAGCAAATAAGGAAACTGTAGATCATTAAAGACAAGGCAGTAACTTTAGTTACTGATGTGGGTTTTCTTAGCTCAGCTAAGCATCTCTAAATTGTTGGTCTTTGCAATGCCGTGATGCTCTATTGTTCTGAGGTCTTGTACGAGATCTGAGCATCGCCCCTGCTCCCCCACTTTCCAGCCCCCATTCAATGTCCCCTCTTCAGGCCCAGTCCTCTGTACTTGGTGACCTTGAGGCTTGTTCACAGCCTACCTCTCTGGGGTACTTCCCGACAGTGCTGTTCGTTTCAGCACAAAACGCAGAACACACACGGGTTGGTCTTAAATCTCTTTTTATCCCCCAAACCTACTCCGGTCTGGGCTGCTCTACCAGTTTCATCCCTGATGATGACATGCCAGGTCTGCTGAACGAGCTTGTTGCATTAAATTAATCAAACCATGAAATGTCACAGAGGGACGCAGCTTATACCTGGCTCCCTTTTTTGCACGCTAGGGGCCTCGGGCACCGGTGAGGGTTGCGCAATAATCTGTCCGGAGGCAGAATTAGGCCCCCAGCTTCATCATCTTTTCTGACATCGTCATCATAACAAGAGCTAACGTTTACACCTCAACCCCAAGAGATGCTTCTTAGCAGGATCCCCATGTTACCAACGAGGAAACAGAAACTCAAAGAGGTTAAGTTGCACAGTCACCCGGCTAGTAAGAGCTTCTCATGGGCAATTAATTATCCCTTAGTTCTGGTCTGCGTGGAAAAAAATATCAGTGGCAAAAGAGAATGAATGAGATGGCCAGCCGGAGGGGAGACGTGGTAACAGGGGCGGAGGCAGACGGGGTCCTGCCGGCTACTGCATGTCCTCTCCCTAAGGTGTAAATGTCATTTACGTAATTTTGCACTACTGTTTAAATAGAGAGCTTTGTCGAGAAATTTCCTCAGCTGCCTAGAATTTAAAATGGCCTGCTGAGTAGCATTTATTGATAGAGCTGAGCCACTTGGTAAAAGAAAGAAAAAAAATAATGATTTTGCTGGCAACTGGATCAAGTGTTCCCTTCAGTGGTTGGCCGTGTTATAAAACTGGGCCTTTATCCTATTCTGTCCTCTCTTTATAAGGCAATGTCCTACTGTTTAGAGAACTCCTTTGTCTCCCAGGACACATCTAGCCAAGTGACTCAGCCAAAAGGGTCTGTACTATTATGAGTGAAGAGAAGCTATAAAAATAAACAATAACAACAACACTCCTTTTTCCTGAACAGGAAGTTTATTATTCTGTCTACCTTTAAGCCACCCACAACCCAAAATGTAATGTGTAATTTTGCTTTTTAACAGTTGTCATATTAAAGAGTGCTCAAAAATACCCAATTTTCCCGCAACAGATGGAAAAGAAAACAATAAAAAAAATTAAAGAAAAAAAAAAAAACAACAAAAAACCCTCTCTAC
The DNA here is from genome assembly GCA_007570785.1 of Antilocapra americana. NCBI lineage: Eukaryota > Metazoa > Chordata > Mammalia > Artiodactyla > Antilocapridae > Antilocapra > Antilocapra americana. The sequence continues at coordinate 5,394,425 of ML660774.1, read as the reverse complement.
CTCTAAGAACATACTTGCCTAACATAAGGTTTCTCTGAAATGAGATATTTTCACCCCAGGAAAATCTGTGGATTTGGTTAACATTGCTATCTAATCTTGCTCTGAATATTCAACATAAACTTATTCCACCAAATTCGATCTTATTCTGACCACATTGCAGAATTCCTAAATCTATTATTGCCTGGTTTACGCTTTCTCTTTAAACATTCCCAAGTAACAGCATCTGACCTCACAGAAAAGCTTTGTTTTAATATTTCCATTTTATTTTCAAGTCAGGTCATTTTGTTCAGACATAGACATAAAAGGCTACCACCAAGCGCGTCTGTGATAAACGTTTCTTGCTCCTTCCAGATTATTCTTCATAATAATGAAAATGAAATGGACACAACTCTTTCTGTTTAATAAGGTGGTGCTGTAAACAACACAGAATTCCATTCACTTCATTGTATTTAGGAGATATTAGACACAGCAGAGAGTGATCAAGATTTACCAAGTGGTAAGGTCTATACCTACATATTGACCATGCTAATAGTCACTTCAAAAAATAATAAGATAAATAGTAGAATGTCAGATAACCGAAGAAAATTTAGCTGGCAATTTTTATGGAAGAATTATTTTCTCTAAGTAATAGCATAGTTAAATGCTATCCATTATTTAAAATAATTGGACAGCAGTGTTTAAAAAGATGACAATGATTAACTCACTTTTGTGGGAAAATACATTTGATGATTTTATTGAAAAAATGTTTATAATAATATTTACTGATTCTTGGCATTTAAACAATTGAGACACAGCCTGTCCTGTTCTGGTGAAAGGACTTTCAAAATCTTATGCTCTTTTAAAACACACCACAAATGTTTATCTTAGAGAGTGCTGGAGGGGCAAATACCCCGAAGAATGTCCTACCCTTTTAAACACTAAACAAGATGTCATGTATGGTTACCTGATAAGTATTTAAGTTTACCTGAACGCAACTCTCTTTTCACTTGATAAAAGGCCAGTTAAGTGCATCTGGTTTTGACCATAAAGGGCAAACCAGCCTCATGTCCTGTGCTTAAACAGGACAGGATGTGTCCACCTGATGACAGGGCCTTTCTGTTCCAGGAGCTCAACAAAGACGTTCTCTCTTGGGGTCTGTGCACTCTGCCTGGAAGTGTGCAGCATGCATATGAGCATGCTTGGTAATGTCCCGCTCTTTGCAGCCCCATGGACTGTAGCCCACCAGGCTCCTCGGTCCATGGGATTCTCTAGGCAAGAACACTGGAGTGGTTTGCCATTTTCTATTTCAAGGGATCTTCCTGACCCAGGGATTGAAACTTAATCTCCTGCACTGCCAGTTGGATTCTTTACCACTGAGTCACCTGGGAAGCCCCTTGGCTCCCTCCCCCAAACCCCCTGCATGGCTGGAGACTTCCTGTTATTCTGGCCTCCGTACACACCCACCTCCTCAGAGAGACTGCTTGGCCAACCAATTTCAGTAGCTTCCTTATTACCCTAACACATATCACCTTTTCAAAAATAGCTTTAAATTATCTTGTCCTCTTATCTGTTCACCTCTTTATTACATGCATGAAATTAAAGTTTCATGGGAACAAGAACCTTATTGCTACTTTATTTCTAGGGGTTTAGAACATTTTGCTATCCTGTAGATGGGCAGTCAAAATCTGTGAATGAAAACATGCATGACGTTGAACGTCTGGTAACAGTCCCACAAACCTTGGGCGGGGGATGCAATTACAATACAGCAAGTGCAGTCTCTGTGCCCTCACACCAGGTTCCAGGCAGGTGGCACCTAGGGGGAACTCTTCACCATTACACATGGTGACAATGGGAAGCAATTAATCAATCAACCCAATTAATCAACAGTCAAATAAACAGAACACAAAGAACACTTCAATAATGGACCGTTTGACTGCAACTCTGAAATAGTCCTTTAATCTCGAGATGGCTTACAGAGTACATGTTCTCTAAAAGCAGTCATTGTTTTCAAAGTTTCAGAACCCAAGTACAAGGTCAAAAATATGTCGCCTCTATGGATCAAAGTCGATTTACATTTCAAAATCAAAGGTTCCATGCATGAAATGCTTCAGTTAAGCATTAAGTTGCCTTAAATGACCTGGGAGGTAAGAGGAAAATAAAGGACCACAGTCAAACTCATTTTCCTAACTTGCCTCCTTTCTCTCCCCAAACACGTCTTCTCTGCACCTCACTGCTACATCACCATCACTGAAGGTGGCCCATCTGCTGAGATCACCTTCTTGGTTGGATATCATGGAGGAAATCACTTAGTTTTTAGGGATCAGTATATATAGGGATTCTGGATTCTTCGGATTAACTCCTTTCTCCTTTGTGAAGAGGTCTTGGGTGCAAATGACCCTTCTGGTCCTCACCACTAGATGCTTTCTTTATAACATGGTATAAAAGTAAGTAGACTACAACTTAAAAACCAAGTCTTCACACACCTAAGGTGAATTTTCAACAAAGGAGGCAGGAATATGTAATGGGGAAAAAAAAGACACAGTTTCTTCAGCAAGGGGTGCTTGGAAAGCTGGGCAGTACGTGTAAATCAATGAAGTTAGAACACATCCTCACATAATCCACAAGAATAAACTCAAAATGGCTTAAAGGCTTAAATGTAAGACACAACATCATAAAACTTCTAGAAGAGAACAGAGGCAAAACATTGTTTGACATAAATCATAGCAATGTTCTCTTAGGTCAGTCTCCCAAGGAAATGGAAATAAAGGCAAAAATAAACAAATAGGGCCTAATCAAACTTATAAGCATTTGCAGAGCAAAGGAAACCATAAACCAAAAGACAACCTACAGATTGCGAGAAAGTATTGCACATGACGCTACCAACTAAGACTTAATTTCCAAAATTTACCAAGAGCTTGTTTGACTTAATATCAAAACAATAAACAACCCAATCAGAAAATGGGCAGAAGATAAATAAACATTTTGTGTTGACCACACAGATGGCCAACAGGCACGTGAAAAGACGCTCAACATCACTAATTATTAGATACATGGAAATCAAATCTACAATGAGGTATCACCTCTCACCGGTCAGGATGGCCATGATCAAAAAGTTTACAAGTAACAAATACTGTTATTTGTGGAGAAAAGAGAACCACCCATAGTTGATGGGAATATAAATTGGTGCAGCCACTAGGGAGAACAGTATGGAGGTTCCATAAAACACTGAAGATAGAGTTAACCATATGATCCAGCAATCCCATTCCTGGGCATAAATCCAGAAAGAGGAAAACACTAATTCAAAAAGATGCATGCACCTCAATGTTCACAGCAGCACTGTTTATAACAGCCACGACATGGAAGCAAGCTATGTACATATATACATATATAAACACATACACTCAGACAATGCAATATTACTCAGCCTCAAAAAAGAATGAAATAATGCTATTTGTAGCAATATGGATGGACCTAGAGCTGATCACAATAAGCGAAGTAAATGAAGCCAGACAGAGAAAGACAAATATCATGAAATCATTTGTATGTAGAATCTAAAAAAATCATACCCATGAAATTACTTATGTATAAAACAGAAACAGACTTACAGATACAGAAAACAATCTTATGGTTGCCAAAGAGGGAAGGGGGGATAAATTGGGAGTATGTGATTAACGGATACATACTACTATATATAAAATAGATAAACAGCGAAGACCTATTTATATAACTATATTCAATACCTTGCAATAACCTATAATGGAACAGAATCTGAAAAATAATATGTATGTATGTATGTATACTAATGGGCTTCCCTGGTGGCTCAGTGGTAAAGAATCCACCTACCAACGCAGGAAGCACGAGTTTAATCCCAGGGTCGGGAAGACTGAACTGGAGTTTCAATCTCCAAGATTCCCCTGGAGGAGGAGATGGCAACCCACTCCAGTATCCTTGCCTGGGAAATCCCATGGTCAGAAGGGTATGGGGGGCTACAGTTCATGGAGTCACAAAAGAGGTGGACACGACTTAGAGACTAAACACCAACAATGCACACATATATGTATAAATGAATCATTTGCTGTATGCTTGCAACTAACACTATACAGCCAATCAACTATATTTCGATTAAAAAGATTTACACCAAGCGTTGCTATGTGAATTATATATCCACCAACTCAAAACATTTTCTTAGTCCAGCTTTCCCCAGAAATTTCTTCTCATGCTTCTAACATCATTATGTTAGCATTTTCTACTTTCTTTGGGGCCTGTTTCTATACGTTTTTTCCCTTCAGATTGTCCTTCTCGTGCCTTCTGGCCTCTGGCAGGTGTTTCCGATAAACTTGTTTCCACCATGCTGCCTTTTCACTTGCTCTAACAGGTCCATCTTTGAAGGAAAGAACACCTGGATGTATACCTGAGAAGATGCTATTCTTCCTTAAAGCATTAATAGGAGAAACATCCTTCCTGGAAAGATAACTACTTTTATGCTTTCATCTTTAGACTACAAAGCTCCTTAATTAAATTTAAGCCAAAATATTTTTGTAAAGCTCAAATTTCCGAAATGGCATTTCTTCACATTTCTCAATTTACACAGTCGCTTTGTCACTGGAAAACAGGCTATTCGCTGCTTTAAATTGCCTTGTGTTGAATGTGGCCTCCTCCTGGAGTCTGAATGGGGTAAGCCAAGCTCTCGGAGTGCTTTTGTCCTGAATTTTCTTTAATTGTTTTGCACCTGCCTTCTAACAGAATGTACACATTTTTTCCTCCTTACAATCACCATGTACTATTGAAATGTGGTACAATCAATAACACTCTCCTGGAAGATGTTTAAAAGAATAAAGATATTTAATTTAAAAGCAACAAAGCCGAGACTTGTACCCATATCATGTTATTGATTCCCTCACAAGAGTAAAGAATGGTGCTCTCTGGTTGGACTTCTTGGGGTTAATTCTTCTGACTGAATTGTCTATTTTTCAAAAAAGTCTGCCAGGTGGAGTTGGAAAATGGGAAATGCTCGTTTTCTGAAAATAATATCATGTCTAAAAATGTGAACTCTGGAGCAAATCAGCTCTGCTCCAAGACCCAGCTATATCGTGTATTAGCAGTGAGACCCCGGGTGGAAATCTGAACCTCCCTCAACTACGTCTTCCTGAACTGCTTGATGGGATGATGATGGTGGGGCTTCTCTCTCTTAGGGTGCAGGGGGATGGACAGGGCCAGGGTCCTGGCACATGCTCTGTGCTCGGCAGGGGCACGGGGTGGGGTGGGGGGCGCTTTGGTTCAGCTGCTCTTATTGTCAGAAAGACTGTTCTGTTTTCATCGGGATACTGAACTCCAGCTCCACCCTGCTTAAAGTCATTTCCTCTCTGACACCTGATCACGGCCCAGCTCAGAATTAATCCTTTTTTACAAGTTTAAATCAGACCTGGTCCCTCCCCAGTTTAAAAGCCTTTCCAGTCCCCGTGGGAGCTGACTGCTGCCCCCAAATTCATTCTTCCCATCCCCTCTCACTCCTTGGGAACAAACCTCCCAGGGAGCCTCCCTCCAGGTGTGGGATGCTTGCCCCCTGGTCCATGGCATGGCTGGCTCCATCCCACCCTTCATCACAGGTACCTACAAATCTCACACTTTCAACCCCTGCATCTGAAAGGACACCCCCTAGTCATTGTCTGTTGATCTCACCCCCAGCCCTTCTCTCAGGCCGAAATCACTTGATAATGCACATTCTTTTATACTGACCTTTCTCCTCTCTAGACTACAAACTCCATGACGGCATTGTCTTACTCATTGTCACAGGCCAGGGGTTCAACAAATATTCACCAAATAAATATTCAGGTTTACCGTTATAACAGTAATCATTAAAGTAGCTATCGTGCAGTCCTGTCCTGAAAGATTGCACGTGCGTGTGCTCAGTCGCTAAGTCGTCTCTGACTCTTTTGCGACCCCATGATCTATAGCCAACCAGGTCTCTGTCCATTGGATTATCCAGGCAAGAATACTACACACAGTGTTTAAATGGCTTGTTTGTGTAGGAGACTATTGGTCTAAGACTGACAAGATTTTTTAGTTTTTAATGTGTTTATTAGAATTCTTGTTTCTGCCCTTGAGCTCAAGGGTCAGCTGTGGAGTTCCATGCGCTGCTCTCTGGCAGCTTTGCCCTAGTCTCATTTTATCTGGTTCTTTACCTGTGAATCTGGTGCAAGTCTATTATCACTGGGTCCTAGCCCTGTAGTAAATCAACTCTGCAGAGTTTTTTAATGAGCAACGCACGTCAACAAGGCATTCCTGGGTTACGGAATTTGGGAAAATATTTTTAGACTGCTGGGACTTTGCTTTTGCTAATTTCCTGACTCTTGGCTGAATTACAGTGTTGAATTCTGAGATTAATGGCCTACAGATAAATGAATTGTTATTATGGGAAAGAATGTGAATTAAATATCTTAGTCTGCCCAATCTTTGCAAAACAATGAGTCTATTCAATAAATAATAAGCCTACACCTTGACTGGATTTATGTGGCTGTGGGTAGACCAACATTTTTGGTTATGTTCACCATGTAATAATTCATCCCATGTTTTTATATCTTTGTTGACAGGATTCTGTGAAAACTCACTACATCTAATCAGCTTAAATTGGTCAGATGGTCACAAAGACACAGCCAGGACAGAGCTGCCTTCCACGTTCACATACCCTTGGTGAATTTACCTGATAAATCCCCACTGCATCTGCTCCTACAGGAAAAAAAATTAAAAATAAAAAAAGCATCTCGGAGCTGAGATTAGACTTCTAGACCCTCCTGAGCGGTAATCCTTCCTCCGACATTGAGTTTCTTTGTGGGGTTTGGCAAATCAGTTTTCTCCTCTATAATACAGGGATAATAATGCTTTAGTCAAATGGATGCTGTGAGAATTAATTACTGTTATACAATTTATTGAAGATGAGAAGTCCCGTAAAAATATTGCTACTGCTTATAGGATTGAGGTGCAAAGACAAAGGTATCATGTGTACCAAGGAAATCAAAACATCTCCAATCCCTACTGTTTCCCCATCTCCCAGTGTCTCCTTTCTTAAATTCAGGTGGAAAGTAGGCAAAACAATTTCCAAGGACATGTACCCTTGTCTGTGATGAGACCTGAAATGCACCAGTGGACCCACCTGTGCCTCCCCCAGCTCATGGTAGACGGATGGACAGGGCTTATTTATGAGAACTGCACAGGGGAAAAAGGAGGGCTTTGGTTTCCTATGCACTTCTTTTGACCTTGAACCAGGATCTCGGTGAATCAATGGATGCCCTAAAGACTAAATTTCAGAGAAAGAGCTTTTCTGCAGCACTGAGGAAGGGGCTGGTTAGACTTTGAACTGTCAAGTAAAAAAAGAACCAGTCTTGCTGTAAGGTGATAACTAATTGGTTTTAAAGATTGAGCCTTGTTTTAAGAAAACCTGATCGGTTTTAATAAACACTAACAGCCCAGAAGATGCTGGCTGCCATAGCATGGGGACTTTCTATAGGTTGAATTAGTTTCCAAATGACCAGAGATAAGAGAGATAGGGTCTTACAGGGATTAAGGGAGGTAGGGACATGATTTTCTCCCCGAAGGAAAATAAAGCAACAGAATGCAAAACTAAGATGTGTGTTTGTGTGAAGCTATTTTTTTTTTAACTGAGATGCCAGTCAACCCAAGAGGTTGACAATAAAGAGAACACAATTTTCAGAGGGGTTTCATAGAGGGCAGTTTTGAAGTGGCCTCCAAGGATATGAAGAATCACAAGTGTTCTGAGTATAGAATCTCTGTTTCAGAGGATCCAGATGATAGGCAGGACTGAACTTAACAGATCGGACTCTATATGAATATCTTCCTGAGTGTGAGGCCTATGCTACTGCAGGTGTCCTTCTAACCTGGTCCTCCAGGTCATTCTTTCATTCTTCCATCCATTTATTTATTTAAACTTAATTACGACAGTTTGTCCACCTGAGTAGAACTGATTCAAATGAATTTTTTTTAATGCTGAGTAATATTCCATTGTGTATATGTACCACAGCTTTCTTATCCATTCGTCAGTTGATGGGCATCTAGGTTGCTTCCATATCCTGTTCTACTCAGGTGGTCAGAACTGGAGCCTATTATCCAGAGTGAAGTAAGCCAGAAGGGAAAACAACAATACAGTATACTAACGCATATATATGGAATTTAAAAAGATGATAACGAGAACCCTGCATGCGAGACAGCAAAAGAAACGCAGATGTATAGAATAGATTCGTGGACTCTGCGGAAGAGGGCAAGGGTGGGATGATATGGGAGAATGGCATTGAAACATGTTAATTATCATATGTGAAATCAATCACCAGCCCAGGGTTGATGCTCGGGGCTGGTGCACCGAGATGACCCAGCGGGAGGGAATCGGGAGGGAGGAGGGAGGGGGATTTTGGAGGGGGAGCATATGTATACCCATGGCAGTTTCATGTCAATGTATGGCAAAACCAACACAATAAAGTCAAGAAAATTAAAAAAAAAATTATGACAGTTTGGATGTGCTTTTCCTTGGAGAAATGGTAAGGATTAGATAATCTCCGCGATTTCCCTTCAACTTTGTTTTTCAAGATTCAGTCTCCCTTAGTTTTATACCTTAGGTAGTAAAAGAGCAGAAAACAACCAGGAGCTGGCGAGATTCCTGTTTCAGAGGCGAGAAGGCCCGAACTTGCAGATGTTCTGGTACCCCTGCTGACATTTTCTCTCCATGAACCTCAATTTCATTCATATACTCATTCCTTCAATCATTTAACCACATGATTTTTTAAAAGATTATTTTTTGGACGTGGATCATTTTTTTTTAAAGTCTTTATTGAATAGATTACAATATTGCTTCTGTTTTATGGTTTGGTCTTTTGGCCACGAGGCATGTGGGGTCTTAGCTCCTCGACTGGGGATCGAACCCACACCCCCTGCACGGGAAGGGGAAATCTTAACCCCTGGATCTCCAGGGAAGTCCCTCCACAGCATGTAGAAGAGTTACCGCCAGGCACCGGTTTTCTTCGATTTTCCTGTGTCAGCTGTCCCAGGACTTCCCCATTTACACTTTGTGAAAATAGCTCATTTCCATCCACTTCCCCTTCCTCTTTCCTGATCCCTTCCCATGTCTGAACCCCCTTCAGGATTAAGGGGTCGTCACTATGACGTGCCAATTCAATGAGGCTCAGCAACACTCTGACCACTTGCTCAAAGAAAGACACGAATACTTCCCTATACTCACATATGAGGGTAATATTAACCTCTCAACCCTGTAAAAACAATGAGCATCACCAAACCGTGTCTATTTCAAGACCTCCACATTGATATTGTGAATTCTTTGAATTAAAAAAAAAGGATAGATGTGTCTGAGTATATGCACTGTCTCTGCAGACTTAAGTAAACAGCTCATGATATTTTAATAGAATTTTCTAATTAAACATTATTTCATTTAGTATCATTTAGTTATTAAAGATTCCATGTAGCCGTGAGATTGTCAGGTATGGCACTTAACTGCTGTAAAAATGCAATTCTTCATTATTTATCTTCACACATGTCCATCATCTGGAAGCAGGGTGTTGGTGCCTACTCCCTTATCCTACAAAGAATGTACTGATTCCAAAATAACAGCAGGTGATTGGATTGTTATGTTGGCAGTTTTTACTCAGAAAAAAAAATTTAGTGATTGGAGCAATTTGTGGATCCTCAAAATTAACTGTGGAGGTTTTCAGTGGAGGCTTAGCTCTAGCTTTGACGGGAGGGCTGGCTGAAACAACCCGCCATGGTCAGGAAGTGTGCGTGCATGAGAGTTAGAACACGTGATATGATGGGTGCTTGTGTGCTCAGTCACTCAGCTGTTCCGACTCTTATGACCTTGTGGACTGTAGCCCACAGGGCTCCTCTGTCCATTGGATTTTCCAGGCAAGAATACTAGAGTGGGCTGTCATTTCCTCCTCCAGGGGATTTTTCCTGACCCAGGGATTGAGCCCACGTCTCCTGTGTCTTCTGCACTGAGAGGCAGATCCTTTATTGCTTTGCCAACTATATTCCAGTAAAAATTAAAAAAAAATTAAATACAAGAAAGCCTATGCACTTATCTTCCCTTATAAAATACAAATCAGATAAAACTAATCTATGATATTGAAAATCAAGAAAACAGTGACTTAGAACATGAGAGCTACTGACTGAAAAGGAGCATACAGGGCTTGAAATGCTCATCTGATCTACTTCTGGGTCTCAGAGCTGGTTACACAGTACGTTCAGTTTGAGAAATAGGAAACTAATGGTAGATGGACATTAATGCAGGCATATTGTAATTCAATTAGTTTTTTCATGAGTAAAGGAGGTTTAGAAAAAAGTAAAAAAATATTAAAAGATACTTTTGGTTGCCAATTATCTTCAGAAAAAATTATAAAGATACTTTTCATAGGCAATTATTTTCAGAAAAAAAATTATTTTCTTAAATGAAAATAAAGATGAAAAGACCAAAAGAAGTAAATGTGTTGTTTGAAAAACCTAAACGTTTAGAGTTAAAATTAAGACAATGTCTAACTGAAAATGCTGAGATGCAAACATGGGGTGACTACATCCATTAGAGGGGGTTCTGCATGTCACCTAACCTGGCTGTGACAGAAGATGGCTGGAACAGCCCACACCTCCCAAAGGTGATGATTCTCTGAAGGGCAACATTTATTTCTGTGCTGGAGTTCTGGAAGGTTTTGTTTGAAAAATACTCAGAGTTTTACAGTACAACTCCTAGCTTACAATATTGAATATCCAGATCAGTGCCTAAAACTTTGGCACAGACTTGGATACATTTATTCATTCATTATTGAATAAGTGACTATCTTAAAAATACACTAATTAAGCTCTAGATAACACATTTTATTCACTATTTCCCAGCATCGGGATAAACATTATAATCCAGTAACTGATAATTTTTTAGGGTTATCAATATTATATTTTGAGTTCAGCATCTTGATTTGCTTTTCTATGTTATAGATAATATGTAAGAATAATTTGCTCATTTGTTAGTGCCAAAGCTACACTCAAAGAGCAGCCCTATGGATAACAAATAACATTTATTTGAAAAGTAGGTGACTTTTAAAAATTTTTTTTAACAGAACCATTTCAGAGTTGGGGCTAAATTTCAGGAAAAAAAATTATTATTTTTTTATACTGTTATTGTAGACAGTTGCTCCAATTATAGGATTACTACTATAGTATCTTAACACTCTTTAGTACGTTATATAATTTATTACACTGGGATATGAGATTGACTCTGTGAAGCTACTTCTTTTAACACTGCTTTACCTGTTTTTTTCATGTTACCAGTCAACGTAGTAGGTAAAGGGGGACTCTCAAAAAATAACTTTCTTAAAAGTATTCATAAAAGTAACTTCTGAAAATTTGGAAGTAGCTCCCTGAAATTATCTGTAGAAGCAAGTATCACAGCTCTGATGACCTCATCCTACAGCCAGGATCTCCAGAATCTGAGCATACCCATCCTCTGCATGGGCAGTTCTGCTGTTAACGAGCTTTATTCTTCTCAAATGTTTCTTTGCCATCTTTAGTGCTACTGAAATGCATAGAATATAACTAGCTTTATACACGAAGATATCTGCCTTATCTAAATACTAAGACATTTCAAAGCTGTTTGCTATTCTCCAAAACAAATCCAAAGCCAACTAAACTCACAGCCCTGCAAAAACAGCCTCTTCAATACAACCGTGAAGTTATTGAATGTTTCAGCCCTGAGCTTCTGGAGTCTTTTCCAGACAACCCAAAGCTTTTTCCCTGGCACACTGACGTTTACGTCACAAACAGTCTTAAGAGGTGACGGATGGCATCTCTGTTAGAACCACCTCTCCAGAATCTTGACATTAGTTTAATAGGTCGTCGGTCGCTACATGGTCTTTTACAAAAAAAGAAGATGGTTGTAAAATTCAAAAATGGGCTTTTCCCATGGTGGGACTGGAGTTTGTAACACATGTACAGTTAACAAGGAACAAGCTGAAAATCAGAAAGCAATGAAAATATCTTATTCTATCTTCTTACATAACAATATACTTTTCTTTGAATTGCAAATTAGCCCTTGGCCAGTTTTTCTCTCTTCCTTCTATTTTTAAAGGGGAAAATGACTTTCTCACACACACTAAGCCATTGAAAGTCCGTGACCACTGGGTATGTAGATGAAGCATGCCAAGAGCATTTGTACTGGTGCTGATCTTCTCACAGAGCTGTGAGATACAAAAGTTAAATTAGTTTTCCCCACGAAGATTTCTATTGGATACAAGTTATTAATTGTCTAATGAAGTTCATATAAATCACTTAAAATATTTCATATAATGTCCTTGGTGAGCTTTAGCAACCAACACATTCACCATTAAATTCAGTAATAAGCTCAGAAACCAGAATAACACATGGAGGAGAATTTCGCTTAAAAAATACACACGTGCACACACGTGTTCGTATATGCACAGAAACAACTGGAAGCATATACTAAACTCTATACACATTATCCTCTATATTTTATACATTTGTTTATAGACTATATCTTTTATGTATATAATATATATTAAAGTATATCAGAAAGCAATGAAAATATCTTTAATGTATTATAATATTTATAGTTTTTTATATACATAACTGCATCTATAGTTTATATATAAATATATCTAATATAAAACTATATCTTTTATATATAATATATATATGTTATATCTATATCTAAGTATATGTATGTACCATATAGGGCTTCCCAGGTAGCTCAGTAATAAAGAATCTGCCTGCAGTGAAGGAAACGAATTCAATCCCTGAGGGGATTGAATGGGAAGGCCCCCTGGAGTAGGAAATGGCACCCCACTCCAGTATTCTTGCCTGGGAAATCCCATGGACAGAGGAACCTGGTGGGCTACAGTCGATGGAGTCACAAGAGTTGGACACGGCATAGTGACTTAACGACAACAATGTATGATATACCATGTAATTTATTCTTTATACATTTATACTATATACTCCTGAATTCTGCAAATATTTTACAGTCAGGATATATTAGGTTGCTAATGTAGGGAAAACAATAAAATTAAGCTGGCAATAAAATTTATTGCTGGTTGGGGGAATGGAATACCATATACTTGGTAAAGGCTTGTTCCTTGTCCATTAAATGTGGCATTGTATAAAGAAGAGTAGGTTGGCCACCAGATGAATAATTTTGCAGCTCATTTCTATCATATAATTGTCTTATGATCATATGCAATTATGCACTTTCTTAGAATCTCAATTTCCCCTGGGTATAATGAGGGTAGTAACACCCATCTCCAAGCACTGCATTGGAAATCAGCCCTGCTCCTTTTTGTCTTGCTGGCTGGACATCCTTTCTTCACCAATCACAACTCAACCTGTGTTCCTGCAAGTCAGTCAAAGCCACAGAAACGCTCTCTTGGCCAGCGTCACTGGGTAGTATACACAGTTCTCTTGATGCTCCCACTTTTGGCACCTCAGATACTAGGTTCTCTGACTTTGCTTTCATCAGTTTGCTTTTTCCCAACAGACTACTTGTCTCAGAGACACTGCTGGCATGGCCCCTTCCGAACAGTCATCCACAGCATCCTCTAAGGTTTGGAAGACGGTCATGACAAAACCCATGGGTATGCCTTATGCTGAACGCACATACACACACACACATTGTATTTAAATGTAGACATTACTCCCAGACGTAGTGAAGGACAAGGAAGCCTGGTGTGCTGCAGTTCATGGGGACGCAAGAGCTGGACACAACTGAGTGATCAAACAACAACAATTACATCTTGAAAAGGCTCAGCATCGCAAGGGAACATGTTAGAATTAGAATATTTTATGTATTAGTAGGTCCCACCTACTAATCAGAGTGTGAGGTGGGACCCAATATTCTCAAGCAGCCCTTCCGGGAATTCTGCTGTTCACTAAGGTTTGAGAGCTGCTGCCAAATATAGTAGCCAAGACACTGATGGAAGGTACAGACTGCAAGTAACCTGTAAATATACAATATACTCCAAACCTATTTTGACACCATTTCTACTCTAAGGGAGTTCTGTGTGAAGCCGAGAGAAGAAAATGGTACGGGGGTGGGCAGCTTTCATATAGAGTAAAGAAGAGAGTAAGCTAAAAATAATGATCCAACAGAATTTGGTCTACAACTATTTCCATTTCATTTGGCTCTCTATTGGGCTATATTACAAATGGAAATGTTCCAATCACCGCTAAAATCATATTTTATATGGAAACAAGAATATCAAAATTCATAAGACTTTTAAAATAAACATCTGAAGTCAAGTCTATCATTGCAGCTCTGTGGTCTTTCCTCAGACAAGTGAATTAAAGGCCAGAGGCCACTTTACAAGAGAGCAGTCAGAAAACAAAATGATAGGAGATTATGCTGCTAACCAGTAAATACTGGTGCTGAAAAAACCCATAGATACAGAAACAATAGTGGTGACCTGAGCGGGGGTAGGGGCAGGGCAGGAGGATGAGTCAACTGTCTGCTGACAGGTAGAAACTCAATTCTTAGTGGTGAGCATGCAGTAGTGTAAACAGAAGTAGAAATATAATGTGTACAAATGAGACTTACATACTGTTATAAACCAATGTTACCTTAAAAAGAACTGGTGTTGAGGTTCTTCATAGGCAATAAGTTAAAATTTTGAGAGTTAAAAGCTCTTAAGGAGAAGATGAATGCATTTCCATTTTGAAGTTTAATCTACAGGATATAGCAACAAAAGAACACTCAAAAATGTTTAACTGTTAATATATATAGTTTACCACGTGGTCACCAGCATCACTACATGACTGCACATATGTGTGTGTATGTGTTAGTCACTCAGTTGTGTCCGACTCTCTGTGACCCCATGGACTGCAGCCTGCCAGGCTCCTCTGTCCATGGAATTATCCAGGCAAAGATACTGCAGTGGGTTGCCATTCCCTTCTACAGATTGGGCAGGTAGTCTTTCTTAATTTATTACACTGTTCCTGAGTAGGACATCCTGTGCCACTCACACCTTACGTGAAAATAGTCCAACACTTAAGATGAGTGGAAATGAAACCCATAATATATTCTAATTTGATCCATTTGTCTTCAGAGCTATGGCCAAAGGGGGAAAGGACAGGTATCTCGTGAACTTTATTCTTATAACTTTTGGGGCTGGAATAATTTACAGTCATCAGAGTAACCTGGAGAAGCCTCTACAAGGGAAGAACCACTGGATTCCTCATCATTTATGAGAAAGCTGCAACTGACACCTTTGTCCATGTGATGTGCAGAGTGCTCTGGAGCATTCCATATGCCTTTAACCAGGACTGCATGACCCCCCCAAAACTCAAGAGCTCTAATGGAATCAATTAAGTAATAGCATGGGGTAGAAGTAACAGAGGAGAGGAACACATAAAGGACTTCGGAGGATGTAGGAGTCGAGACAGGCTGTAGTATAGGTTGAATAAAGCTACCCTTCTAGAATACAACCGTGCAGTACTTCAGACTTATCAGTTGGGGTTTAACAGTAGTAACAAACAAACAAAAACCCAGATTTTAGACCTGGCAGTGGAAGAACGAGTCTGATCAGTCCAATTCTCTGGGCCCATCCTCTCACACAAACACAGAAGCCCAGTTAGGACAGGGCCTGCCAGTTCCAAGGGAAGAAGTCCCTCTGGCTGCGCTGCTGTCCCTTAGAAAACCGGCTTTCTGGGGTGACACGAGAACTCCTCACTAATCCCTGACTCAGACCCAGACCTGCCAATGGTCAGATACTTTCCAAAGACCTTTGCCTGAGATGCAGGCACTTCTGGATGTCTAGTGAAAAGTAGAAAATACACCATTCTCTGCCCGCTTTGATTTAGTTTCTTTTTCAATGATGTGTAATGCCAGGTGAATGACATCAAGATGGGACAGGTCCTTGTGTAGGTCCAAGGAGGTTAATTACCTTATAATGATAAGCTATTTTCTTTCACTGTTGATCAGGGTTCTTCCTAAAGAAAGTTAATGACCTCTTCTATGAAATGTCTGAAGATGTTTATGTGGTTTGTGCTTTGAGGGTGCTCTGTGATGGTGGACTGACAGAGCTCCTTTAGATGCAAACTGTCTAAGGAGACTTTCCCAGCAAAAAGCACACAGATCTAGGCGACACACAGATGGGGAAAGCAACAGAGTCCCAGACGGCTGTCATCCTTGACAAATGACACAAAAATTAAGCTCTCCTATAAATGATATACAACTCTTGAAGCATGGGGTGAAAACTGGTTCCTTTGCCCTGCATTAAAATTTTGAGATAGTTTTCAGTCTTTAGAAAGTACTCAATCTTCCGTTCAGTGAGTACTGATTGAATTGCCTTAGAGACAAACTGTGTCTCTGTACAAACTGAAATTTAAATATACAGTGTGAAAACCCCCAAACCCATAGCTCACTGACTTTTTTTCTGACTATAACAGCCTCACTCTCATATCATCATAGCAATGGGTATTGGTGTTTTGGTATATTATCTGCACTACTGGTTGGATATTTTCCTTACGTACAGTCTTGGGAAATCTGAAATGGAGGACGCAAACACGAGATGAGAACTGAAATCCAAAAGTTCAAGAAAATAACACATTGTGACCAAAGAAATAAAAACCTTTTTACACACGTCTCAATTCCTCCAGTTTAATATGTTTAAATGAAAAAAAAATTTGCACTTCAAATGGGAGATGACTTGCAGCGGAACATCTCCTGAAATAAAGGAGATTCTGCTCTGTTAACCAAGGCTTCCCGCTGCTTATAAAGACCCAAAACGATTAGAAATCTCCAAGCCTTCTTGAAGGCAGCCACACTCAAAGAGCACCAAACACTGGAAGAATGACTTTCCAATTTAGTTTTTAAATTGGCTTACACTCTTTTGAAAATTCTTATCTCACTCTTTTAAGAAATTTAAATGAGAATTTCTTTTTTTTTTTTTTAAGTGACAGTCACACAGGCGTGTCTGACCCTTTGTGACCCCATGGACTGTAGCCTGCCCAGCTCCTCTGTCCAGGGAATTCTCCAGGCAAGAATCCTGGAGTAGGTTGCCTTTTCCTTCTCCAGGGCATCTTCCTGACCCAGGGATTGAACCTGTGTCTCCTGCATTGCAGGAGACATTCTTTACCAACTGAGCCACCAGGGAAGCTTCAATAAAAAAAAAAAAAAAGGTTCTCAAAAGAGAGAGAAACATGGAAAAGCTGGAGGTGGTGTGACTCATAGGGTCTTCTGAGAGCAGTAATAAGCTTTCCAAAAATCTAGCGTTGTCTCTCTTCAGCCTGCATCTGATTAATTTTTTTTTAAGCACAATTCTTTGTTTCACGATATACATGTAAACTTTATATAAAGACATTAAGCCTTGGGTGTTTTATCTCATTGAGAAAACATGCTACACCACGAAGAACAGAGTTGGGCCTCAAAAGACTGATATCCACCACAATCCAATAATGCAAACCTGTTTGTTTTCAGATAGGATCAGAATGAGAGAATACAGTTGAAAAGAGAAACGGCAGCGGGAGTGTTGGGTTCATAGCAAAGAGATTGTAGTCGGACTCAGCATGAAAGTTAGCCAAGTGAACTGTCATATCAATAAAAATGTTTGTTTGTTTTCAGAAAAGTTTACTCTTTGCTAAGAACTATATATATACATATATATACACATATATATATACATACATATATATATATATGTATTTTTTTTAAGCCAGTGACTCAGTTTGTGACATCTACTATCTCAATTCTGAGGCAAATGCCATGTTATTTTTACTTCATCTTGTATTAACTCTGTTCAAGCAAAATAGATAACAGTGACTAATCTTAAAAAAGTAAAAGCTTGCTGCAATTGAAAAAGGTAATATCATTTACTTTTCAGAGAGCCTGAAGGTGGCAGGGAGAAGGGAAGGTTACTTAAGAAAACAAACATTCCAAGGAGAACCTCAAGACTTTATTACAAAGAAAACATGTCTTCGTCTAAGATAGTGGAATTATGCTTTCAGCATAGAGTGGTCTACTCTGCCTGAAACATGAGAAATCCACGAACTTCTCTGCATCACTGTAACTGGGAATAATGGGTCCACAAGAAGATAGTGTTTGGGGCTGTCCACAGGCTGTGTTAAAACATACAGTAATATATGTGTTACAAGAACAATCAAAGGCTTTAACTATTAAAAAAGATCACTTTATCTTTCCTAAGGTAATGCGGTGTCTGGAGGCAGTGTTGATCATGGAACAGAGCCAAGGCTTTTGATGCACGGAATCTGGGTCCAAATTCTTAGCCTCTCAGTCTGTGACTTGGGGCAGACATCTAACCTATAAGAACCTGGGCTTCCTTGTCTTTCAAACAAAACATCAACTACTGTTCCCAGCTGAAAGCACCTTTGCAGTGTGGTTAAATGCGACACAGAGTAATGCTCCTGGCACTCCGCAGATGCTGACTAAATGCCATCTTGCTTCTCTTTATTAGCCAGGTGTCATTTTATGGATAAAATGTCTCAACTAAAGGACTCAGCTCAAAGCTATCCCAGAGCCTCTTTATGGTAATTATGTCTATTTAAATATGCAGGTGAATGAGTAGCATAAGCCTCTACCTACCAGTGATCTTGAAAAATAACAATAGAAGGAGCTCTGAAGCTTTATGAAGAAAGTGTTAGTGGAAAAATATCTTATTTAAAAGTCAGCTGCTGGATAAATAGAAAGTCAGTAGTCCTGTTTACTGCATTCTTTATTTTAATATTCATGGATCTTAAGTATGCTGATTTGCCAACTGCACACTAAATCACATCGTTATTTAAATTTTTTTTTCCTTTCCAAATTTCCATGAAAGCAATTTCTACTTTCACAGCAGTATATATCTGATCAGATGGAGAGATTTTAGAGGTCTTAAAAGCTTTGTACTTCATATTTGACTTACAAGGAGCATAATAAAAGCAAGTTTTGTATATACTTAAATAATTAAGGGCAGTGGACCCATCTGGGCATGTGATAATATCAGCAATCACATATTTTAATTCAAAGGTGATCACATATTTTAATTCGAAGACAGGTATTCAGATTAAGGGACTGATATGAACAAAGTAAGTCACTGTAATTGCTCGATCTCATTCACAGTGACCAAGAATTTCATGTTCAGTACACATGCTAACTCAATGTTTGAAAGAGCATCTTTGTATGTGAGATGCAAACAATGCTGGCATATATCATGAACAGAAACAGAGTTATGCCATTAAGGAAGATAAAATGTATGCCTTGGAAAGGAAATAGAATTCTAGTGATTACTAAACAATCAACTATCTCATTGTATTTTAAACTTTTTATTTCATTTTTAAGTATAGCTGCTTAAGAATGTTATGATAGTTTTGGGTGGACAGCAAAGAGAATCAGCCATACATATACATGTATCCATTCTCCGCCAAACTCTGCTCCTACCCAGGCTGCCACATAACTCTGAACAGAGTTCCCTGTGCCATAAAGTAGGTCCTTATTGTCAACCATCTTGTTTTCATATTTTTAATTCAGAGTGATAAAAACATGACTCTAATTATCCAGAAAGGAAGGTCTGCATAGGGTAGGAAGGGCTTCCCAGGTGATAAGAATCCCCGTGATAACGAATCTACATGCCACTGCAGGAGAAGGTGGTCTACAGTCCATGGTGTCACAAAGGTTTCACTTTACTAGCCAGCTGGTAATCCTTCCCAGACAAGACTTTTCTTAAATTTACAAAAGAGTCACTTTGATAGTCCAAACTTGAACCAAATTCATCAGCCATTTCCCTACCAAGAGGCAGCATATGGAACTGGAAAGTGGGATTTGGAAAAGGAAAACCTAGGTTTAAAAACCCGACTCTATCCTTTAAGAATGTGTCATCTCGGGCTTCCCTAGTGGCTCAGACTATCAAGAAGCTACCTGCAATGCAGAAGACCCAGGTTCAGGCTGTGGGTTGGGATGATCTCTTGGAGAAGAGAATGGCTAACCACACCAGTATTCCTGCCTGAAGAATTCCATGGACAAAGAAGCCTGCTGGGCTATAATCCATGGGGTTGCAAGAGTCAGTCACAAATGAGTGACTAATATTGTCATTGTCAGATAAGTTATGCAACTTTTCCACTCCTCTTTCTACTCCATTTACTCCTCTACAAAATGGGGGTGATACATTAACAAATTGAAAAATAAAAACCACATGATTATCTCAATAGATGCAGAGAAAGCCTTTGACAAAATTCAACATCCATTTATGATAAAAACCCTCCAAAAAGCAGGAAAAGAAGGAACATACCTCAACATAATAAAAGCTATATATGACAAACCCACAGCAAACATTATCCTCAATGGTGAAAAACTGAAAGCATTTCCCCTAAAGTCAGGAACAAGACAAGGGTGCCCACTCTCACCACTACTATTCAACATAGTTTTGGAAGTCTTGGCCACAGCAATCAGAGCAGATAAAGAAATAAGAGGTATCCAGATTGGAAAAGAAGAAGTAAAACTCTCACTGTTTGCAGATGACATGATCCTCTACATAGAAAACCCTAAAGATTCTACCAGAAAATTACTAGAGCCAATCAGTAAATATAGTAAAGTTGCAGGATATAAAATCAACACACAGAAATCCCTGCCATTCCTATACACTAACAATGAGAAAACAGAAAGAGAAATTAAGGAAACAATTCCATTCACCATCGAAACAAAAAGAATAAAATACTTAGGAGAATATCTACCTAAAGAAACAAAAGACTTATATATAGAAAACTATAAAACATTGATGAAAGAAATCAAAGAGGACACAAATAGATGGAGAAATATACCATGTTCATGGATTGGAAGAATCAATATAGTGAAAATGAGTATACTACCCAGAGCAATCTATAGATTCAATGCAATTCCTATCAAGCTACCAGAGGTCTTTTTCAGAGAACTAGAACAAATAATTTCACAATTTGTATGGAAATACAAAAAACCTTGAAAAGCCAAAGCAGGCTTGAGAAAGAAGAATGGAACTGGCGAAATCAACCTACCTGACTTTAGGCTATACTACAAAGCCACAGTCATCAAGACAGTATGGTACTGGCACAAAGACAGAAATATAGAACAATGGAACAAAATAGAAAGCCCAGAGATAAATCCACACACCTATGGACACCTTATCTTTGACAAAGGAGGAAAGAATATACAATGGAGAAAATACAATCTCTTTAACAAGTGGTGCTGGGAAAACTGGACAGCCACTTGTAAAAGAATGAAACTAGAACACTTTCTAATACCATACACAAAGATAAACTCAAAATGGATCAAAGATCTAAACATAAGATCAGAAACTATAAAACTCCTAGAGGAAAACATAGGCAAAACACTCTCCGACATAAACCAAAGTAGGATCCTCTATGACCCACCTCCCAGAATATCGGAAATAAAAGCACAAATAAACAAATGGGACCTAACTAAAATGAAAAGCTTCTGCACAACAAAGGAAACTATAAGCAAGGTGAAAAGGCAGCCTTCAGAATGGGAGAAAATAATAGCAAACGAAGCAACAGACAAACAATTAATCTCAAAAATATACTAGCAACTCCTGCAACTCCAATCCAGAAAAATTAACGACCCAATCAAAAAGTGGGCCAAAGAACTAAATAGACATTTCTCCAAAGAAGACATAAAAATGGCTAACAAACACATGAAAAGATGCTCAACATCACTCATTATCAGAGAAATGCAAATCCAAACCACAATGTGGTACCACTTTACACCAGTCAGAATGGCTGCCATCCAAAAGTCTACAAGCAATAAATGCTGGAGAGGATGTGGAGAAAAGGGAGCCCTCTTACACTGTTGGTGGGAATGCAAACTAGTACAGCCACTATGGAAAACAGTGTGGAGACTCCTTAAAAAACTGAAAATAGAACTGCCATATGATCAGCAATCCCACTGCTGGGCATACACACCAAGGAAACCAGAATTGAAAGAGCCATGTGTACCCCAATGTTCATTGCTGCATTGTTTACAATAGCCAGGACATGGAAGCAACCTAGATGTCCATCAACAGACGAATGGATAAGAAAGCAGTGGTACATATACACAATGGAATATTACGCAGCCATTAAAAAGAATTCATTTGAATCAGTTCTACTCAGGTGGACGAAACTGGAGCCTATTATACAGAGTGAAGTAAGCCAGAAGGAGAAACAAATATACAGTATACTAACACATATATATGGAATTTAGAAAGATGGTAACGATAACCCTGTATGTGAGACAGCAAAAGAAACGCAGATGTATAGGACAGTCTTTTGGACTCTGTGAGAGAGGGCAAGGGTGGGATGATATGGGAGAACGGCATTGAAACATGTTAATCATCATATGTGAAATGAATCGCCAGCCCAGGTTTGATGCTCAGGGCTGGTGCACCGGGATGACCCAGAGAGAGGGAATAGGGAGGGAGGAGGGAGGGGGGTTCTGGAAGGGGAACATATGTATACCCAGGCAGATTCATGTCAATGTATGGCAAAACCAACATGATAAAGAAAATTAAAAAAATAAATAAATAAAATTTAAAAAAATGGGGGTGATAAAGCCAACTTGAAGAAGGAAATGGTAACCCACTCCAGTATTCTTGCCTGGAGAATCCCATGGGCAGTGGAGCCTGGTGGGCTGCTGTCCACTGGGTTGCAAAGAGTTGGACTAGCGACTTAGCAGCAGTGGCTGCAAAGCCAACAGATAAAATCACAGATGTTTAAAAAGGACCAGAACATACCAGGCACACAGCAGTCTGCAAATTATTTTTAAGAGCTAACTAAAAAGTTATCACAGTTGCTCAAATCCTTGCTACTGTTTTCTATCAGACTCATCCTCCAGGTCCCCTCCTTGGTGCCATCACAGGAGGAGGTGGACACTTCTTATCCCATTGGTTTCATGATTTGCTTTGGCCAAGATGCGAGCAGAAGTGGTGCAGCCTGTGTCTGAGGGGAAGCTTTGGGAGCCATGGCATGGCCCACCATTACTCTTTCTAGCTGGTATGAGAGCAGCCATGTCTAAGATAACAGCTTCTCCTTCAGGCATGAAGACCACAGAGAGAAGAGCCACAGCCATCCACAGCAATTCATACTATGTGAGTAAAAACATAAAACTCTGGGGTTGTAAGCCAGAAGATGGTGGTATTGTTTGTTATCAGAGCATAACTCACCAAAAGCTCACTAATTAATACAACAGTGTTATGGCTTGGTGCCAGGCAGCTGCAGCATGCTGAGAAAAGCACAGCCTTGAATTCAGAAAACCTAGATTCAACTTCCAAATGGCCGTGTGTCCCGGGCGCAGCAAACGTCCTCACCTCTCCCATCCCCTGGCCACAGGGTAGGGAGGGCGGCAGGGCACAGAATCTAACAGTGGCTAGCTGTGCAGTTATGGGCAAGTGACCTCATCTCTCTGGGTCTCAGTGTCTTCATCTGCAAAATGGGGATGATAATACTGACTTCACAGGTTTAGAAACATCAAAGGGGTTAATGCTTGTCAGGTTTTTAGAGGAGTGCCTGGCACATGGTAAACAGGATGCATTCATCACATTACTGTATTATTATTATTCCATTGTAACTCTTCCACGAGTTTTTTTGGTGGGGAAGCTTACAGGTAACATGGCTAGTGAAGGCACCTAGTCAACTATAAAGTGCTAATAACTACCTATGATCATAATAAATAACTCATTCATCATCTCATTTGCAACCTAGAGCAGTTACAAGGAATTCTGTAAGGGCAGAGAGGTTTATCTGCCGTGTTCTCTGTTCTATACCAAGCCCTCAAGCTCTACCTGCCCCAAGCACCACAGTTTCCTTTGTAATCACTGGATGCAGATACTGTTTGGGAGAATGGCATTGAGACATGTTAATTATCATATGTGAAATCAATCGCCAGCCCAGGGTTGATGCTCGGGGCTGGTGCACTGGGAGGACCCAGGGGGAGGCAATTGGGAGGGAGGAGGGAGGGGGGTTCTGGAGGGGGAGCATATGTATACCCATGGTGGTTTCATGTCAATGTATGACAAAACCAACACAATAAAGAAAATTTAAAAAATAAATAAATAAATAAATTGTATTCTTACTGGTTGAGTCTCAGCCACTTCTATAAATCCAGGTTTTGTATACATAAGCTTATTCCATGTCCTGAGTATATTTAACTGTCTAGTTAAATGGTCCAACTTACTAGATCTATGTTAAATAAAAATATAACATGTCATCACTTCTCAGCAGATATCAGAAAGATTGGGGCTATGATTTAGACGAATTGCCTTAAATTTAAAAATATACTCTAATAATGTCTTTGGTCAATGCACAGTAGAGTTACAAGCTGACACTTTTTATACCCTGAATTATGAAACTCACCTAAGAATTTCAAGTTTTTTTTTCTTTGACAGACTATGAAAATTATACTTCTTAAAAAAAGAGGTGACAATAAATTTAAAAGCAAATGTCAACTGAAATAAGAAAATACTGAACTTTGTTTCATATGTGCTTGAAAGTCTAAAGGAAATTAGAAATGATACATTTCAGATCAACTTTCAAAACCCCACATGGAAAGTCCAGAAAAATTCCCTTTAAGTTTAAACAGAAAGATCCCCTGTATGTTAAATATTTCCTTGGTTATTACCAAACAGCAGCGGTGTTAACTGTCCCTAGCAGTTCAGGAATCACAAGGGTGTTTGCAACAGGTAGCTTTAAGGGCTGAAACAGCAATAATGCATTTGCAATAGTTTGAGCAATAATGCATTTGCAATAGTTTGAGAAGTTATATTTAAGGCTTTTCACCAAAGTTAACAATATTTGTCCCAAGAAAAGTTTTTAGTATTAAAAATCATTGTGATTTTATTCATGCCACAGAGTTATAAAATTCTAGAATTAGGTATGTTCCTGAAGGTCACCTGTATCAATCCTTGGACCCATTTCTGCTGCATTTTATTCATTTACTCTTTTAGTAAATATCTGCTAAGAACCACCTGCCAGGTGCTGTGCTAGAGTAATGATGCAAAATAAGTCTCCAACCTTAAAAATCGTCTCTCTAGTCCTGCCTGACAATGCTTTGTGACTGGACACTAACAGCTTTGGGAAGCTACTTGTTTCACTTTTGGACAAGGCTGCTGGTTGAGGTCTTTCCTTCTAAGTCCTGTGGGCTCTGCCTTACAATGGCGACCACCCCATGGCCCAAGGCTCTCCTCCCCTAAGCCCTCATTGCTCAAAATAATTATCTCCCAGTTCCATTTGCTATTTCCATATGGCTTTAAACACCTGCCACCATTTTGTGTTCAACTTTCAACAGCATGCAGTGACACGCCTCGTCCTTCCTCTTTTTCCAACATCGTATCTAACCACCGTCTCCTTATTCACTAGATTCCAGCTGATACTTATCTCTCTTAAAACACTATTTAAAAAAAAAATAGTGTCTTAATTTGTTCATCTCTGTGTCTTCTCAAAGCCTCTTGAATATCTAGCTCCTTCCCATCCATCAATCTTCAATCTTCAAATCAACCTCTCTGAGAGGCAATCCTCATGATCCTAACTAAATTGATTTCTCCCCTCCTTCTGGTCACTATCTTATATCTCTGTTTTGTTTTCAGTTTCACACCAGTATCTGAACTTATGCTGCTTATTTAATTACTTACTTGATGGCAGTTTCCTCCCTAGAAAGTAACCTCATTCTTATATTGTTAGAGCCTAGACCAGGGCATGGCAAATGGAAGGAAGAAAGAGCAGGTGGGAACTGTCCTTGTTTTGGATGCTACATGGATCTGCGCCACTATGTCTTTTTTGCATATGGATGAGATATATTCTTACATGATATGATTTTGCTGAATTTCAGAAGGAGGACTGGGATCTCTGGATTCAGCCCACACTTCTAGCTCGGTTCTAATCCTAATTATCCAACACTGTTCTGTTTACCTATCTCTTGTTAATTAGGACTTTGATAATCACACCACAAATGTCCTGGAAAACGAATGCATTTCCGCCTCATGTACTCTTTCACAAGCTGGGCGTGTACTGTGGAGACTTCTGTTGACATAGATTAACTATATCCAACATGCTATTCTAAGTTCTTCCCAGGTGGCTCTAGTGGTAACAATAGATGAGGGTTCGATCCCTGGGTCGGGAAGACCCCCTGGAGGAGGAATTGGCAACCCACTCCAGTATTCTTGCCTGGGCAACCCCATGGACTGAGGGGCCTGGCAGGCTACAGTCCACACAATTACAAAGAGTCGGACATGACTGAGCATGCGTGCTTACATGTACACATACACACAACATATTTCCTAGGGAGTTAAGCTGTTGTAACCTGAGTCTGATCCATAAGCGCTGTTTTGCTTTTCCCTATCTTTCATCTCCCTTTCCCTGCCCCCCCGCCCCCTCCTCTTCCTACTCCTTCCCTAATTCTTTCTCTTCCTATGCTTAAGGCCTGCTCTTGATGGTGATGATCCTGGGGTTAAATAATTTGCTGACACCTAGATTTCTGTGCTTTGCGTTGATGAGACAATTTCTTGGAACCTCATTTCAGGCGGTTTATGAAAAACAGAGGCCCACAGATACTGTCTCTGCCACAGTTCTGAGTGCCTCTGTTTGCTCAACATGAGACAAGTTAGTTCTCATGATATTTACTGGAGAACTAGGGAGGGCACACACAGAAAGGGGTCATTTTCTGCTAACTACAACAGAGTGAACACCCA
>ML660774.1:4735984-4767725 GCA_007570785.1 Antilocapra americana | reverse complement strand
CATTGAGGATAATGTTTGCTGTGGGTTTGTCATATATAGCTTTTATTATGTTGAGGTACATTCCTTCTATTCCTGCTTTTTTGGAGGGTTTTTATCATAAATGGATGTTGAATTTTGTCAAAGGCTTTCTCTGCATCTATTGAGATAATCATGTGATTTTTATTTTTCAATTTGTTAATGTGGTGTATTACATTGATCGATTTACAAATATTGAAGAATCCTTGCATCCCTGGGATAAAGCCTACTTGATCATGATGTATGATCTTTTTGATGTGTTGTTGGATTCTATTTGCTAGAATTTTGTTGAGGATTTTTGCATCTAAGTTCATCAGTGATATTGGCCTGTAGTTTTCTTTTTTTGTGGCATCTTTGCCAGGTTTTGGAATTAGGGTGATGGTGGCCTCATAGAATGAGTTTGGAAGTTTACCTTCGTCTGAAATTTTCTGGAAGAGTTTGAGTAGAATAGGTGTTAGCTCTTCTCTAAATTTTTGGTAGAATTCAGCTGTGAAGCCATCTGGTCCTGGGCTTTTGTTTTTTGGAAGATTTCTGATTACGGTTTCAATTTCCGTGCTTGTGATGGGTCTATTAATATTATCTATCTCTTCCTGGTTTAGTCTTGGAAAGTTATACTTTTCTAGGAATTTGTCCATTTCATCCAAATTGTCCAGTTTATTTGCATATAGTTGCTGATAATAGTCTCTTATGATCCTTTGTATTTCTGTGCTTTCTGTTGTGATCTCTCCGTTTTCATTTCTAATTCTGTTGATTTGGTTCTTCTCCCTTTGTTTCTTGATGAGTCTGGCTAATGGTTTGTCAATTTTATTTATCTTCTCAAAGAACCAGCTTTTGGCTTGGTTGATTTTTGCTATGGTCACTTTTGTTTCCTTTGCATTTATTTCTGCCCTGATCTTTAAGATTTCTTTCCTTCTACTAGACCTGGGCTTCTGCATCTCTTCCCTTTCTAGTTGCTTTAGGTGTATAGTAAGGTCATTTATTTGATTTTTCTCTTGTTTCCTGAGGTGAGCTTGTATTGCTATGAACTTTCCCCTTAGCATTGCTTTCACAGTGTCCCATAGGTTTTGAGCTGTTGTGTTTTCATTTTCATTCGTTTCCATGCATAACTGAATTTCATTTTTAATTTCTTCTGTGATTTGTTGGTTATTCAGCAGTGTGTTGTTGAGCCTCCATATGTTGGAAGTTTTGAAAGGTTTTCTCCTGTAGTTGATATCTAATCTCACTGCGTTGTGGTCAGAAAAGATGCTTGGGATGATTTCAATATTTTTGAATTTATCAAGGTTAGATTTATGGCCCAGGATGTGATCTATCCTGGAGAAGGTCCCGTGTGCACTTGAGAAAAAGGTGAAATTCCTTGTTTTGGGGTGGAATGACCTATAGATATCAATTAGGTCTAGTTGGTCTATTGTTTCATTTAAAGTTTGAATTTCCTTGTTACTTTTCTGTCTAGTTGATCTATCCATTGGTGTGAGTGGTGTATTAAAGTCTCCCACTATTATTGTGTTGTTGTTGATTTCCCCTTTCATACTTGTTAGCATTTGCCTTACATATTGTGGAGCTCCTATGTTAGGTGCATAAATATTTATAATTGTTATTTCTTCTCCCTCGATTGATCCTTTGATCATTATGTAATGTCCATCTTTATCTCTTTTCACTGCCTTTATTTTAAAGTCTACTTTATCTGATATGAGTATTGCCACTCCTGCTTTCTTTTGGTCTTTATTTGCATGGAATATTTTTTTCCAGCCTTTAACTTTCAGTCTATATGTGTCCCTAGGTTTGAGGTGGGTCTCCTGTAGACAACATATATAGGGGTCTTGTTTCTGTATCCAATCGGCCAATCTTTGTCTTTTGGTTGGGGCATTCAGCCCGTTTACATTTAAGGTAATTATTGATAAGTATGATCCCGCTGCCATTTATTTTATTGTTTTGGGATCAAGATTATATATCCCATCCGTGTTTCCTATCTAGGCAAGTTCCTTTAGCATTCGTTGGAGGGCTGGTTTGGTGTTGCTGAATTCTCTCAGTTTCTGCTTGTCTGAGAAACTTTTGAATTCTCCTTCAAATTTGAATGAGATCCTTGCTGGGTACAGTAGTCGGGGTTGTAGATTGTTTTCTTCCATGACTTTAAGTATGTTTTACCATTCCCTTCTGGCCTGAAGCGTTTCTGTTGAGAGATCAGCTGTTATCCTTATGGGATTCCCCTTGTGAGTTATTTTTTGCTTCTCCTTTGCTGCTTTTAATATTTGGTCTTTGTATTTGATATTTGCTAATTTGATTAATATGTGTCTTGGGGTGTCCCGCTTGGGGTTCATTCTATTTGGGATGCTCTGTGTTTCTTGGACCTGAGTGGCTATTTGCTTCCCCAATTTAGGGAAGTTTTCTACAATTATCTCTTCAAGAATTTTCTGATGGTCTTTCTTTTTGTCTTCTTCTTCTGGGACTCCTATGATTCGAATATTGGTGCGTTTAATATTGTCCCAGAGGTCTCTAAGATTGTCCTCATTTCTTTTAATTCTTTTTTCATTTTTCCTTTCTGTTTCATTTATTTCTGCCATTCTGTCTTCTACCTCACTTATTCTGTCTTCTATCTCTGTTATTCTACTGTTGGTTCCCTCCAGGGTGTTTTTGATCTCATTTATTGCTTTATTCATTGTATTTTGTCTCTTTTTCATTTCTTCTAAGTCCTTGTTAAAGCTTACCTGCATCTTCTCAATCCTTGCCTGCAGGTTATTGAGCTGCAACTCCAACTTATTTTCCAGGTTTTGGATCATTTTCACTATCATTATTCGGAATTCTTTGTCAGGTAGACTTCCTATCTCTTCGTCTTTTGTTTGGTCTAGGGGGTATTTATCCTGTTCCTTTACTTGCTGGGTATTTCTCTGCCTTTTCATCTTGTTTATCTTGCTGTGTTGTCCCTTTATTGTGGGGATTCCTCTCTATGTGAGGGGTTGGATGTGTGGTTTGTCGAAGTTTCCTGGATGGGAAGGCTTGTGTGGTTTTCTGGTGGGTGAGTCTAGGTTTCCTCACTGTTACTAGCAAGAGATAAGAATGGGGAGAATGCAGTGAAGCCAATGATCTCGCTCCCAGGTAGCAGTGGGTACTGGAGCTTGGATCTTAAAAGGTACAAAGTTGATACCAAGTACTAATGAGCAAAGATTAAAAATCTAGAGTAAAGACTGGGTTCTCAAAAATACTTTAAAAAAATAAAAAAAAAACGGAAAATAAAAATAAAAGAAAAAAGAAAAAAAATAGCAAGGTTACAGGGGACTTAAAAATTCTAAAAAAAAAAGAAAGTAAAAAAAGGAGAAGGAAAAAATAAGAAAAAAAAAATATATATATATATAAAAGTTTTAAAAATTTAAAAGATGTTCCTAGTACAGTTATAATGAAGGCTTTCTCTGGTGCTGGTGCATTCGGTGAAGGGAAGGGTCTGTAGATTCCCTGTAGATTTTCAGATGATTCCCTGGTCCGGCTTCTCCTTTCTATGCAGTCAGCGCCACCTGCAGGGCTTTAATTTGCTACTCCTGTCAGATTCAAAGCTGTTCGCTCCGCTCGCCTCAGCGTCCTCTCTTTGCTGGTCTTTTAAGTGTCTATTCAGCGCTTTGGAGTTTGCCCTGCTCCTGGTGAGAGGGCTTCCCCCGCCCCTTCTGCTCAGGCTCTCTGTCGTCCACCCAGCACAGTTGGGGAGTGGGGCTTCTCCTCTCCCCCGGCCCGGCCGCTCGGTTTTCTGGGCGTGCAGCTGAGCACTCCTTCTAAGGTGTATACAGCACCGATCCGTCCAGAATCCCCAGAAGTCTTGGTTAGCCTCCCCGGGGCTGGGTTATGCCCACTGCTCTCGGGCGGGGGCTGGGCCGGTCCGCAGCCCGCAGCTGCCCAGCCTCTCTGTTGACTCCTCACCGCCCTTTGTTTTGTGCACGGGCCTGGGGGGGGGGGGTGCTTTTCCTGGAAGGTTAGGTCCCTCAGGCTGCTCCGTTCCCTGAGCCCGCGGCCCGCCCCTCCCTGAGCAGGAGCAGTCCGCTTTGGCTAGTGGGGGATGGGGCGCCCTGCCGCTGGCTGTGCCTTGTAGCCAGAGAGGACGAACCTTGCAGGGCTTAGCTATTAATCTGCTTCTGCTCTCAGCTATATTGCTCTCCAAGATCCACCACAGATCTGCCAGAGAGAATGCTCCCTGGTATTCGGAAACCTTTCTCCTCTTTTTTCTTTTTCCCTCTTTATTCCAGACTCCCCTTCCGGGACGGAACCCGTCCCCAGCTCTTTGTCTCTCCCTCTACTTTTTTTTTTCTTTTCTTTCTTTTGTCCTACCTCCTCATGTCGGCAATGGGTCGCCCCTCCAGATGCCCGATGTCCTCTGCCAGCATTCAGTTCCTGTTTTTTGGAGTTTGCTCGGCCTTTAAAAGTTCTTTTGGTATATTTATTGGGGAGAGAGTGTTCTCCCCGTCCTATTCCTCCGCCATCTTAGTTCCCCTTGTTTGAATTTTTTGTTTCAAAGACTACTAGTCAGAGTGGGGCATGTCACTTGGCCTTTCTGCCTCAGTTTCTTCATCTGTAAAATGGGGATAGTACTGACCTCAGTTGTGATCGTTAGGCTTAAATATAATGCACACAGTTGGCATATAAACTGTTAGCTGTGCTCACTAATGAAGGATAAAATATACTGAGGCTATATTTCTTTAAGCTTATTTTGCCAATGTGGAGAAAAAATAGAACATGTCTTCTTTTGAGACAGGAGTGCCATCGCCATGCACAGAGTCTATGAGAGGGAACCCTGGGCAAGGTGAGGAGAGAGAATGGAACCAGAAGAAGGAAAGTGCCCAGTGCCAAGCATGGAGCCCAGAAGTTAATAAATGGTGGTTAAATCTGGTAAATAGACAAGGGTCCAGTTTTCCTCAGTTGTGGGAATAAGGAAAGAGCATAGACATATAGAAAGACCTCGGGGTGGGGGGAAAGGGAAAGATAATTTGTTTCCAATTCTGTAGGCTTTGAAATCTTTAAGTTATAAGGTATGGTTTGCTGGCTGGACAGGATGGAGGTTGGTCAGAAAAGACTGATCGATATATCAGAAAGAGTAGGGGGATGCTGATTTCTACGTAGTAAATGGAAATAAGATGAATGCAGAAAAGTGTAGTAGGGGTGAGTTCATTACTATGATACTGATCAGTAACAGCATAATGAATGTTCTTGAAATGCTTAAGAAATTTCTTTTAAGGCAGAAAGAATAGCTTTTGTTTTTTTCTGTTTACTTTATAAGGAGCCATGACTTAGTCTTGGATGTGAACAAGGCAGTTCAAGAATGATCCCAGCTTCCTTGGTTTACAGGAGCCACTTACTTGCCCAGTATTCGTGCCTAGTGTAGCTCTCATTCTCCTTTGATTCCTTATTGTGGTTAGTCCTCATGACGGTGAGGTAGATATTCTTATTTCTCTTTTAAGGATGAAAACAGCACCACAACCAGAATGAGAAGGCATCTACAGGCTTCTTCAGGTCTTGGAAGGCATCCTCCTTAAATGCTGAGGATCTGCTACTGTGTTTTGTAATCTTTGTGTGTGAATTGGGCACTTATCACAGGTATTTGCCAATGAAAGAAATCTTTTTGCAGATAATTTTATTTTGTGTTGTTTGCTTGTTTTGGCCGTGCATGGCATATGGAATCTTATTTCCCTGATCAAAGATCAAACTCATGCCCCATGCACTGGAAGCACAGAGTTTAAACCACTACCAGGGAAGTCCCAGGGAAATCTAAAAATGCATTCATCTTCACAGATGATAAAGCTACTTGAAACTAGTGAGTTCAAGTTTTCCCCTTCCCTTCACCCCACATGGTTTAAAGCAAAGCAATACTTCATTTTCAGGTTTTCTTTTTTTTTTTTGGAGGGCGTACTTTGTATATCTGTGCCTTGCATTCTCATAATTGAGGCAAGACTTGGAAGTCAGTATTTTATTGAATACTGATTCTTGCTGAGCCCCCAGCTCCTTGGAATCCTGAAACTAGTCACTTAGCTTTTCTGAGTTTCTGCCAATCCAGTGATAAAACTGCTAAAAAAAAAAAAAATAGAACCTCACCCCAAAAATTGAACCTAGATTTTCTCTTATATAAATTAACAGGAAAAAAAAAGTTCACAGAAGAAGCAGGTTACATAAAATAAGTGAAATAAATGTTTCTAATGGACTGAGGGTGGTTTATAGAGGCCAAAGTCACTGTCCTGCTGGCAATAAATACTTGATTAAAAGAATCTTAGGCATTTGATTGAAATGGGCTCATTTGCGACTTTGTTTTCTAGAGTTAATGGCATTTGTTTTATACTACATTATTTTGTCCTGCTTAAACAATAATCTAAAAATGAAAAGAAATGAAAACAAAGGACCCAGTGTCCTTTTGGCTTGCTGGAGGGAAAGTACAGTGTTAAATAGTCTCTTTTTTTTTGTATATCATCAAAATGATGTTTTCTCTGTACATTAAATTAACCTACAAGTCTCAGTGGTTCAGTGAATTTTTTTATTGGTCTTTGTGATTTCTCTCCCCTGTTTTTCCTGATAGATGAACAAACAATGTCGAAGCTTTAGGCTGTGATACACAAATAAGAACAATAATAAGAGACAATGCAAAATAGAATTAAATTCAGAGACTGTAGCTGTTTTCTCTGAATACTTAATGTCTCTGATTGCTGAAAACTGTAACTAATAATGATTCAAAAAAATTGGTCCAATGCTGATATGAGGTACTTTGTGTCTTTTAAAGCAATACTTTTTAAAAATTTTAAATTATGCATGTTTAGTCACTTCTTTTCATATCCACAAATGAAATTTCAGAGGTAGTGATACAACCATATAAAATGGAGATCCTTGTTTGGGTAAATCATTGGATGACTGAAAGAGGAAGAAATTTTAGCTGCTGTATTATCATTTTCTTAATTTAACTATATAAGAATGTATGCTCTTTAGTTCAGAAACATCCTTATGGATTAGTCAATTCTAATAATAATATCAGAACCAATGTGCTTGATGCCCTTTCTGCTGCTAAATTTAAAGCCAGATAATTCAAAAGAGAATTTTTCATTAGGTACCTTTGTTTGTGTCTACTACCGTCATTGCAAATGAAAAAGAGAGATGTAAAGATAATTTTTTAAATGTAAAATATTTTACCACTTTAAGTTTAAGTTGTTTAAAATCATAAGTTTTGAAAGCCTTTTATTAAAAAATCATAATTCTAATACTATAAGAGGAAGAAAAACTTGGATGGAGTTCTGAGTTCTGGGGCGCACTCATCTGAACTTCCCTCATTTAGGATCAAGAATAAAACACAAATACTGCTTCCTGCATTATCTTAAGACATTTTGTTGAAGTAGGTGGATATTTGAAAAGAGAAAAATATTCTAACCAGTGAGGTTATTTACTTTATGTCATTCCCTTTATCTCAATGTTAGATGATTTCTACAGTCATAAAATGGGAATGATAACAATGACATTTAAAATCACACCAGTGTTGACATGGAAGAGTCGACTGGCCTCTCCATGGTCACTCCCATTCACTCCTACCCCTGCCCCACTATTCACTGTGGATAATTAGTCTCCCCAAATAGCTTTGACTGCTCCCTCCTCCTCCCAATTTGCCATTCCTAAACCACACAGTGATTAAAAAAAAAAAAAAAAGTAACATTCTCTGGATATGACAAAAGACTAGACAATGGCATTGGGACTAAGAAGTGAGGACTGCTCTTGAACAGCAAGGACAGACTAAGCCAAGTGATCAAAGTCCAGAGGGTTGCAAAAGAGTCAGAAATGACCTAGTGGCTAAACAGCAACAACAGCTAAACAAAAACAAAGTGATGCAATCACAATTTAGTCAGGAGTCACACGTGCAGTTACATCTGAAGCAGGAGTTTATACTTCAGAAATCCTGACCTATTCTGGCTTTGTTCCTGCAGGGTTTGAGCCTCTGAAGAAAAAAATCCTCTTCTCCCTGCTCGATGCCTCCCTTGTTCTTGCAGGATCCTTCAGTATCATTGTGAGATGCTAGAAAGCCCTCTTCTGACTTTTCTAGTAGGATATGGACAATCCTTTCAATAACTATTTATTGAGCATGTATTAATGTCAGTGCTCTGAAGAAAATGTGCTCTTGGTGCTGCCAAAACATGGAAAAGTAAAAGAAAGTGCTCCCTGCCTGAAAGGAGCTTAGAATCGTGGGGATATAGAGTTTTACCAGATAAATCTTCATAAACTGATTAATGCTTTGGAGGAGCTATGAAAGTGTGTACCCAGGGAGGATGATCAAGGCCCCAAAGACACTGAAAATTTCCTGCAGAAAAAGAACTTTCAATTGAGAACATGACCAAAGGCTATTTATGAATTTGTATTAAAGCTGTATTAGAGTTGGTAGAATGTTATTAGAAAAAGTTAGGAGTACATGGGAAGAATTACATGACATCAGAGGTCTATGTGTGTAAGAATATTTTGAAAGGACAGAGAACTAATGACAAAGTATGACTGAATTTCTCAGTCAACAGGTAAGACAGTCAAAGTTTAACACAAAATCATGGGCAGGTTACCAAGCTTCAATTTTTTCATCATGAATGTAATTTCATCTACCTCAAGGGACTTCCCTGGTGGCCATGCTGCCTGCCTCCTGTGGTTGAGACTTCTGCTGCAGAGGATGCAAGTTCAATTCCTGGTCAGGGAACTAAGATCCCGTGAGGCCAATAGAATCTTTTTAAACTCATTTGTGTGTGTTTGTGTGTGTGTATGATTAAACTAAATGTTTATAAAGTACCTATCACCTATAAAGTGACTAGCAGCTGCTCATTTTTTAACCAAAATTATTTTCAAGGATGGATTAAATGTACAAGCAACAGCTCGCAAGATGATTCATAACTAGAGTCCTCTTAAATTCTGTTGATCATATCAGGACACTTTCAAGCATGAAAGTGACAGAACAAGAGATGTCATCTGAAAAGTGTGTTCACCCGGCCGGGTAGAGATGCTGTTGAAAAGCAGTCAATGAAAAACTCAGCACAAACAAGGCCAAATCCATCAAACCGTGCCTCGTAATATAGCCAGACTCTGTCTAGAGTACTCAAACATAATACAACTCTGATAACATGGAGCATTTTAAAGTTGATGAATATTAGAAGGACCCTCTCAAGGCTATTACTACATTCCTTGTATTAGAAAAATAGGACCTGCAAAAAAGTAAATAAATAAACACTACAGTAGGGTATAGAACAAAAGAGAAAAATCTGCTAATCTTCCAGGGTTCAGATGACTATCCATCCTAGGATATGTGTGAGTGTGCAGGTCTATTTTTGTTAATGTCATTAATGCTACAAATAAAATAATGCGGTCTATCTCTTTGAGATATAAACATATTTATAATGAATAGTTAATACTGTGGACATATAACTTTCCTCGAAGACAAATTAACAAAAGCTTTCCTGCATTAGGACCAAGGATTGCACCAGGAAACTGGCAGCTCTCCTTTTCAGAAGCTGAGGACCTTGGCCACAGTGGGGGGCGTGGTGGTTGGCAGGGGGGGTGTCCTTGTGCAGCCTGGTTCACTGACCCCAGGCAGCTCCTCTTGCTTCCTTTCTCACCACTGACAGCAGAGGAGTTTGATTTCACTCCCTTGACCCTGGGATACTGTTTTCTGTGGCTTAAAGTCACAGGAACTTTTTCTTGATTAACCCAGTTGCTGGCACTGCGGGGACCCCCACCCCTCTTAGCAAAGTGCCCCATACCAGGCAATTCAGATTCATCCCAGAGACCAAAAGGGAGGCTCCTAGCTTGCTTGTGTTCGCGCACCAATCACCAATGGGTTTTTCCCCTCTCCGCTCCCTTTTCTCCTTCTAAATGCAAAGCATGTACAGCAGCTGTGAATGTGAAAGACAGGCCAGTGCCCCGTGCAAAGAAAAACAGTTACCAGTACTTGGAAAACATTATGGTGCCTGCCATCCTGAGCTTGTGAAACCAGGAACAGTGAATACATTTAGCCATTAACAACTTTATTTCAAAGGCAAACATATGTGCGTGCAATCTGAGTCTGTGCTCACTGAGAATTAATTGCTTGACAAGATAAATTTAAGGCAGAACATTGTCTGCAAGGAGGAAACACCATGGAAATTCACAACGGTAGGTAAGGGGTATTCTCCTGTGGATCCAACAAAAAGAGCCAATGATTTGTTTCTTTACATTAAAAAAAAATAGTAAATGCAGTTGTGTTTTGAGTGTTTAAGAAGGGGGGAATGTGGCCCTCTGTGTGTTTCTTATGAAAAACTGCTTGATGGGAAACTGGGACATTTGAACAACCAATGGTGACTTTTCTTGCTGGTAGCTCCTCATTCTAGTTATTGGGTTGGCTAAAAAGTTCATAAGAACATCTTACAGAAAAACCCAAATGAACTTTTCAGTTAAGCCAGTATTTTCCTAAAGCTACTCTTTT
Source organism: Antilocapra americana (assembly GCA_007570785.1). Lineage (NCBI taxonomy): Eukaryota > Metazoa > Chordata > Mammalia > Artiodactyla > Antilocapridae > Antilocapra > Antilocapra americana. The sequence continues at coordinate 4,757,278 of ML660774.1, read as the reverse complement.
CTCTCTTTGCTATGTACTTGCTGTTGTTGTTTAGTTACTCAGTCATGTCTGATTCTTTTCTGACCTCATGGACTGTAGCCTGCCAGGCTCCTGCATCCATGGGATTTCCCAGGCAAGGGTTCTGGTGTGGGTTACCATTTTCTTCTCCAGTGGATCTTCCAGACCCAGGGATCAAGCCTGTGCCTCCTGCTTGATAGGTGGATTCCCTGTGAACCACCAGGGAAGCACAGATATACGTACCATTTCTCCTATTTTCCTTGAGTTGAGAAACATGGGAAGAATATGAGTATGTCAAGGAAAACAGATTATTAAGCAACTTGGCTACTTGAATAATAGTGGCTATTGTATGTCCATTACTTTGGCCACCTGATGTGAAGAGCTGATTCATTTGAAAAGACCCTGATGCTGGGAAAGAATGAAGGCAGAAGGAGAAGAGGACAACAGAGGATGAGATGATTAGATGGCATCACTGACTCAATGGACATGAAGGAAGGAAGGAAGTGAAGGTCAATCAGTCGTGTATGACTCTTTGTGACCCCATGGACTGTATAGTCCATGGAATTCTCCAGGCCAGAATACTGGAGTGGGTAGCTGTTCCCTTCTCCAGGGGATCTTCCCAACCCAGGGATCAAACCCAGGTAACCCATATTGCAGGCAGATTCTTTATCAGCTGAGCCACCAGGGAAGCCCAAGAATACTGGAGTATGTAGCCTAACCCTTCTCCAGCGGATCTTTCCTACCCAGGAATTGAACCAGGGTCTCCTTCATTGCAGGCAGATTCTTTATCAAATGAGTTATGAGGGAAGCCCATAGAGCTTGAGTAAACTCCAGGAGTTGGTGATGGACAGGGAAGCCTGGCGTGCTGCAGTCTATGGGGTTGCAAAGAGTTGGACACGACTGAGTGACTGAACTAAACTGAACTGAACTGATTATATGTGACCAAACACACTTTTTGACTCTCAGTGGACAATATAGTACAGCCTCTTCATTCCATGACTCAGAAATTCTGAATTGACATGGACTGCTGGATTCATTGAGAATCCAGGGTTTATTAAGAGGGGGTACTAAGTTAGGTCATTTCTACGAGACATTCTTTTTTCCATCACTGAATGGAACACATACGAAAGTATAACATCCCTTTCTCTCCCCTTTCTTTATCTTCCCTTTCTCTCTCTCCTCCCCCCAGCCATACCTTAACATCCTCTCCTCCCAAGGGGTCTTGGACCACCCATATTTCCTCCTTCTTCCCCCTCTGGGGGGGGGGATATCCAACCATCTTAACCACAGCCAGGGGCTGGTAGCTCTCATCTTGATATCTGAGCTATCTGTTGGGATTCCCTTATTTTCAAAACATCGTTTATTACTGAGACTCCTCTGTAAGAAGCTCACAGACTCTCTGCCCTCTCTCACTCAAAGTCTGTGAGGAGAAGAGTCATTTTGTCTTCTACCGACAGATTTAGGGGTGATGAGAAGCGTAGTGGAGACTTTTTCACAAGCTTCCAAACAGGGAAGTGGCACCACCACGTGATCCCTCTGAGCTGATGGGTATTCTCCTGGAAGCTCCTCACACATCTTTATCCTGCTGGCAAAGCCTCCAGTCACAGGCTTGTTTATGAGCCCCCTTCATTGCACCTAAGTGGGAAGGAGGTTCAATATGAAACAAGAAAACTCTTATTTAACTTACATGCAGAGTAAACCATGCAAAATGCCAGACTGGATGAAGCACAAGCTGGAATCAAGATTGCCCGCAGAAATATCAATAACCTCAGATATTCAGATGACACCACTCTTATGGCAGAAAATGAAGAGGAACTAAAGAGCCTCTTGATGAAAGTGAAAGAGGAGAGTGAAAAAGCTGGCTTAAAAACTCAACATTCAGAAAACTAAGATCATGACATCTGATCCTGTGACTTCATGGCTAATAGATGGGGAAACAGTGGAAACAGTGACAGATTTTATTTTCTTGGGCTCCAAAATCACTGCAGATGATGACTGCATCCATGAAATTAAAAGATGCTTGCTTCTTGGAAGAAAAGCTGTAACTAACCTAGACAGCATATTAAAAACAGAGACATTATTTTAACAACAAAGATCTGTAAGAGTCAAAGCTATGGTCTTTCCAGTAGCCATGTATGGATGTGAGAGTTGGACCATAAACAAGGCTGAGTGGCAGAGAATTGATGCTTTTGAACTGTAGTGTTGGAGAAGATTCTTGAGAGTCCCTGGGACTGCAAGGAGATCAAACCAGTCAATCCTAAAGGAAATCAGTCCTGAATATTCGTTGGAAGGACTGATGCTGAGACTGAACCTCCAATAATTTGGCCATCTGATGCGAAGAACTGACTCATTGGGAAAGACCCTGATGCTGGGAAAGATTGAAGATGGGAAGAGAAGGGGACGACAGAGGATGAGATGGCTGGATGGCATCATCAACTCAATGGATATGAATTTGAGCAAGCTCTGGAGTTGGTGATGGACATGGAAACCCGGGGTGTTGCAGTCCATAGGGTCGCAAAGAGTCAGACATGACTGAACAACTGAACTGAATTGACCTGAACTTCACTGTACCTAAGGAAACAAGAATTCTCTTCCACTCTTGAAAGACCTAGGCTCTACTTCAGGTGTTGAACTATAGGGAAGGATTCTTAGAAATTCTAGTTTAGGGATTTCCTTCAGCCTGAAACATTCCTTAATCTGAAGGTTGCTATTATTCCAGCTATCTGTATGCTTCTGGGGTTAAAAAAAAAAAAAGATTCTGAGTTGAAAGTTACTGCAATTTTTAAAGTCAAAGTGACTAATTTGGTACAGTTATAAGGGCTCACTGAAAAACCAATATCTTATAATGGTTTTTCTAGAAGTTAAGAAGAAATATATTCAGCCTTCTCAGTTCACTGCTTACCTACTTAACTCCTGAAAGACTATTATCTGTATATCAGAATGGAAAGCATTTGGGAAGAATCTAGGTTTTCCAGAATTTTCTTAGAAGTATACCCAGTCACTCCATCGTGTTCTACTGTTTGTTGCCCCCTGCACTGTAGCCCCCCAGGCTCCTCTGTCCATGTAATTTTCCAGGCAAGAATACTGGAGTGGGTTGCCATTTTTTCCTCCAGGGGATCTTCCTGACTCAGGTATCAAATCCATATCTCCTGAGTCTCTTGCACTGGCAGGCAGGTTCTTTACCACTAGGGCTACCTGGGAAGCCCTTCTCAGAAGTGATAGCATATCAAAGAATATTCTGGGAAAAATAAGATGTTATTCCTGGAATATTTGTAATTCAAAAATTCAAGGTAAGTATTTTGACAGCATCCTCATGACTGTATAAATAAATATAAAGAGTCCTATGTCTTTAAGATAAAGTATTTTAAGAGTATATGGCTTCTGTCAGAGTAGTAGGGCATCCATACTTTAACAATTTGTTTCATTTTCATTTTCTCCAAGTGGAGTATAAACATATTCTTGCAATGTAAACTTTAGATTATTATATTTTATATACTTTCTTATTTTTAATGTGTTTCTAGAAAGAAAAGAGTAGCAGTAAAAATAAAAATTATATTCTGTTGGGATTTTTTTCCCCCTAAGCCACTAAAGGAAATACTGAAAATGTCGACAGGTTACTTCTCATGAGAGTCTCAAAACATTTGTTTAGGACTTTGGTTTTTCGGAAATATTTCGGAAAATATTCAAACTTTGGGAACTGCTAACAACAACAATCTCTAAAACTGGCAGAACTTTCTAAGTAGAAAATGCTTATAAACTTGTTACATTCTGTAGTTATTGAAATGATGGCTTATCTATGGTTTTCAAACCCTTGAGCACCTCTACAATAAACTCTGCTAAAGCTATGAATATGCTTGCTTCTTATATGAGCCAATATGTGCTATAAAGACATATCACGGTGGTCAGATATTTAAGAATATTCTCCTTTTCTTCTTTTTCCTTCAAAAAGAAAAGGAAGATAATAATATGTATAACAAGAAGCTGGAATAATTAGTTGTCGGTGATGTCATGAATCTAGCAAAAGTTTTACATGATATAAAAGAGAGAACAAAAGACTTTATAACTTAGGTCCAATAAAAATAGAGATTGGTTTATAAACAGATAATATGCTTCATTTTGATATTTTAATTACCATTCAAGAGTATACATTTTTGACTCACTGCGGATCAATAACAAAAAGTTCCAAAACATAAAATAGCTTAAAAAGTTATGAATGAATGCCCACCAGGGACTGATCACTGGCTCAGCAATGGTTTATCCAGTAAATGCATAGTCCCCTGCAGTGCCTTCCCTGCCTGCTCTCCTACCTCTAGCCTTCTTGAATCCTGAGGCCACAGTAAAAGCACATCACTCAGATATCCTGCTGTGGTGAACATAACTGGCCAGTACCAACTGCTGTCCATCTCTACTCACTAGTTTCTTCGTGCATAAGCCCATACATCCCAAGGCAGCAAAACAAGGATCACGTAGTAATTCTTAAAAGACACAGGACTCCTCAGCTCAATTTGGGCTCAAAGTTCCCCATCAGTGAGGCCGTTGGAAGTGCACTGAAGCGTTGGCCACTTCTCCCTAGGGTCCCTGCTTTCCCCTTGGCTTCTCAGGGACAGGAAACTCTTCCTCTTGACCTTCATTGGCCCTGCCTTCTCTTTTCTTCACAAGTGTCCTCCTCGCCCATAAATCTCTTGCACACCTTATCCTGTCTCCTGGGTCAGGTGTCTGCTCCGCAAAGGATGCCAAGAACACCAACCCACTTCAGCCTCTGCCTTTGACACCTGGCTACTCTTCTCTGTTCCACTTACCACCGCCGACCAGATGCTTCCTTCTGATGATTTCTCCCCCACTTTCTGTTCTCTTAGCCTCTCTTCTCTGTATGCACCACCCAACCCTACCAGGTCTCTTGTCCTTATTTAGGTTTGTCATTGCCAGTTTTGTTTCCTGATATACCCTGAATGCTTAAACCTGTGGTTGACACACAGTAGGTCCTCAGTACGTATTCACAGAACAAATGAATGTTAGTTCTGGGAAAGAATTAACAAAACAGAATTCTGGAGGATGGTTCTTTGCTGATAATGTAGATGCAGGCTGACTCTTATTGTTCCTGACATCTAGTGGCAAGATGGAAAACTATCCTGAGACCAGAAGCAATTCCATGGAGCTGGCTCATGTCCAAAACAGTAGAGAAATGTCAGAAAGCCAACTCTTCAGGGCATATAATATTTTACAGGGTTAGTACACTTTTTAGATACTTAATAGATTAAGTATTCATCAGTGAGAACTCCAGTCAATTCTAGTGTGGATAGTCAATTTTCACTACATAGAAATCTTCTGAGTTTCAAAAGGTTACATAACCAACCCCAGTTGGGTAATGAGTTAGCAAGCTGAATGTGTGCCATCACAGAAATTCTCCAAACTTGACATCCCATTCCATCTAACGATGGCAGTAAAAACAGACATGCTAAATCATACAACAGTTTCAGGCAGTGATAGTGTGGCAGCCACGGAAATTGGAACGCAGATGAGTCAGGTATTAATTCCCAGATTCACCGTGGCTGAATGATCTACCTAAACTCCACCAGTGGTTTACAGAAGGACCCCAGGAACAATATCCACACCAAGCTCTTAAACTGAAGGGCCAGACGGTAAACTGAGCAGAAAATGGGCAGCGAGGAAGACTCATTTCGATCATTTTTCTTCCTTCTGTTACTGCATTCAACCAATATATGTAAGTGGCACCAACACATCCCCAGCATGGTCCACGCTCTTGGGATACATCAAGGAGCAGAAGAGACAACAATTATTGCCCTTGGTGAGGCAAATGTCCTTCTTCTCATCCTCCAAAAGGGTTACAACTCTCCGGATGCTTTAGCCTGACAAGGGTGTGCTGCTTTGAGAACAGGGGACAAAGCTTGCTGTTGACAATGGTAAGATCTGCGGTAGATTGGAAAGGAGCAGGGAATTGGGGTCTATTTTCCTCTAAAGGATGCCTTACTAAGCAAGCTACTCCCAAAGATTGAATAAAGTACCAGATTCTCATGAGGGCTCTACTGTCTGAGAAATAGGTCAGGAAATGAAAGTTCACTTTCTGGAGGAAATGTCCCAAAGTGCCAGGATTCCCAAAGTGACAGGAATGCGGAGTGTCACTCTGGTACTGAGATGATACAAAGTTGCCTGAGGATGTTCAGAGCCCAGAGATGAAAAAGGTGGTGTGTGTGTGTGTGTGTGTGTGTGTGTGGGTGGGTGGGAGGGTGGGAGGGCTGTAGCCCACCAGGCTTCTCTGTCTATGGGATTTCCCGGGGCAAGAATACTGGAGTGAGTTGCCATTTCCTGCTCTAGGGGATCTAGATTCTTATAATTTCTGCACTTAAATTTTAAGACATTCTATGAATTTCTCAGTTTCTAATATGAATTTATTGGTCTCTGATATGAATCCTTAGTTTCACATTCATGTCCCCATAGGGAGGTTGAATATGCCATGGGCTTTTTCGACAGACAGATGTAGATAAATGCTCCACCACCTTAGAATTTCATGACCCTGGACAAGCTATTTTGCCTTTCTGATCCTGTCTCCTTATCTCTAAAATAAGTGATAATACTATCTATCTAAATTATTTTATATGTAAATGTCTGGTATATAATAGAACACTAAACATGTTAGTTTCCTTTGATTTTGTGGATTGTAATCATTGTCTAGCTCACAAAGACACATGTACATGTAGGATGTCTCATTGTCTTCTTGTTTGTTTTGTACTAAGATCAAACTTTTCTTTTTCAAGTCACTTGCATTGTTTGGGAAAATATGTATGGCTTATTCACAAGGTGATCCATTCTATGGTGTCCGCTAAATAACTTACGTTGGTGTTAATGAGTCTCCTCCATTTTGCTAGAAGTACCTAAGCTGAGATAAAGCTTCTACATTTGCAAGAGACACGTAATAGAACACATATCTTTGAAAGGTTGTTTTATAAACTGTAACATGAATCTTTAGAATGTACTAACAGCGCAAAACTTGTAGTAAACTGATTTTTACCACTGATTTTTAAAGGTGAGAAAATAAAGATGCCTTTTTAGGTATGCTCCACCCTGCCCCTGGGGTCTGGCAGTGCCTCGATTGAAAACCACTGGGCATGAAGCCACTCTTACTGATCAAGTGTGGTATCTGAAGTGGGATCTTTTGCAATTACTCTTCACATCCCAACTTTCTGCACCCAAACCCAGAATTCTGCTAAGACATTTGGGGATATTAGAAAGAAGATGGTCCACTGAAAACCTTGGGAGATGGCATCTTTATAGGTAGTTTCTTGTCAGTTGACATGGTGATAATTTTAGAGCCAGTGATGGTCTCAGGCAACCCCACCAAATTCCCCTTGGACTTAGAACAGTATGATGGTGAGCCTGATTTTTCCTTGATTTTGAGGAAGGCCCAGAGATGAGCTAAGAGAGAAGAGACAGCTGGCTGGCCTGAAGGTGTCTTTCGTTCTGGAGGACGTGACACCGTAGCAGCTGTTGGTGTGGAGGTGTGGTTGGGGAGCCAGACTCAAAGGCAGACTTTGCAGAGAAGAATAACAACAACTGAGAACCAGATGGGACTGTGTAAACCACAGCTGGGAGCAGTGCAGACAGTCTCCAGATGAGAACCAGATGTCTGGTCTCAATGCTAAGATCCCAAGTAAGCTCACCAGCACTTTGATGCCACTTTGGTAAGAGAGAGAGAGAGGAAGGGGAAAGTCTCAAATAAATGGTATTATAACCTGAAATTGCATTTACCTGGAATTGACTAAATACAAGTCTCTTCATTCAAGTGGAATATTAAGTCCAGGATAGGGACTCAAGTTAGTAGCAGAAAAAAAAAAAAGAGTATACTTTTTTCTGTGTTTAGAGGATTTTGAGTTCATTAACAAATATCTATTTCACTTTTCTGAATTTTCTCCTGCATTCCTTACATCAATATTTCCCAAACAGCACGTTGTGAGACACCAGTTCTGTGGTGTGTTAGATGCTCTCCAGAAGCAACAATTTCCATGATAAATAATTTCAGGGAAAATTGCATAGTGTATTAAAAGTTCTAAAAGATCTTGCAAAAAGAGAATTTTTCCACTTTTCTTTCAGCTAACATTTTCCTTAATCATTTCAATACAAACTTTTTTTTTTTTTGGTCAAACATCAATAAACAATTTTGGGGAAACTACCATTCTGTAGAAAACTTTGGCAAAGCTGTTCTGCCAGTGGTAACATGCAATTTCCATCCCTATTTCTTCAGTTTAAAAGTGTGTAATTGATCTTTGTCTTATTTTATATTAACTGATTCAACACGCATTTTGTGGTCTCCTACTATGTGCCACATCTTAACTAGAGGATTCTAGAGCGTCTCCAGGCTTTGTTTTCTAGCTCGGTCACTTCAGTCGTGTCCAACGCTTGTGACCCCATGGACTGGCGCCCGCCAGGCTCCCCTGTCCATGGCATTCTCCAGGCAAGAATATTGCAATGGGTTGCCATACCCTCATCCAGGGGATCTTCCTGACCCAGGGATCGAACCCATATCTCTTACATCTCCTGCATTGGCAGGCAGGTTTTTTTTGCCACTAGCACCACTGGGAAAGCCCTCTAGAGATGTAATTGACATATAGCATGTGATGATCCCACGTACTCATCTTTCATGAGCTGATCCACGTGTTCACTCACGTGCTACCGAAGCTTGCTCTTACTGTCCTCAGGATGGGACTGCATGAGGGTGAGTCTTGCAGGTCCCTGGGGGTCCCAGGGGGCAGTAGGGGGAGTCCATGAGCAAGGTGTCTCAGAGGCTGCTGGGTGTGCATTCTGATGGAGCCCATGATTCAGTGAGTAGGATCCGTGCTCCTGTGCTAACAGAGCCTAATGCGCTGTGCTCCCAGCCCGGTCACATGCAGCTTACAACTCAGGGTTCAGGATGCAGTGAGGGAAACGGGCCTCCTTTACACTGTTCTGCACAACTGGGGGAGCTGGGCCACTCTCTCTGGTTCTCATGCTCTCACTTTTCCACTCTGAAATCCTGGGCTGAAAAGGCTCTCTTGGCTCTGAGCCGGGCTGCCTTGGGAGAGGATGTCAGAAAGTCAAACTTCCTCTTACTCACTCCAAGAGTGCAAAATTGCATTTTTTTTTGGTTCTAGTAGTGTGTTGGAACTTCTCTGGTGGACTCTTCAGAGGCTCCCAGGCCAACCAAAAAGGGCTGGGGCCAGTTCATCAGCCAATTAGAGTCAGAGTTGAGAAGGAGGTCTGCACACCTATTATGCTACACAGGCCTGTGTGGGGCTCCTCTCAGGATCTGTCCAGTATGGTCTGAGTATGTCCAGAGCTCACAGAGGCCCTTTTGTCCATGATGATCACCAAACTACTCTTGATAACATAAGGAAGAGTCATATTTAGCCATCTTGCTCTTTCTAAGTATTTTAATGGTATCAGTATTTCTTTCCCCAAAATGTATAACGTTCCCTTTTTGAGTACAAGCTCTCATCATAGACTATTTATGTGTAAATTCAATCCATTAACTGCAACTGTCAGTATAACTCTCCAGAATGACACTGTCCTAGGTAACGTGGAAATAGACTGTCAAATATGATAATATTTAACCATAAATATAAAAATGGTAATATTTAAATTAAAGAAAGTAAAGTGTAAACACTGTAAGCATCTTCTTGAAGATTTAGTTCTGCCATTTATTTCTAAAGGGAACCACCCTGATGACCACCCTGCACACTATGACTTTGCTCTGTGCCTTTCCCCTTGTCCCTATAATACTGTGTATATATTTCTATCATTACATTTATTGTCTTGTGCTTATTGCTTTAGGTAACTGTTTGCCACAGTCTAAGGCTTGCTTGTTGTTGGCTGGGATTGTCTCATTTGTTGATGTATTGCTAAGGCTTGGCATAACACCTGGCATATGGTAACCATTCAGTAAAATTTATTGCCTAAATATGTTTTGTTTTTGATGCCTGAGTTTAAATATGTACACGTAATTTTGATTGATCATAGTAGATTGAAATTATTCATAGTCTCCCAGACTAATGGAAAAGAGTGAGTCTCAGTTACCCACAGTCTTTTATTCTGCAGTTTGTCCTCCAGTGAGGATCACAGGCAGTTTTAGAGAGAAAGAGCTGTATATAGCTTAGGCATCATTTGATAAATAACAAAAATCACTCCTTAGAAAAATGCTATAGTTTGGGTACTAAAAATCACTCTTTAGAAAAAATAGCATTTTTCCTTAGAAAAATGTTGTAGACAAGCTGTTAATTCTCTTGTTATAAAGTGACAGATTCACAAATAAATAAGGAAGTTGAACCATTCACTTGATATATACAGTTGTGGTAATGTCTGATGACTTGGAGATTCTTGAATAAAAGGATATGGTAGTTGACTAGAGGCATACTGATGAACTCTACTGATAGTACTTTCAATGGGAGGATAGTTTGATCAAAAAGCCACAAAGTTGTCCACTGAGATCCACAGAGGAAAACGTGGAGATTCATCAATACTTTAAAGGTGAACTTGCCTCATGCTGATGACTCACACAGCGGGAGACTAGGGCTTATGTAAATGATGCCTTCATTAAGGATACAAAAATATTTTGCAAATTATGGGAGGTCAGAGATGATGATTGACTGGATTTACCTATGAACTTTTTCATTAAGATTCTACACCTTCATACCAGAGAATCAATCTGACCACTGAAAAGGACAGAATGATAAGATTCCTATTCATGCAAGAATAGTGATAGATCACCCAGTATCTTGCATGAATAATCAATTATATAATATTATATATTTATATATTATATACATATAATAAGTGTATACTTAATGTATACACACTGTGTATATATATATGTATATATATTTATACACACACTGTTTAATAAAAAAACTTGTACATATACAGTGTCACTCTCTTTTTATACTTGAGTCCACTAGATGTGAGTATATCACATGGCATTTAAAATCTTAGGCCCTGAATTTTCATGAACCTAGATTTCGATCTGCTACTTGTTCAATAACTCTGTGACTTTAGGCAAGTCTCTCAACCTCTTTCTGTGTTTCATTATCTTCATCCTTTAAATAGGGAAAAAACTAATGTCCACTTTGCAAGTCAGCAGTGAGTTTAGCAACTCCTAAATATTGTGTTAGCAATAATGAATGACCCAATTTATCCTAAACTATTTAAAATATTTTATCTATATTGTAAAGTTATAGTATACAAAAACTGTATGGTTCCAATGCCTATTAGAAAATATCAACAGGCTAGAGTAGAAACTACAGGAAGTAAGATATGGTTAGTCTCATTTTACCCCAGTTTTATCAAGACATAATCAATAGCATAACAAATGTATTAGTGTTAAGTATACAGCATAATGATTTAATATAGGTATATACTACAAAATTATTACCACAATAGGGTGAGTTAATAACCTCCATCACCTCAAATTTATTTGCCTGTGATAAAAAATTTTAAGACCTACTCTTTTAGCAATTTGCAAATATACAATAAAGTGTGGTTAGCTATAGTCACCATTCTCTACAGTTGGTCTCATTTTATAGTTGAGCATGCGTGTGTGCATGCTCAGTCGCTTCAGTCATTTCTGACTCTTTGCTACTCTGTGAACTGTAGCCTGCCAGGCTCCTCTGTCCATGGCGATTCTCCAGGCAAGAATACTGGAGCCAGTTGTCATGCCCTCCTCCAGGGGATCTTTCCGACCAAGGGATCAAACTCTTCCTGTCTCCAGCATTGGCAGGTGGGTTCTTTACCACTAGCGCTATCTGGAAAGCCCATAGTTAAAACATTAGACATAAAGGAGACTGCATGGAGTCTAAGACCTTGGGTCTTACTTTGAATATAGCAAAGATGGGATAGTGAGAAAATTGGGGGTTATTAAATGATACTGGCAAATTGGTTTAAGCACTGAATAAAAATGAAATCATAGACTTTCTCAAACACTAGGTTAAAATCAGTTCAAGATGGTGAGGTCAACCATTGGCTCCTAGGTCTACATTCCCCTAACTTTCCCTTTGCCAAGGCAGAGAGAATATTACCAAGTGTTTTTGGTTGAATTATGAACCCTTGAATTTATACGGTGAAGTCCTCACCTTAATGCCTTGGAATGAGACCTTACTTGGAACTAGGATCACTGAAGACACATTCAATTAAGATGAGGTGATTAGGGTGGGTCCAAGTCCAATATTATCGGTGTCCTTACAGGAGAGGGAAGTTAGGGCATGGAGACAGGCACAGAGGGAGAACACCAGGTAATGACTGAGGCTGAGATTAGGATGACACTTCTACAAGCCAGGGATCAGGAATTCCTACGATTGCTGGCAAGCCACCAAGAAGCTAGAGGAGGGACTGGGAACTCACAGCCTCAGATAGAATCGTCCCAGCCAGCAACCTCCATCTCAGACTTCAAGCATCTCCAACTGTGAGACAATACATTTCTGTTGTTGAAGTCACCCAGTGTGTGGTGCTTTGTTAGGGCAGCCCTAGCAAATTAGTGCACCCAGGTTCCACTGCAGATGTGGGCATGCAAAGAAGTACCAGCCCAACTGGCATGAGTGAAATATTGTGTGCAACTCCTGGATGGCTTTCTAGAAGAAGGAGAAGGAAGGAGAAGAAGAAGAAACATGTTCCTTTCTTTCCCTGTCTCTTTTGCATGGATTGGAAAAGTAACCGTTTTACTGGTGACCCAGCTTTGAGTCTGTGGGTAAGGGAGAAAAAAGTTAAAATGGAGAAGCAACATGATGGACAAGGTCCCTGGCAGACTGCACACGCCAAATGGCTTACCTGTTTCAGATCACTGGTCTATATCTAGAATATTATGTGAGAAAGGATTAGTTCCTGTTAACTTTTAAGCAACTACATTTTAGGGTCTTGTTGTAGTCTACTCCTTTGATAATACAGTGGATTAGAAAAGATAAACATGAAAAGTGAAGTTAAGTTAGTGTTTATCTGACTATACATGCTGTGGTTGTTCAGTCGCTAAACGGTGTCTGACTGTTTATGACCCGATGGACTGTAGCCCACCAGGCTCCTCTCAGCCCATTGGATTTCCCAGGCAAGAATACTGGAGTGGGTTTCCCTTTCCTTCTCCAGGGGATCTTCCCCACCCAGGGATCAAACCCGTGTCTCCTGTGTCAGGAGGCAGATTCATTACCACTGAGCTACCAGGGAAGCCCTATATGTACATAAAACTTCAAAGCTAAAAACTTCTGGGTAGGATGACATTTTAAACATAAAAAAAAACAAAGTAAAAATCATAAAAGGCAAGTTTTCTCTATTTGTCTACAAAGAAAATTTAAAATTATGTATATCAAAACAGAGAAACCCAATTAAGGAACACGAAACTGACAAAATATTTTAAATGTTTGATAGAACAAATGTTAGTATAAACACCACATAAATACTCTTAAAAAAGTGATCAGCATCACAAAAGTCAAAAACCACACATCAAGTAGGCAAAGTGAAAAAACAAAAGCAAAATATCCACAGTTAGAAGAAATTCAGGGAAACATGTATCTTCTCTCACACTGGCAGTAGGCATTTAAAGTTCTGTCATCTCCTTAAGTGGTTGTTTGACAATATGTATCAAAAAGATGAACCCTGTTCACACTCTTGGAACCAGAAATTCCACTTTTAATTTTAAAGAATTTATCTGAGAGTTATAAAAGATACACATTCATGCCATTGTTACTAATAGCAAAAATCAGAAACAAAAAGTCCAATGATTGGTGTTAAAGTTGGTTATGTGTAAAATGCCTAAGGGAATTACAGCATATCTTTTGAATGCCAAATTGATGTTGCAAAATATATGTATATTTACATATATATATATAATGCCATATAGATCATTTATGACATTATACTAGGTGAAGAAATAATGTTTGTTAAAAGGTTAATTTTGTTTTTCTCTGTTGCCATATTATTAATTATACTTAACTTTTTTTTTCTTTTGACTTTCATATGTTCAAATTATATAATCAGAAAAGCAAAATCTTACTGCTCACCCTCTAAAATGCTATAGCCACTCAATTTCAATTTGAATATCATACCCATGAAAGCTTTTGGTTTACCCAGGATGTGCAAAATCCTCGTTGAACTATATGTTTATGAATTGCATAAAATACATACTAAAATTTTTTATGAAGGAAAATAATTACTAAGTTATAGGAAATAACAATTTCCTCCTCCCTCCCTTGTTACACTTCTAAGCCTTCAAGCCACACCCCCTTATCCTGACATCTCTGTGGATGCTCCTGAGCAAAGCAGCCAGAGCGGAAAGACAGTGTCTTCCCCAGAGGCTCCTGTATCAGAGGACCCTCCCTCTGCAACATGGATCCTCATGGGATAGAATATCATGCAGCTGTTACCAAACTGATGCAGATCTACTATGCTGTTCATTTGAAAAAGTTCCAACTGCATCGTTAAACACCAAAAAAATAAAGGTCAAACATAATATGTTTCCTAGTTTCCATTTGTATAAAAGGGTGTGTATGACAGACACACACGCACATATGAACTTGAATAAATCAGAATAAATTGGTAAGGAGACTAGAGGTGGGCACATGGATGAAGAAAACATTCTACTTTTACTGTAGATCATTCCACAAGTTTGAATTTCCTCCATGTGTATGTCATTTTAAAATTAACTACAATAAAGCAACAACAATCCCATTCCCACTAAAACAGAAATATAACATACATCATTGTTCAAGACATTTAAAAATATATTCATGCTTTTAAGATTCAAAATCTTCAGTTCATTAAATGAGAGGTCATAATATTTGTCCATTCCTCCTTTCAGCAAACAAAGAAGCTCATGGTTGGTAAATGCCTTCTGTATGTGATACAGGCTCATTGTCTACAAGAAGCTCACAGTCCAGTTTGAGATACGGGTGTGAGTGTGTAAGTGAGTGTGAGTGTGAGATACGGGTGTAAATAAATATTTAATATACAAAGTTAACTTTTAAAATAATAAAAAATTATATTAGGGAGAATTTAGGCACAAAGGAAGCAGTGTAACATTCTACTATCATGAGTATTAGTCATTAACTCTGACAAGAGTGACAGATAGCTTAACCAATAATTAACAAAGCCACATCTTGAAAATGCAGTAGAAGATGGTTGGAAGATTATTGAGAATGGGGCTCCCAGGTGGAGGAACAGCAGGTACAAAGGCACCAAGATACAAAATAGAATGAACCAGGCATGAAGCTGCCACTGAAGAATGAATTCCATAAGAGTCAGATATGAAATATACTAGTAATAGCTAACATTTATGAAATACTTATTAATAATATTGCTAGACACTTCTCTAAATGTTTTACATGGTGGTAACTCATTCCATCTTCAAATTATTAAGAATGCTTACTATCATAATATAATTTTTTGAATGAAAAACCATAGACTGGAAGAGTTTTAATTATTACCCAGAGTCACAAAAATAGTAATTGGTAGAGCTGGTATTTGAACCAAGGTTTTCTGAGTCTAGAGACACTTTTAATCACTACTCCATGCTGTCACCTATGCTAAAATCTCATAGAAAAATACATTTACTATTTTCCACATATAAATATATGTAAAAAAGTACATGTCATGTGGATGTGAGAGTTAGACCATAAAGAAGGCTAAGCACTGAAAAATTGATGCTTTTGAATTGTGGTGGTGGAGAAGACGCTTGAGAGTCTTTTGGACTGCAAGGAGATCCAACCATTCCATCCTAAAGGAAATCAACCCTGATTTTCATTGGAAGGGTTGGTGCTAAAGTTGAAGATCCAATACTTTGGCCACTTGATGAGAAGAGCCAATTCATTAGACAAGACCCTGATGTTGGGAAAGATTGAAAGTAAAAGGAGAAAGGAGCCACTGAGGATGAGGTGGTTAGATAGCATCACCAACTCAGTGGCCATGAATTTGAGCAAACTCTGGGAGATAGTGAAGGGCCCACAAACCTGGCATGCTACAGTCCCTGGGGCTGCAAATAGTTGGACATGATGCAGCGACTGAACAACTGAAATAGATTACTTCTTTAATGTAAAAAGTAACCAAATGTTTAAAGTAAAGCCTGCACTTCCATCCTCTGAAATATCAATGACAGAAGGGGAACAAGGGCTGGGTGATTCACTGTGCCATCTACCAGACAATTCTAGTAGCCTGCACAGTTTCAGTAAAATGACTTTCAAGATTCATCATTACATCCATAATGCTTTGAATGATCAACTCTTAAGTCATGGTTAGACTATTTATTTCATAAATTGTATTTTATTGTATCTTAATTCCTTAAAAATTTTCCATGAAGGCAAGTTATCGCTTAACCATAAAATTTGATTAACCCAAATATTCTCTGCTGACCGAAGGCATAATACACTTGGCTGTCGAGATCTGCTCTCTTATGCATTTGGAGAGTTGCCAGGTGTTTTCCATGTTCTCTGCAGAACAGTGACTATTGATAAATGTTATTTCCTCATCACACAGGCATCCATGCCACCACAAATGACCTAGAAGGGCCCTCCCAGGCATACCTATTATACCCTAAATGCATCCATTTAGGGTGACAGAGAACTGTCTGCTTGGATTACAGAATGGTTTATGAAAGAGAGTATTCATAAGTGCTTGGATAATAGTTTATAATCCTGCACTGAATCGTTCATATACTAATTTATTACCCATGTCATGCTCCGAATTCATATCTTGGCAGAGCTGTGGACGGACTGTTTATTCTTGTTCAGGGGTCACACTCATGGTGGGTTTTACAAGCCTCTTGGAATTTATTGTTGAACTCAATTGTGGAACGATCAGTCCTTTGACAGGACATCATATTTTGTAAGTTCAAATCTATATTTTTGTCCACAAGATCGAGTGTGTTGAAAAATTTTGAGCATAGAACTTCTATATTGTGTCAAGTGAGATTCTTGTCTGATGCTTTTACAAAGCACTTGTGAAATTGATCTCCCATATAGATTTTCTCATACACTCTTTCAATACCTGAACTTTCTCCATAGTACTCCAGCATGAAAAATCAAATCCCTCCAAAGTCTCTGGAGAATCACACCTCCCAGGTGCTTTGGAAATCATTAAAGAGAACAAATTCACAGACTTGTTTGAAGAACAGTACTGGTGGTCTTAGCAACCACTGGAGGAATGTACACACCACTAGCTTCAACAGAGTGAAAGTTCCTTTGCCCTCTTATAATATTGTTACTTCTGCAGATCCAGTGAGAATCTTTCCTTTCATTTTAGCTTCAAACATTTATTTCTAATTTAACTATTTAAAGAGGTGTGCATTTTGCACATTACACTCAATTTTTATGGAGTACCTTCAAATTTTTTAAATTGCTTGAAAAAATTTAATATCTTTTCAGCCTATGGTTCCTCTTATATTTAAGTAAAATCGGATATATCAAAGCCAAAAAAGAGATCTATTTACTTTTGATCTGGTGGCAAAACAAAATATCAACCAAAGAATTAGTCTGTACATCACTTCTAAATACTGAGTTTTTGGTTCACTGACCTTTTTCTTTGAATACAGGAAGAAAATAATAGAGATGAAAAGAGCAACATCTCCTCACTCTTATTTATTCATGAAGCAAATAATAATATGTGTCTATTGTGGCCTATGTAAGATATGACACTATTTTTTTCCAATATTATTATTTTGGCCACATATTTATTTTAAATCTCCATGAAAAGGGTTAATGTGGAAAGAGTCCATAATGTGAAATTTTTAAAAATAGAGATACACCTATGACTAAATCATCATTAATAATGAGAATTTTTACATCAAGGCAGTAGGGGAAACAGGTAATTTATATGAAATCAAAGAGTTTTGGAGAGCTTTCATAGGGTAAAAAAGGTTACATTTTCTCATTATACTGAATTCCATATACTATGCACTTGAGATGTTGCAAGTTATAAAGTCTCAACTTAAAATTGAAGACGATGTACAATTTGAAAGAAGAACAAATGAAAAATGCTATGAAGTCTCAAGGTAATGCCTACTGAGGAAAGAATAACACATTAATTTTATAAAAAATGCATCAACACTTCAAGACAAATAATCCATGAAAACAAAGTAAAGAATTGAGGTGAGTGGTAGAAGGATGAAGCAAGCAACCTATGTATTCATGTAAGCTCTCCTCATACACAAATTAATAACTTTCACTAGGAAAACATATTATCAGTTGAGAGAAAAGTGCCCAGAATATACAATCCAAAAGAATTATGGAAATCTTGAAATAGTAAAACGAAATCTGATTCTTAACGTCTACTTTCTTAACTCACTGTTAGAACAATTATGTTTGTATGTGAATGGTGATCAAAGTGTATAAGCTGTCAAATCTTCATAAAATTATGTTGTAAAATTGGTATACTAAACATTATTCAATTTGGAAAATAATCACAAATTAGAATCTATAAAAATCCCCATTAGTAAGCCATCAGGCATGAAATTCTATACATCAGCCTCTTATAATATTAAAAAAAAATAAATCTCAGGTAGTCTAAGGATAAAGTACATGGAAAATTCTACAATTTTAAGGAAGAAAATGAAAATAAATGTATAAAGCACTATTTAATTATCATTAGCCTGAACTATCGACAATACGGATCACAGACTTAGGGGCTGAAATCATCCCTAAGGTAGCAGTAAACACAATCTGAATACTTTCTGAATTTGTCAGTCAGTATACCTTTAGGTCCATAGAGGCATGCCTGGCACTGGTTGGCTAATTATTCACTAATGTCCATGATCTTTCTGCCAGCCTCACTGCCAAACTACACTACCCATTATGTGCTTAGATCTGAACTCTGGCCAATAGTATGTGGATGAAAGTGATGTATGCCAATTCCGGATCTCTTCCAACCTGACTCTCCACATTCTTTCTTCCATTCAATACCTAGACAAATGCCATAGGATGCAGGGGAGGATTCCAAGGGCTTATGAGATGGTAGACACACAAACGGGGAAGCAAGAATCTACTAACTCATGGAACAGAGAATGCACTAGTCTCTATGATTCAGTTCAGTTCAGTTGGTCAGTTGTGTCTGACTCTTTGCCACCTCATGGACTGCATGTTTAGCTGTTGGGATCTTTAGGGCTCAGGAGCAACTGCCCCTGAATACACCACAATGGCATGTTGATGATTTTTAATTTAAGTTACTTAAGATACAGCCAAGAAGAGGTGCAGAAACGCTCTGAACCTCGTTTCTGTACTCCTGAAAGCAGGAAATAAGTCTCGCATGTGAGAGGTACATTCCTATATGAAAGGAGAGGGATACCCTTATCACCGAAGATGGTGAATTCAGGCTAAGAAATCTATATAAATGCACTTTGTGACTTCTTTTATTTATTGCCCTAAGCCCAAACTCTATTTAGATCCTTTACTAATCAAGCATCCAACATCTAAGCTTCTTTGTCTTGTCAATTCCTTATAAACTTGCTGCTTGTCTAAAGAGGATAAAAACTCCCTACCTTGGCCACTCCTTAGGTCCCATTTCTATGAAAACTCCATCTGTGCAAATTAAAATTGGTTTCTTTCTCTCCTGTTACTCTATCTTGTGTCTGTTTTATTGTTAGTCCAGCCACAGGAACTCAAGAGGGAGAGGAAGGAAATTTCCTCACGTTGAGAAGATGTTAGGGATGTCTGTTACAAAGCTGGATTAACCCAACTGATACACCAGGAAAAGCTCAGATGAGAAGTAGAGGTCACTTGCTAATATGAAACTAAGTAAGTTGACTCACAGTGAATAATTTTGTTTTATTAATTAAATACAGTTGCTCGTTATTTAAATTTGATTTCAAATTTCTCTATTCTGATTATACCTTAAATAAACTGATCACAGGAATTAAGACAGTTGACGCTGAATCTTAAGGAGAGCTCTTTTCTGTCCACTTAGAATGAGAAGCAACTAATTTGGGGAGAAGATAATGTATTCTGAAATAAGACAGAATTTGATTAGTATCTGAGCTCAAGCAGTTACTAGCTAAATGACCTTCATCCAGTTTCTGAACCTCAACAACTCTTAATTTTCTCATCTGTAAAGTGAGCAAAATAATAGCACCTGCTTCATGATTATGAGGATTAAATGTGGCAATGCATTTAAAGTACTTGTTCTGCCTGTCATGTTGAAATCATTCAATAAGTGTTAGCGCCTATTACTGTTATTACTAATAAAATCTAATGTGCTAGAAAAGGCTCGTACTTTAAGAAAACATTTTGCCATGTAAAGTGATAAAAAATACTACTAGTTACATTGTGTTTTAGCAATTTCAAGTGATGACACTTAATCTGGCTAAGGTAAAAAACAAATGTACAGGTGATTCAAATAAATAGACTTTATAACAGATACAGGGGTATGAAGTTCTTAGAGCTAGACTACCTATGTAGATCTTTTTTCTTAAAGATCACTTGTATTCATACAGACTAATACTTCAACAGGGTGTTAACTTCTGTAAGAACATTTTACATTAAAAACACTGACATTCATTATTGTACATCAAGCGTTCTCCTATTGAGATACTGCTTTCAAAAAGTTCAGAAGATTAGATTAGTAGAAGAATGAAATATTCACTGAGAGAAACAGAAAGTAGACCCTGAGGATGGTCTAATGACTAGATTGGGACTACAGTTATCAAGCAGTAGTTTAGTTTTTTTTAATTTTAGGGAAAATATATCTTAGGTTCAGGATGGACTAGATTCTCCTGTTTATGCTCTCTTCAAAAATAATATACTTATTTTCTGCCTAATCAAATTATTTTTTTTGAAGTATAGTTGATTTACAACGTTGTGTTAATTTCAAGTATACAGCACAGTGATTCATTTATATTAATATATATATTAACATATACATATACACACAACATGCATATATTTTCTCAGATTATTTCCCCTAACAAATTATGACAAAATATTGAGTATATTTCCCTGTGCTATAAAGTGGGTCCTTGCAGTTTGTCTATTTTATATACAGCATATATGTTAATCCCAAACACTTAATTTATCCCTTTTTCCCCTTTCCTCTTTAGTAACTGTAAGTTTGTTTTCTAAATCCATGGATTTGTTTCTGTTTTATAAATAAGATCATTTGTACTTTCTTTTTCAGATTCCACATGCAAGCAATATATGATGTTCGCCTTTCTCTGTCTGGCTTACTTCCCTTAGTATGATAATCTCTTAGGTCCATCCGTGTTCCTGCAAACAGCCTCATATCATTTGTTATGGTTGAGTAGTATCCCTGTGTGTGTGTGTGTGTGTGTGTGTGTGTGTGTGTGTGTGTGTGTGT
>ML660774.1:4581432-4735974 GCA_007570785.1 Antilocapra americana | reverse complement strand
AATTGATATGCAGACTGATGTTCAGCCTGCTTTCAGGTCCTGGCTGTTGTGAACATCTGCCCGTGAGTGCACACTAGTCCTCTGGCCTCACGCCCTCTCCCTGCAGCTGCTCCAAGTCTCCAGCTTTTCCCAGATGACCTTTCCTGCTGCCACATCTTCCCACACACTTCATTCCCTCTGCTAGATATTCTTTCAGTCGGTAGTTCTTCAGAGCCAATCAAGTGTTACTCCCTTTTGAAAAGAGTTGTTTGGTCCTTTTTGGATAACTTAGGCTTCCAGAACTCCTTGGGTGAACTTCTAGTCCAGTTCTGTCAACTGAATGCATTGTCATCTTCTCTGCCCCCCTCTTCTGACTAGACTACAAGTATTTTGGAAGAGTGCTTTACTTGTCTTGCATCTTCAGTGTCTGAATAGAATAGATGTCCAGCTCATACTGGTTGAAACAATCAGTACACAGGGAGACCTTGGAGTTTTTGTGGATTTGGTTCCAGACCAGCCAAAGAAAGCAATGTCTCAATAAATGTGAGTCGTAGAAATCTTTAGGTTTCCTGGTGCATATAAAAGTGATTCTTGCACTAGAGTGTAGTCTACTCAGCATGTTAGTGTTATGCCTAAGAAGCAGTGTACAGATCTGAATTAAAAACTATTGCTGAAAAATTCACACCCACATCCAAGCCATCAGCAAGTTGCTATATTTCACAATAGTGTCATGAATTGCACTGATCACTTTAACACATATCATCACAATGAAAAAGCTTGACATACTGTGAGAATTAGCGAAATGTGGCACAGAGACAGGAAGTGAGCAAATGCTGTTGAAAAGGGAGCCAACCAATTTGCTCCGTTCAGCATTGCCGTGCATATTCAGTTTGTTCACACTGCAGTCTCTGTGATGGACAATAAAACAGAACAGGGTAAAACTAGTTTTGCCTGACATTAAAACACCTATATGTTATATTTAGGGGTTTTGTGTCTTAGACTTGTGTTCATATTTAAAACAAAATTCTTTCTCAATATTTTTGTCAAATGGATCCTGCTGGATCACCGTGTTTGTTTTCCTCAATTTTGTTTCACCCCTCTGAGAAGATCTCTTCACCAGCATGGACATTAAATAGCACTTCTTTGTGGTGAGTTGCTTAAAATGCATCCTCAGAGAATCCACAGGCGCATAGTGTGAGTTGACCTCTATTGGCTTTCATGACGTCTTTCATCATCAGCATCAAATCGTTGT
This sequence comes from Antilocapra americana, assembly GCA_007570785.1. Taxonomy (NCBI): domain Eukaryota; kingdom Metazoa; phylum Chordata; class Mammalia; order Artiodactyla; family Antilocapridae; genus Antilocapra; species Antilocapra americana. The sequence continues at coordinate 4,734,743 of ML660774.1, read as the reverse complement.
TGTCCTGTGACTGCACGAATCCTCAACACTGATAAAACTAAACTACTGAATATCACTGCCCAACATAGTTGATGACAGAGCATGCTGTGCTTTTGTTTTACATGATCTCTCCTGGGGTTTTGTTTTCTTACAAACAGACTTTAATATTCACTACTGTTTTAAAAAGGGCTTCCCTAGGTGGCACAGTGATAAAGCATCCACCTGCCAATGCAGGAAACACAGGTTCAATCCTTGGGTCAGGAAGATCCCCTGGAGAAGGAAATGGCAACCAACTCCAGCATTCTTACCTGAGAAATCCCATGGACAGAAGAGCCTGGCAAGCCACAGTCCATGGGGTCGCAAAGAGTTGGACACGACTGAGCTACTGAGCATGCTCGGCTGTCTTTAAAAGCACCATTATCATACAAGCAGCTTATAAGCTCAATACCAGAAAAGGACAATGAAATCCAAAAGTGGGCAGACGACCCAAAGAGAAATTTCACCAAAGAAGACATGCAGATGGCTCAGGAACACATGAAAGGATGTTCGACATTGCTCATTATTCAAGAAATGCAAATGAAAATTACAATGAGGTATCTATCACCTCACACCAGTCAGAATCAGTTCAGTTGCTCAGGCGCATCTGACTTTTTGTGACCTCATGGACTGCAGCATGCCAGGCCTCCCTGTCCATCACTAACTCTTGGAGCTTACTCAAACTCATGTCCATTGAGTCAGTGATGATATCCAACCATCTCATCTTCTGTTGCCCCCTTCTCCCACCTCAGTCACTCCCAGCATCAGGGTCTTTTCAAATGACTCAGCTCGTCTCATCAGGTGGCCAAAGTATTGGAGCTTCACCTTTAGCATCAGTCCTTCCAATCCACTGATTTCCGTTAGGATGGACTGGTTGGATCTCCTTGCAGTCCAAGGGACTCTCAAGAGTCTTGTCCAACACCACAGTTCAAAAGCATCAATTCTTCTGTGCCCATCTTTCTTTATAGTCCAACTCTCACATCCATACATGACCACTGGAAAAACCATAGCCTTGAGTAGATGGACTTTGTTGGCAAAGTAATGTCTCTGCTTTTTAATATGCTGTCTAGGTTGGTAGTAACTTTCCTTCCAAGGAGTAAGCGTCTTTTAATTTCATGGCTGCAATCACCATCTGCAGTGATTTTGGAGCCCAGAAAAATAAAGTCAGAAACTCTTTGCACTCTTTCCCCATCTATTTGCCATGAAGTGATGGGACCAGATGCTGTGATCTTAGTTTTCTGCATGTTGAGCTTTAAGCCAACTTTTTCACTCTCCTCTTTCACTTTCATCAAGAGGCTCTTTATTTCTTCAGCACTTTCTGCCATAAGGGTAGTGTCATCTGCATATCCGAGGTTATTGATATTTCTCCTGGCAATCTTGATTCCAGCTTGTGGTTCCTCCAGCCCAGTGTTTCTCATGCTGTACTCTGCATATAAGTTAAATAAGGAGGGTGACATATACAGCCTTAAAGTACTCCTTTTCCTATTTGGAACCGGTCTTTTGTTTCATGTCCAGTTCTAACTGTTGCTTCCTGACCTGCATACAGATTTCTCAAGAGGCAGGTCAAGTGGTCTGGTATTCCCATCTCTTTCGGAATTTTCCACAGTTTATTGCGATCCACACAGTCAAAGGCTTTGGCATAGTCAATAAAGCAGAAATAGATGTTTTTCTGGAACTCTCTTGCTTTTTTGATGATCCAGCGGATGTTGGCAATCTGATCTCTGGTTCCTCTGCCTTTCCTAAAACCAGCTTCTGTTAGGTCCATAATATTTCTGTCCTTTATCGAGCCCATCTTTGTATGAAATGTTCCCTTGGCATCACTAATTTTCTTGAAGAGATTTCTGGTCTTTCCCATTCTATTGTTTTCCTCTATTTCTTTGCATTGATCAGTGAGGAAGGCTTTCTTTTCTTTCCTTGCTATTCTTTGGAACTCTGTCTCTATTCAGATGGGTATATCTTTCCTTTTCTCCTTTGTCTTTCACTTTTCTCAGCTGTTTTTAAGGCCTCCTCAGACAACCATTTTGTCTTTTTGCATTTCCTTTTCTTGGGGATGGTCTTGATCACTGCCTCCAGTACAATGTCATGAATCTCCATCCATTGTTCTTCAGGTACTCTGTCAGATCTAATCCCTTGAATCTATTTCTCATTTCCACTATATAATTGTAAGGGATTTGATTTAGGACATACCTGAATGGTCTAGTGGTTTTCCTTACTTTCTTCAATTTAAGTCTGAATTTGGCAATAAGTCAGCTCCCAGTCTTGTTTTTGTTGACTGTATAAAGCTTCCCCATCCTTGGCTGCAAAGAATATAATCAAACTGAGTTTGGTATTGACCATCTGGTGATTTCCATGTGTAGAGTCTTCTCTTGTTTTGTAGGAAGAGGGTGTTTGCTATGACCAGCACATTCTCTTAGCAAAGCTCTGTTAGACTTTGTCCTGCTTCATTTTGTACTCCAAGGCCAAATTTGCCTGTTACTCCAGGTATCTCTTGACTTCCTAGTTTTGCATTCCAGTCCCCTGTGATGAAAAGGACATCTTTTTTGAGTGTTAGTTCTTGAAGGTCTTGCAGGTCTTCATAGAACCGTTACACTGGACTGTAGTCTATTAAGTATACACTAGCAAACTAAAAATATGGTACATATGTACAATACAATATTCCTCAGCCATAAAAAGGAACAAAACTGGGTTATTTGTGGTAATGTGGATGGACCTAGAATCTGTCACATAAAGTAAAGTAAGTCAAAAAGGCGAAAACAAATATTGTATGTTAATGCATATATGTGAAATCTAAAAAAAATGGTACAGATGAACCTTTTTACAGGTCAAGGAGAGAGACACAGTCTCAGAGAATGGACACGTGGACACAGTGGGGGAAGGGGAGGGTAGGGTGAGTTGGGACAGTAGCGCTAACATATATATACATCCATGTGTAAAATAGATAGCTAGTGGGGAGCTAGTGTATAGCACAGGGAGCTCAGCTTGTGCCCTGTGATGACCTTAGAGGCATGGGATGGTGGGGAGGTGGGAAGGAGCCATAAAAGGGAGAGGTCTATATCTGTACATATACCTGATTCCCTTTACTGTACAGCAGAAACTAATACACCAGTGTAAAGCAGTTATACTCCAATTAAGTATATATTCCATACCCACTAAGCCTAGTGAAATGTCAGACAAAGATAAATACTGTATGATATCATTTACCTGTGGAGTCTAAAAAATACAACAAACTAGAGACTATAATTTTTAAAAAAAGCCAACTAACAGGTATAGAGAACCAACTAGTGGCTTTCAGTGGGGAGAGGAAAGGAGGGGACAAACCATTAGGTATAAAATCAGTTACAAGCATATATTATAAAGCATGGGAAATACAGCCAATGTTTTATAATATCTGTAAATGGAATATATCTTTGAAATTTGAATCACTACATTATGCACCAGTAACTTATTGAATATTATATACATTTAATAAAAACTACTTTATTGCTGAAAAATGCTCACCAACATTCGAGTGTTCAGCAAGTAGCTGTCTTTTGTGCAACAGTAACATTAAAGACCACTAATCACCATAACAAATATCATCATAATGAAAAAGCTTGAAAGTGTGAGAATTACCAAATGCGACACAGAGATAGAAAGTGAGCAAACGCTGTTGGGAAAATGGTGCCAACAGGCTTGCTCAATGCAGCACTGCCACAGGCGTTTCATTTGTTTAAAGATGCAGCAGCTCTGAAGCACAACAAAGCAGAGCACAATAGAACCGGTTGCGATTGTAACTAACACCCCTGTGTGTTTTGGAGGGTTTTGTATCTTACACTTGTTTTGAAGTTTAAAACAATTCTTTCTCAATATCTTTGTCAAACAGGTCCTGTTAGACACTGTGTTTTTCGCAAGTTTGATTTTCCCCTCGGAAAATATCTCTTCCCAAGCACAGCACTTACTTGTGATGAGTCTCTTAAAAATATATCCTCAGAGACTTTGCAGGCACATCTTGTGAGCTGACCCCTCTCGGTTCCCATGATGTCTCTCATTATCAGCATCAAGTCATTCTTGTTCTCCACATGGCTGGATGATTCCTCAACACTGACAAAATTCTATCATGGAGATCACTGCCCAACATTTCTCTAATTATTATTTTATATTATCTCTACTGTGTTTCCTTCTTGTAAACAGGCCTTAGTCTTCACTAGCTCTTTTTTTGTTTGTTTATTTATTTACATTATTGTGTTGGTTTGCCATACATTGACATGAATCTGCCATGGGCTAGCTCTTTATTAAAAAAAAAATGTTGGGACATATTTGATTTATGATGCGTTTGTTTCAGGTGTACAGCAAACTGAATCAGTTATACATACATCCACTCCTTTTTAGTTGTTGTTTTTATTTTCCCCATGTAAGTCTTTGTAGAGTATTGAATAGAGATCTCTGTGCTGTACAGCAAGTCCTTATTCATTACCTATTTTATATACAGTAGTGTGAAGTGAAGTGATGTAAAAGTCTCTCAGTCATGTCCAAATCTCTGCAATCCCATGAACTTTTCAGTCCATGGGATTTTCCAGGCCAGAATACTGGAGTGAGTAGCCTTCTCCTTCTCCAGGGGATCTTCCCAACCCAGGCATCAAACCCAGGTCTCCCTCATTACAGGCAGATTCTTTACCAGGGCCACCAGGTAAACCCTGTTCAATAGTGTATATGTGTCAATTCCAACCTTCCAATTTTACCCTCCCCACCTTATCCCTTGATAACCATAAGCTTGTTTTCCAAGTCTGTAACTCTATTTTGGCTTTGTAAATAAACGCGTTTGCACAATTTTTAGAATCCACATATGAGGGATTTCATAAGAGATGTCTCTTTGTCTGACTTATTTCACTCAAGTTGAAAATCTCTAGGTCCGTCCATGCTGCTGCACATGACATTATTTCATCATCTATGGCTGAGTAATATCCTATTGAATATATGTATATCTTTATCCATTCCTCTGTTGGACATTTAGGTTGCTCTCATGTCCTGGCTATAGTACACTGGGCAAAAAGTATATTTGGATTTTTCTGTAACATGCGATGGAAAAACCAAAATTTTTGGCCAGCTCAATAAATTGTGCTTCCATGAATGTTGGGGTGCATGTATTTTTTCTAGTTGTGGTTTTCTCCAGATATATGCTCAGCAGTAGGATTGCTGGGTCGTATTGTACTTCTATTTTTAATTTTTTAAGGAACCTCTGTACACTTCTATAATAGTGGCTATACTAGTTTTCATTCTCATCAATAGTGTAAGAGAGTTCCTCTTTCTCCACACCCTCTCCAGAATTTACTTGTTTGTAGACTTTTTGATGATGGCCATTCCGACTGGTATGAAGTGATGCCTCTTTGTAGTATTGCTTTACATTTCTGTAATAAGGAGTGATGTTGAGTGCCTTTTTATGTGCTTTTTAGCCATCTGTAGACATTCTTTGGAGAAATACCTATTTAGATCTTCTGTTCATTTTTCTGTTTCTGTTTGCTTTTTGATATCAGCCACATGAGCTGTTGGTATATTTTGGAGATTAACCCTTTGTCAGTTGCTTCATTTGCAAATATTTTCTCCCATTCTTTATGTAAATCAAAGCAAGATCTTTTACCTTTTCTGTACCAGTGAGTCTAGTGTCCTGGGCCTAGTACTCCTGGGACAGCCTTTGTATATCCTAGATCGTCTTCTCTGGTTTGCCACTTGAATTATTTATTCATTTGGACAACATTGTTGCTAGTTCTATGACCGCTGCCCTTTCTTTAACTTTCTTACTTTTCAAACATATTTCAGAGTCCTCAACCCCAGGCTCCATCTTTCTCGTGCTCTGACACTCACTTCTGGCTTGGTGCTTTCATCTTTGAAGGTTTACATTTCAAATGAGATGTGGAACAACTTGACTGGAAGGTTCTAATGCCATCTACATGCATGATGTAGATCCAAGTAAGTCAACTATATATTTTCCTGTTTAAACCTGTGTCAGGAGGTCTATGGGCTTGCTATGCAGAATATCCTGAGGACCAGTGGCTTTCAGCATGTTGGGGGAGCTTGTTAGAAGTTCAGAGTCTCTGACCCCAAAGAACATGGCTTCTCTGGCTTCGTTCTTTTCAAGATTGTTTTGGGTATTTAGTGTCTTTCGTGTTTCCACAGAAATTTTAAAATGTTTCATTTCAGCTCTGTGAAAAATGTCAGTGGTAATTTGAAAGGGATTACATTGACTCTGTAGATTATCTTGATAGTAGGGTCATTTTTACAATATTGGTTCTTCCAATTCTTGACCACATTTTTTGGTGTCTTCAATTTCTTATATATCATCTTATAGTTTTTGGAGTAAAGTTCTTTTGCCTCCTTACATAGGTTTATTCCTAGTGATTTTATTTTTCTAATGTGATGGTAAATGAGATTGTTGCTTTAATTTCCTTCTGATTTTTTTAGTATATAAGAATGCAACAGATTTCTGTGTATTTGTATCCTGCAACTTTACCAAATTCATTGATGAGCTCTAGTAGATCTCTGGTAGCATCTTCAGGATTTTCTATGTATAGTATCATGTCATCTTCAGTGACGTTTTACTTCTTTTCCAATTTGAGTTCCTTTTATTTTTATTTGAATGCTGTGGCTTCAAATTATTATTATGCATGGAATTGTTCATGGCAGTATAGACCATTACAGAAGAAACCCAACTGAGTTAGAAGCAGGACACAAGTTTATTCTTTCTCAGCTCTCTGCATGAAATTTGCTCTGTCCCTTTTCTCTTCTCCCATTACATGATCAACATAGCAGGCAAATCCCCAAAGCTTTTCAGGTGAACCTGAGATAATAAAATTCCAGATTAGAATTATTTGGATTTCACTCTACTCTAAACTGGTCTTGCCTCGTGGCTCAGATGGTAAAGAATCTGTCTGCAATGCAGGAGACCTGGGTTCAATCTCTGGGTTGGGAAAATTCCTTGGAGAAGGAAATGGCAGCCTACTCCAGTATTCTTGCCTGGAAAATCCCATGGATGGCAGAGCCCGGTAGGCTACTGTCTATGGGGTCACAAAGAGTCAGATACGACTGAGTGACTTCACTCACTAATTTGAATATCATATTAAGTCCAAATATCTATCCAATTTTAAGCTTGTAATTGTCCTTATCCTGGGCTGGCTTCAGGATGTGCCTGTACTTCCTCTCTTCCCAAATATAGACTGTTATGGGTTTCTACATAGTTGGAGCAACAAGAGCATTTGTTGTTCTTGAGTCATTCAGTCACGGCTGACTCTTCGAGACCCCATGGACTGCAGTATGCCAGGCTTCCCGTCCTTCAATCCCTCCTGGAGTTTGCTCAAACTCATGTCTGATGAGTTGGTGGTATCATCCAACTATCTCATCCTCTGTTGTCCCCTTCTCCTGCTCGCAATCTTTCACAGCATCAGTGTCTTTTCCAATGAGTTGTCTCTTTGCATCAAGGGCATGGGAAGATGAAAAATGGAAGTCAAGAAATTGAAGATAACAAATAGTAATCTAAGAAGGGGAGATGTGGTAGGATTGCTGGGGGCCACAAGAGTTCCACTTGAAGGGATAAGACATGAATTTAACTCCAGGCAGTTGGGTTATGATTTTTTCTCCAGCTGCATGTATTTCTTTTTTCACTAATTACTTGACAAATCCCACCGAGCTATAAACTCCATTTAGACAAAATCCATATCTATCTCATTCACCAATGAATTGTCGCAGCCTAGTACCTCCCCTGAACAGAGTGTAACTGTGTGTGTGTGTGTGTGTGTGTGTATATATATATATATATATAGTGTGTACATATACATATATTAGACTGTCTGACACAGCATTCCCTGGTGGCTCAGGCATTGAGAATCTGCCTGCATTGCAGGAGATCCAGGTTTGATCCCTGGGTTGGGAAGATCCCTTAGAGAAAGGAATAACTGTTTGCTCCAGTATTCTTGCCTGGAGAATTCCACGGACAGAAGAGCCTGGTGAACTACAGTCCATGGAGCTGGAAAGAATCAGACATGACTGAGCAACTAACAAATACAACACAGCATTAAAACTTCCCAGAATGAAGAGCCTACACGCTCTTGAAGTCTGTAGATCTCCAGGACTTAGGCTCCAGATGCCAGGCGAGCTGTCACAAGGACAGTCATGGAAAACCTGTCTCTTCCAAGAAACCACATGACTCCCAACCAATAAGTTCAAGTCCTAAATCAAGTAGCCTCAGTAATGCAAAAATTACACATGATTTACATGAGGATAGTTTTGCTCATCAGGAAAAGAGAAGAGAACTGGGATGAACATGATCATCATAGTTCTTTCAGCCTTATCCTGGAACCCCAAAGAGGAAGAATATGAGTGTGCGTGCATATGTGTGTGCACACACATGCACATAGACACAGAAATCCCTAAATTATGAAATCCGATGAGCTAGCAAACTGGATGTAAACAAGTCCAAATATGAATATGGAAATACTTGCAGGACTTTGGGAGTTTGCTTTAAGGAAGTGATTTTGCTGCTATTTTCTTTCCTGCTCATATAATTTATCTCCCTTAATCTCTTCCACAGTAAATCTTTTTATTCTCAACTATTGAGAAGAACATAATGAAATCTGTTTTTCCTCTGAGTGACTAAGAAAGCAGAAAACATACAAAGCAAGAGCTACAATCTGTGATACAGCACGTTCTCAAAATAATAATTCATAGAGGCTTTTGGTTTATAGAAAATCATTACCAGCTCAGACAGGACTTTGGTGAGTGCCTTTGAGGAAGCTCTTAAGGGAGGAACTAATGATGCCTCAGAATCAGGGATTAGCGCCTGGCATCATGAGCAAATCAGCTTTCCATGGCACATGTACTTCAAAACAATCAAGAAAGGTATTGGAAAGAAACCGCTAACAGTAATGACACAGGAAATGCTTGCGACACGATATGCTGTAATATAGTTTAATCTGTTCTCTTCAACATACTTAATTATGCCATTCTAAACCAGGGGAAAATTAAGTGTAGTTTTCTGTTAAAGAACAACTTTATCCATTTGACTGCTTGGAAGATCTGGGATGACTCAGGTCATAAGCATGTTTGTATAAAGAGAAAATCCTGCCTTATTTCCTCCCATATTTGCCAGAATATATTTACTGTCTGGTGTTGGGCAAAAGAAATAAAATTGCTTTTTTGCACGTTAGGGTATGTGCAAAAAGTTCTTTCCATGTAATACATAAAGTTCTTTCCATGTAATACATGCTCTCTCTCTTGCTCATTTTATACACACACACACACACACATTCACACACATAAATAGACAAATAATTCACAGCTGCAGCATTTAAACCAATAGTCAGGAAAAGCATCTTGAATATTTTTAAAAGACTTCTTCTAATGTTTGCTGGAAAGACTATAGAAAACATATATATTAACACCCTAATTGGTTTTAAAAAAAATCCAACCACTCCAGCTCAAGGGAAGTTGATCCGTTTACCACTGTGTCTTTGTAGTCACCATTTCCCCACACAGTGTATTGACTATTTAGGGCATCGCTTTTCAGATCCTATTCGTGACAGCGATTGCCCTATATCGCTGACAGAGACTGTTCTCCATGAAGTTTTCTGGAGTGATTGAGATAAAAATAAGAATGTTCTGATAGTTCCCCCAGGAAAGTGCCAGTGGTTTCCGAAGCTCAAATAAGCTTTAACTACATCCCACAGAGCAACGCCTCGTAGTGTATTATTAGTGTGATCAAAGAGGATCAAAACATGTTTCCGGGAAGGCCTCAGCACCAGCCCACGTTTCACGCTGTCGTGTGAACATGCCACATGGAGTCTTCAGCTCCTGAGTGCATACCCACTGTAAATTGTATCACATTCATTTCAAGGAAGACCTTTATTAACGACAGTGACAAAAACAAGCACTCCTTCTCAAGAGGCATTTTTCCCTCCTTGGGAGTTCTTGTTAGGTTTTCAAGACAGAGCAGAAACAAAATTCAGGCTTACCTTGTCCAGGGATAACTGAGTTGAGATAACCCAGTACATACTTTTAAGAATTCGTTTGTGCTTCTGTCGGGAGGGTACAGAAGCTATCATTTTGTGTTACTGGTGGGGAGAAGGGAGAGGAAAACCACTCATTTTTGTTCAATAATCTTGTAAAATCAATCGAGACTCTTCATAGTAGCAATGCATAGAAAGTTACTCTGCCAATAACCTTGTGATTCTGGGATGTTTATCAGCACTAATCATGAGAACGCTCTTGGGGAGGGAGCTCAGAGGTTTACAGGAGAAAGGTCGTTGTGTGTAAAGCATAGTCATTATCAAAGTATAGGGAAATTTTGGCGGAGCCTGGATGTTTGTCTGACAGACTTGAGTTCAAATCCTACCACTGCTATGAACTTGGGGTTCATGCATCTTTTCCAGTTTGGAGTTTTCTCCATACATATGCCCAGAAGTGGGATTGCTAGATAATAGGCTAGTTTTGTCAGAGAAGGCAATGGCACCCCACTCCAGTACTCTTGCCTGGAAAATCCCATGGACAGAGGAACTTGGTAGGCTGGCGTCTATGGGGTCACATAGAGTTGGACAAGACTGAGTGGCTTCACTTTCACTTTTCACTTTTATGCATTGGAGAAGGAAATGGCAACCCACTCCAGTGTTCTTGCCTAGAGAATCCCAGGGACGGGGGAACCTGGTGGGCTGCCGTCTCTGGAGTCGCACAGAGTCGGACACGACTGAAGCGACTTAGCAGCAGCATCAGCAGCAGCAGGCTAGTCTTGTACTTAGTTTTTAAAGGAATGTCTGTACTGATTGGGCTTCCCTTGTGGCTCAGTTAGCAAAGAATCTGCCTGAATACAGGAGACCCAGGTTCAATTGCTGGGTTGGGAAGATCCCTTGGAGAAGCAATGGCAAACCACTCTAGTATTCTTGCCTGGAGGATCCCATGGACTGCTGGGCTACAGTCCATGGAGTCATAAGAGCTGGACATGACTGAGTGACTAACACACCATACTGATCTCCATGGTGGTTGTATCAATTTACATTCCCACACCTTTTCCATCACTTATTGTTTGTAGATATTTTGCAAATGGCCATTCAGACTGGTGTGAGGTGACACCTCAGATACACACAAACTTATTTACTAATGGGGCTATATGTGTGTATCTGATTTACTTTGCTGTACACCTAAAGCTAACACAACATTATAAATCAGCTATACACACATACAAAAAGCCCAGACTGCTGGTGACTAACCATGAATCATATGGAAACCATACTCCATTATTTAGTCTCTCCAAGCCTCTCTGTATTTGTATTTGTCTAAGAAATTGCTCTTTCATACAGTTCATGGGGTTCTCAAGGCAAGAATACTGAAGTGGTTTGCCATTCCCTTCTCCAGTGGATCGCATTTTGCATCTTGTCTGAACTCTCCACCATGACCTGTCCGTCTTGGGTGGGCCTACACAGCATGGCTCATAGTTTCACTGAGTTAGACAAGGCTGTGGTCCGTGTGATCAGATTGGTTAGAAATTAAAAGACGCTTGCTCCTTGGAAGAAAAACTATGACCAACTTGAGACAGCATATTAAAAAGCAGAGACATTACTTTGCCAAGATGGTCTATCTAGTCAAAGCTATGATTTCTCCAGTAGTCATGTACGGATGTGAGAGCTGGATTATAAGGAAAGCTAAGCACTGAAGAACTGATGCTTTTGAACTGTGATGTTGGAGAAGACTCTTGAGGATCCCTTGGACTGCAAAGAGATCCAGTCAGGCCATCCTAAAGGAAATCAGTCTTGAATATTCACTGAAAGGACTGAGGCTGAAGCTGAAACTCCAATACTTTGGCCACCTGATGTGAAGAACTGACTCATTGGAAAAGACTGAGAAAGAATGAAGGCGAGAGGAGAAGGGGACAACAGAGGATGAAATGGTTGGAAGGCATCACTGACTCAATGGACATGGGTTTGAATAAACATTGGGAGTTGGTAATGAACAGGGAAGCCTGGCGTGCTGCAGTCTATGGGGTCGCAAAGAACTGGACACGACTGAGGGACTGAACTGAACTGAAGAAATTGCTTATAGAAACACTGAAGAGTGTTTAATATAGGAAAGGCCTGGACATGAGCCAAGTTGTCCTTAACTAGCCATTCTCTTCTTCCTTCTGTAACCTTCTGGTAGCATTAAGATGTATTTTTAATATAAGTTTTGCAGGTTCTTCTGCTCTGTTTGTATCCAGTATATATCCCTCTGCAGGTATGAGTATGCCCTGCACACAGTGATCCAAAACTTGGAGTCAACAAGTCACCATTGTCAATTTAATGAAAAACAAAGTTGCAGTGTTTCCTCATTTAGTTCTTTTGGTAGAGAATTTTCAGTAATTCTCTGACATAGGATTCCAATCCAGAGATGTTGCTAGATTAGCCAAAGGTTCATTTGGATTTTTCTGTTACATCTTATGGTAAAACCTGAATGAATTTTTTAGCCAACCTAATAGAAGTTGATTTCCAATTCAATGTCACCTTTAATCGAGACATTATTATTTTGCTGCAGATAGTCGCTGCTAGTTGTTTGCTGTGATCAAGTTAGAAATTCTTCATAAACTAAAAGATTCCTCAAAAGGAGATTATTTAAATTCAGGGCATTAATATTCTTATAATCTGAGTCCCATGAGGAGGGAAAAAAAAAAACCCAAAAATTGTTTTTGGCAAACACTACTGCAGCCCTTCCATGGACTTTAGGATATTTTGTGATTTCAGTTAAAACATTCTGTCTCACATACACTGTACCCTTTTGTTTAGGTTACCACATTTCTTAGTCAATTGCAAGTGTTACCTAACACTTTATTGGAAAACCAGAAGTGCAAAATGAACCCCGAGCACTCTTGTCACCATGGGAAATGCTGACGAGACACATTATAGGCATTATATCTTTAAGTTGTTAAAAGAAAAAAAAAAAGTGTGATTTTTTTTAAAAAACACATTTGGGTATTAGATGCACCACAATCAGAGGAATTCAGTGCTGAAAAGGTATTTGTGAATCATCTAATCCAGTTCCCATATTTTGTAGACTGACAAAGCCAGAGCAAAATGATATTGCCCAAGTTTACACCACTAAGTTTGTGAATCTGCCCACCCAGCGTAGGGAAAACTTTAAACTGGATTAATCAGTGTATGGCAATTATTCTACAATTAAAATACATTTCAATTTAATACTGATTCATTAAATTCATTTTGTAATGAATTTTAAAGTCTTAACTCTTTAAAACAAAATATGGCTCCTGAGAACCTAGAAGAGGAAGGGACAATTCCTAGAGCCTGATATGTCTTTTCCTGAAATACGTCACAATTTCAGAACTTAAAGTATGGAGTAAAGTGAAAGAATTCAAATGGTGAATATACCATGTGATCCACATTTAGGAAAAACATATAACCAGAAAAACAAACATATCTATAACCATAGGCCTTGAAAGGGCTGAGCACACTCTTACACATGACAAGTATTCAAAGAATCAGAGCCAGGAGGAGAGAGAGGGACTTTGCCATGAGAAAGAATTGGTGCATCCTGCCCAGCCCCCAAACGCTTGTGCAAGCAATACAAAATATTAATAATGATGTGTGTGTCTTTGGTCATGTTGGACTCTTTGCAACCCCAGGGACTGTAGCCTGCCAGCCTCCTCTGTTCATGGAATTTTCCAGGCAAGAATACTGGAGTGGGTTACCATTTCCTCCTCCAGGGGATCTTCCCAACATAAGGATTGAAGCTGTGTCTCCTCCTCTTGCATTATAGGCAGATTCTTAACCGCTGAGCTACCAGGGAAGCCCCATTAATAATGATCACCATTAAAAACACCACCTGGGACTTCTCTAGAGACCCAGTGGTTGGGACTTTGCTTTCCAATGCAGGAGTTGTGGGTTCAGTTCCTGGTGTGGGAGCTAAGATCCCAAATATGACTTAAAAAAAAAAAAAGTTCACATCTTAAAAATATATCTTTAAAACAAAAATATATCACCATTCTCCACTGCTGTCTTTAAGCTGGAGAAGATAAAGAGGATGGGTCATTCCTCCCAGGACTATTTCCATCAGTTCTTTGTGTCTTTGGGGGTTGATCCTGGATCCTACAGGCCAGGCGATTTGTCACCAGCATCAGCTCTTGGTAAGCATTTGGTAAGCTCCAGTGGAGCAGCCTTGTGTAGTGGGGTGGGGGCAAGGGGAGATGAAGGAAGTGCATTGTGGGAGAAGACTGAGGCTGAAGATCCATGATTCTCATCGTCACTCTTGGGGAAGATGGAAGCTTGTGAACATTCCTGTCTGACCTTCAGCCCATTAGTCACATGGGGGTCCACTGCTCCAGGATGACTTCCCCAGCAGGCATGGAGATCCACTCTCCTTGGGGTCCTGGTTCCACGCTGTCTTTACTTCAATCATAAGTCAAGAGTTTTTAAAATAAATGCTATTGTTAACTTGCATGTAGGCCTCCTTACACTCAGTCAGTATTACAAATTTCCTGAAGCAGAGTTTGTTTCTCAACTGTTGTGTTTTTTTTGAAGCACCTATGATGGTGCTTTTTTTTAAAAATTAAATGTTCCGCATATGTTTGTTCATCCTACAATCATACTAGCGAGAGGTTAGAGTGAAAGGAATCAGACATAGTTAGACATTTGTCATTCGGGAGGGTTACTATCAGAACATATCTTTCTACAAAAAAAATCTTTTGTAAAAACGTATTTTGTTGGCATATAGTTGATTTGTAACATGTCAACTTTTGCTGTATAGCACAGTGCTTCAGTTATATATATATATACACACACACACATATATATTCTTATTCATATTCTTTTCTATAATGACTTTTTACAGGATATTGAATATAGTACCCTGTGCTATACAGTAGGACTTTATTGTTTATCCATTCTATAATATACATAATAATTTGTATCCGCTAGTCTCAAACTCCCAATCCAACCTTCACCGCATCCCACTTGGCAAACACAAGTCTATTCTCTCTGTCTGTGAGTCTGTTTGTGCTTTGTACATACGTTAATTTGTGTCATATTTTGGATTCTACCTATAAATGATACCATGTGGTATTTGCCCTTTTCTTTCTGACTTACTTCACTCATTATGACAATCTCTGGGTCTATCCATAAGGCTGCAAATGACATCATGTGCTGTGCTTAGTCACTCAGTAGTGCTTGACACTTTGTGACCCCATGGACTATAACCCAATAACATTATTTTGTTATGTTTTTATGGCTGAGTAGTATTCCTCTGTGTGTGTGTGTGTGTGTGTGTGTGTGTGTACCACATCTTCTTTATTCATTCAACTGTTGATGGACACTTAGGTTGCTTCTCTGTCTTGGCTACTGTGAACAATGCTGCAATGAACATCGGTGTGCATATAATTTTTTAAAATTTACTTATTATTTTTGGTTGTCCTGCATCTTTGTTGCTGCACATGGGCTGTTCTCTAGTTGCAGCGAGCAGGGACTGCTCTTCTTTGTGGTGTGCATGCGTTTACTTGAATTGGAGTTTTTTTCTGGACATATGCCCAGGAGTGGAATCTCTAGATCATACGGCAAGCCTATTTTTAGTTTTCTGAGTAACCTCCATACTGTTTTCCATAGTAGCTGCACCGATTTACATTCCCACCACCAGGGCAGGTGGGTTCCCTTTTCTCTACACCCTCTCCTGCATTTGTTATTTTAGAGTTTTCAATGGTGGCCATTCTGACCAATGTGAGGTGGTTTGCTATTGTACTTTTGATTTGCATTTCTCTGATAATTAGCAATGCTGGCACTCTTTTCACGTGCCTGTTGGCTATCTGTATGTGTTCCTTGGAGAAATGTGTATTTACATCTTCTGCCCATTTTTTTGTTTGGGTTGGTTTTTTTGTTGTTGAGTTATATGAGCTGTTTCTACAAAATAATCTTAAAGTGATAAGATTTCTCATTTATTAAGCAATATCTCTGAGTTGGGCGGTTGATAAGTGTTCAGTATAAAAAAGATCTGATTTAATAATCACAACTCAAAGAACGATCCTTTGAAAAACTTATTCAGCCTCTTTACAGATAAACACGATTAGGTTTATGGACATTGAGTTTGAGCTAAAGCATACTGAACAAACAAGAGAATCAGAATTAAGTCTCAGATCAGTTCACCCTCAAGACTCTGCTTTTCTGTCCTCCTACATTGCTGTCTTTGAAGTAAAGCAAAACAACAAACAAAAACAAAACCTCACCATGTTAGTCTGCTCAAAGTAAAGAAAGGAGGAACACATGGTTGAATATTCACTTGTTTTTATCTACTCAAATGAAGATTACAGACGTTGCACATTAGACAGAGTGTCTTCAACTGAAGGGATCTGTTGGCAATGGAAAGAAAAGGATGATTTGGAAGAGGAAAGAACTGACAACAGTACATCAGTAAGTGTGGCAAAGGGGAGGGAGAACTTACAGATGATTAAGGTCTAGAGTCCTGATGTTTCAAAGAGTGTTGCTGCCACCGAGAATGTTCAGGAGAAATGCAATGAGAGGTGGCGAGAGCAACAGAACCCACTCCACCTCACACCCCCCAAAACCCCACTAAGAGGCAGGTTCGTGTGTGCTCAGTCATGTCTGACTTTTTGCGACCCCATAGACCCTAGCCCTCCAGGCTCCTCCGTGCATGGAATTGTTCAGGCAATGCTGAGCAGGCCAGCATTTCCTACTCCAGGGGATCTTCCTGACCCAGGGATTGAACCTGAGTCTCTTGCATCTCCTACATTGGCAAGTGGATTTGTTACCACTGTGCCACCTGGGGAAGCCCAAAATGCAAGTTAGAGATATTAAAAAGAAATAGCATAGACTCTAGCCTTTGTCCATACTGATGTAAGCATGCTGTAGGTGTCATTTCAATAGATTTTTTTAAATTTTATTTTTATTTAATTTTTTAAAAATTTGAAGTCTTCATTTAATTTGTTACAATATTGCTTCTGTGTTTTTAACCCTTTATTTATATTGGAATGTTGTACTGCTGATTAACAATGTTGTAATAGCTTCAGGGACAGAGCAGAGTAACTCAGCCATACTTATATATGTATCCATATATCCATTCTCCCCCAAACTCCCCTCCAGCCTGCCACATAACATTGAACAGAGTTCCCTGTGCTGTACAGGAAGGATAACCAGCTCTACAGAACAGCTTTAGGAAAATAATCTTACAGTGTTAAATGTTTTTTGATAGCAAATGAATTGCAAGGGTGCTAAATTTCAAGGCAATTGTATTATGTGCACAAATTTCTCACATATAATACATTTTGGACTAATTGAAGGGGGTGAGAAAGGAACCCGATAGTTTTGCAAAGAGGGGAGATAAGAATGGCTTGAAAGGGCTGATGTGAGTGGACCGGACCCCAGAGGCCATGCCCACCCATGCCCACCATCACGGCCTGAGGAGCAGGCCTGCACTCAGACCGTAAGAACAAAGGAACCTCAGAGGCAAACTATGGTAGCACCAGGCCACACATGAAGCCTTCCTGTGTGCACTCTGAAGACAAGGCGATGAGAATTGTTCCACGCCATATTTATACACTCTACGCATGCGCACTTAGAAGACTAATAACTATTTTTTTTTAGAAGACTAATACTATTTCTCAGTGGGCCTTCTTGATGTAAAAGAAAAACAACCTGAACGGTAACAGGCACACATAGCGCTGCTTCTTTCTTCAAATCAGTGCAGCTAAAAACAAACAAACCAAAAAAAAAAAAAAAAAAAACAAAAAAAAAAAAACAAGAAACAAAAAACTAAGTAGAGCAGGATTAAGAAACTATAAGCAGAAAATGATTTATACACCCTGAAATTCTTTTCATTGTAAATCAGTTGTGATCTAATGTTTTTTCCTTTAAATGAAATGTGCCATATGCAGCATTCAGCAGGTACTGAAAATAAAACATTACCCAAAGAACTCCTTTAAAAAAAATTGGATTTAGATCTTGTCTCAAAACACTTTGGTATTTCCTTCTGATTTGACATTCACAGCCTCTATAAAGGTCATAGGAACACTACATTTTTAAAAAATTCGTTTATCTTCAACTTAAATTAGAAATATTAAGAATCATAGATTCTGGGATCAGGGATGGTTTCATTGCCTAATTAAGGATAATTCTTTGAATTTCCCCTTCCAGTTTCTCCTTGATGGAATCCCAACTTGGGAAACCTTGTTTTGTTTGTCGTCACTTTCAAGACACGTGATGGCAACAAAACCACTGACTAGAGAAAGAGTTTCAAATGGGAAACCTTGTTTGGGGGATGGCACCTTGTTATAAAGGGGTTCCGCTGGCATTAAAGTTTTACATATTTGTTTTCTAGCAGAATAAGATGAGATAAACAGAACACACAGCAAGGAATCTAAGATTAAACGAAATAAATCTCTCCTGACTCGAACGTAATAACGAGCTCCAAAAGCTCTCATAAATTATTAGCTTCAAAATCATTCAATGCGTCTGCAACACAGAGTGTGTCACTGATGTACTTGAAGTTCACCTAAGAAACTGTATCATCAAAATGTGCCAACAGAAACTGCCAGCAGCGATGCCATCTCGCAATCAATCACATCTCTGTTTCAGAATTATAAAGTGTCTGAGAGCTATAATTTCATCTGCTTCTAGCTGCATATCATTTAAAACTTCATATTCTCAGGGAGAAAGAAAAAGTAAAAACATCTGTCAGCCCCGGCTTCCTCTTTATGAAGACCCACTGTTTCCACAGCACCTTCTGGCTTCCTTATTTTAATTTGTGTTTCAGAGATCTTCCCCCCTACCACGGACTACGTGTGACGCATAGCTTATAAACACAGTAGTGCAGTCGATTCTCAATTATCTGTCCGAATGGAAACCTACGGTGGTTCCGATTATCCAAAATCATTTTATATTTGATTTTCAAATACATTATGTGCATTTTCCCTGGGAGGTTTACATTCCTGCTAATGCTTTGCTAGAACTAATATTGAAATATGTTTGCATTCCTTGAGCTCATACCAATTGGGAGCAGTAGGGAGCAACCCAGTAGTGGGGGGCAGGGGTAAGTTAGCCTGGGATCAAATGTTTCTATGAAGGACTGTCAACATGGGCTTTCCAAATGTGGGTAATTGTGAGGTGGTTACATAAGATACTAGTAATTTTATTTTTAATCCTGGAGGAAAAAATATCTCTTTGAAGTATTTTAATGGAAAAGATCATATTTTAAAATACTAAGTAAAGTCAGGTTTCCATTTTAGCTTAACTATTTAGCTATGAATCACAAATTCATTAAGAAAAAACGGAATATTCTTGAAAGTGGCTATTTATAGTTACAAATTTATTATTATAGAATACATAGCTATATATCATTTTTATCTTGATAGTAAGAAATGACTGTGCAATTGGTTATTAACAGTCAATTTCTTAAGGATTATTTTGTGTCTTGATGTATTAGAATTAGAACAAAAGGCAGTAATGAACAAATTACCTCTATTTTGAAAAATTTAATCACCTCATTGACTATTCTCTTTTCTCATTTCTGTTCTCACCACACTCACAAACTGTGTAAATCTTTAGTTTAATGATTGGACTTACATTCTTTCCTGCCTTCCTAAAACTTGAATTTCAGGAAGATAAGATCATATCTGGGTTTTTTTTTTTTATTTTGGAAGAATATATAATTATAGTAAGTACTTAAATATTATGCTGTTCATTCATTGTTGATACGCCTTTAGTTAAGAAAGAACATATGCTGTTAAAGTCATCAAAGTATGGCTAAAATTGGTACTTGTGCTTTATCAGCATAAGATTAAAATTAGCTCAATAAATAACTTCTCTCATTCTCCTGGGAACCATGGGATTCTCAAGCAAGAAAACTGGAGTGGATAGCCATTCCCTTCTCCAGGGGATCTTCCTGACCAAGGGATTGAACCCAGGCCTCCCACATTGCAGGCAGATTGTTGACTGCCTGAACCACTAGGGAAGCCCTGGGAACAAGGTTGACCATTTGGAATGTTAATATGTGTTTTGTAGTCAGTGCTCACCTATGAGTTGGATCTATAAGACCCGGCAGGAGATGAGGCCTGACAGGCAGCAGGTGGCAGGCACCTGAGTTAAGCAGGGAAAGGCAAACTGTGGATTAGCCTCATGGATATTAGAAAAACACAGAACAAGGCAAACTGAGAGAGACGGTCATCACCCAGGAAGAAAATTTTCAGAAGTTAAGTCAGAAAGAACTCTGAGCTGAGAAATCCATACCTCTGAGATTTCCTTGAACAAAAATTGCTCAGACAATTCCTAAATCCCCATCATTTTTTTTAATATAGCTGATTTATAATGTTGCATTAGTTTCTGCTGTACAAGGAAGTGAATCAGCTATATGCATACATATATCCCTTCCCTCCTGAGCCCTCCCACCGCCCCCCACCGTCCTACCCTTCTAGGTCATCACAGAACACTGAGCTGAGCTCCCTGTGTTATCCAGCAGCTTCCCGCTAGCCATCTATCTCACACATGGTAGTACATATGTGTTAATACCACTTTCTCAATTTGTCCCACTCTCTCCTTCCACCCCTGTGTCCCGACGTCCATCCTCTATGTCCCCACCTCTATTCCTGCCATGGGAATAGATTCATCTGTACCATTTTTCTAGATTACACATATATGCATTAATAGGCAGTATCTTTCTCTTTCAGACTTGCTTCACTCTGTATAACAGACTCTATGTCCATCTCTATAAATGTCCAGTGACAGGCGAATGAATAAAGAAGATATGGTGCACACATATGCAATGGACTATTACTCAGCCACAAAAGGAATGAAGTAAGGTCCTTTGTAGAGACATGGATGAACCTGAATCCCTGTTTTAACGCATTTTCACTCTTCTATCTCCCATCGTCTGGTTATTCTCCTCTCTCATTTCCTCCCCATCCCACTTCTCTGTTGTTTTCTAAGAGCCCCAGTCATATCCAGAAAGCTCTGTGCTCCTGGTGATCCAATATTTCTGATCTCAAGTAGAAGAGAGCTAGACTTTGAGTGGATACGCATGAAGAAATTTCTGGACCAAATCTGGAGAGAAAGGAAGAAAAGAGATGGCAGGCATATATTTTACAAGACAGAATCTAGGAAAAAGTAGTGGTGGTTCTAGCTCTTTAGGTATATCAAATTTTGCAGTTTTTGTGTTCAAATTTGATAGTAACTAATTTTCTGGAGTTTGTACTCAACAATTGCTCAAATGGATTTGAGTGTAGTTGAGTGTTGGCTAGGATGAGGAGAGAGGGAGATGAGGAGGTATTTATATATAGTCCGTGAATGGTCCAGCTGGACAGGTAGGCGGATGTTGGGGATGGTGGCACCCTTGATGTCCTTCATGATGAAAGGCTCTGGGCAGTTTTGAATCATGGATTATATAAAATAACACATAGATCATTTCACCCCAACTCTTCCATGCAGAGAGATTTGAAATATGCTCTGAAAAGAGAATATACTTTTGGTAGGAGATCAAAAGCTGAGGACCTTAGATGTGCTCTTCAATCAATTCTTCTGCTCTTATTGGATTCAGTCCTCTAAATCTAGGCCAGGCCAGTTAATCTAGATTTTTGTCCAGGTGAACTTAAAAACCTGGGATTTCTTTATGCCATCACTCAGCACGTCTAATCCATCTGCAGTCCCCTTGGCCTTAAACACACACACTTCTCTCCAGCCATGCTTCTACTATCCTGTTGTGTGTCTGCTAAGTTGCTTTAGTCGTGTCTGACTCTGTGTGACATTATGGACTGTAGTCCGCCAGGCTCCTCTGTCCATGGGTCTAAATTATACTATTCGCTCTTTTCGGAGCAACTGCAGTACCTTCACTGCTTGCCTTGCTTCCTTAGACGCATTTCTCATAGAGCCTCCAGGGTTCCTTCACCAATAGGAATCAGGTCTGGTACTCAAAACTTTCACTAGCCTACGAGATGCTCCTTCTTGGAATTTAGAGCTGCTTCTCCAAGCTCACCTTAGACAATTATCCCTCTACTCTCCAGGTCAAGGGAGGCCCCATCTCAGGGGAGTTTGCACTTGTTTTCCCCTCTCTCTTGAATGCTCTTCACTCAGATCTTTGGATGGCTTATTCTCATTCTCTAAATCAGGGCTCTACAACCTCTGGGATGTAATGTCTAGTGATCTGAGGTGGAGCTGATGTGATGATAATAGGAATAAAGTGCACAATAGATGTAGTGCTCTTGATTCATCCCAAAACAGTCCCCCACACCCTGGTCTGCCACAAAACCGGTCCCTGTTGCCAAAAAGGTGGGGACCACTTCTCTAGGGCCCCAGAGTAACTGTTCCAACTTACTTTGCATTTTATTGGGTTGGCCATCAGGTTTCTCCCAAACAAACTTTTGGGGAACCCAATATTTCCTTTGTCGTATCTGTCATAATACAACATGACCTTTTGCTTTACATAATTATTAGTTGTATAACAGAGCTTATTACACTAAAATTTAAGAGAGGGACTAACAAGTCTTTTTCACTCAGCTCCTATTGAGACACCCACTATGGGGATTCCTTGAAATCTGAGCTTAGACTCTGAGCTTTCACTGCAGAGGGTATGGATTCAAACCCTGATCAGGGAACTAATATCCCATGAGCTTCATGGTATGAAAAAAAAAAAAAATGCCTGCCATGAAGTTCATACCCAACAAATGATTGTTCAATAAATGCATATGAAGTGGAATCTTTCCACAAGGACCCACCTTTTACGCTGAATTTCAGAGTTCTAATTTATGAATTCAAGCAGTCAGTCTGAGGCAATTAGGGAGCAGTTAGGAGATCTAGATTTTGTCCTAGAACTAAACGTTTAAAATTTGTTCTATTGGTAAAAGTATCATCAGCCAAAGTAATCCTTAAAGCAAGTATGTCACATGGTGTAAGACGCTGTGGTTCTGACTGTGTGTGCCTTGTACTCAGTCATGTCTGACTCTGTGCAACCCCATGGACTGCAGCCCACCAGGCTCGTCTGTCTATGGGATTTTCCAGGCAAGAATATTGGAGTAGGTTGCCATTTCTTCCTCCAGGGAATCTTCCCCACCCAGGGAACAAACCCACATCTCCTGTGTCTTTTGCATTGCAGATGGCTTCTTTACTGACTGAGTCATTGGAGAAGCCCCTCTAACTGTTTAGTGTAAATCTGTCTCAATGATTCATCCCAGTAGTTACCAACTCAGGCACTTGGGTTCATGGAAAGAGAGTAGCCAAGAATAAGGGGAACAGGCCGGTTGTGGGAGGTTCAGCATCATTATCTAATGTTTTGTTCTTTGTCTCATGAGTTGTAGCAAGTTCTTTGTTGATGAGTGCATTGGGGTTAATTATTACTAATCAATTTGCTTAACAGAGGGCTTGAAGTTGCCAAGTCATTCACCAAAGCAGAGTTTTCATGGACTAAATCAATGCACAATAAACAACCCAAGAACAAGTTAGTCATTCTATTTGTATTTAAATAGCGATTTTGGAGTAGCTGCTCAGTTGTTCTAGATTTTGAACTTTAAGGGTATACATTTTTAAATAGATCTCTCTTTTATAAGCATTATCAAAAAGTGATGTTAAAATAAACATATTAGAAAAATAAAATAAATAAAATAAACAGTTTTAAATTAAAGAGTTACTGTAAAGACAGTACAGAGTTCTTATAAAGCCCATATTGACTTTTCTAGAGTTCCTATAAAGTCTGTATAGAGTTTCCTATATTGTATAGTTTTTCTGTCATGATTGATGAACAAATATTGATATATTAACTTGTTTATTTTATTTAGATTTTTCTGGTGTTCTTTCAGATCCTTTTTCTGTTCCAAGATCCCATCCAGAACACATTTAGTCATCATATCTCCTTAGACTTCTCTTGGTTATAACCATTTCTCAGACTTTCTTTGTTCTGATAATTTTGACAATTTGAGGAATACTAGGTGTTTGGGGAATATCCTTCTATTGCGATTTGTCTGTTGTTTTTCTTGGCTGTGTCAGAAAGGTCCCCTGGAGAAGAAAATGGCAATCCACTCCAGTATTCATGCCTGGGAAGTCCCATGGACAGGGGAGCCTGGTGGGTTACAGACCATGGGGTGGCAAAGAGTTGGACACGACTTAGTGACTAACCAACTGCTGCCTTTCTCATTACCAGACTGGCATGGTGGGTTTTGGAGAGGAAGGCCACAGGGGTAAAGTGTCATCCTCCTCCCATCATCTCAAGGGTGCCTACTATAACATAACTTAACACCAATGATGTTGACCTTGACTGTCTGGCTTGAGTTAGGTTTGCTAGGCTTCTCCACTGGTAAGTCATTCTTCTTCTGAAGCATGCCTCGATGCACAACTCCACTTAAGGAGTGGTGCATTATATTTCATCTCCTTAAAGGCAGTAACAACATAAAGTATATAGAATTTTTGTCTCTGTTCTTTATTTATTCATTTATTATATTTACTTCATTTAATTTACTTATATAAGTATGACTCATGGATATTTATTTTATACTTAAGGTTACATAAGCCAATAGTACTTTATTCTACTACTTTTGTCACTCAAATTGTTTCAGGTTTGGCTACCAGGGACTCTCCCAATTGGCTCCTATGGGTCTTTGACATCTCCTGATCATAGTGTTTTGTTTTTAACATCTCTTTACTTTCTGGAGCAATAAGATGCTCAGGCTCATCTTATATATATATATCTTGTCTCAGCCCTAGAAGTAGACATTTGTCCAAGGAGCTCTGGACAACCTTTTGTTGTAAAGTGGTATTAGAAACTAAGATCTGGGTGCTTGTCATTTCAAACAAAAATCCTGATGAAATAATTTATAATATGTTTTACATATTATATTGTATAAATAGTTGTACTTGTAAAATTTATAAAGATAAATAAATCCACTCTGAACTATCATATAAACATTACTAACTTATTTTTAGGTCAGCTATGTAAACAAGGATAACCTATATCCATTTTTGAGATAGAAATTTGGGCTTTTGGAAAAAAAATAGTGACATTAGAAAGGGGTAAATTTATTTTTCTTGTCCATCTGTATTAACCAAACATAGCCATTATTTTTCTACTTCTAAGATCTGGAGATCTGGGATATGTCCTTTTTATTCCCTACCTCAAACGAATGAGAAAAACAAATAGAAAGGTTCAGTATCACTAACTTGGGTTTTTAATGATATAAACATGGTTTTACTGAATGGAGATGCCCACATCAATAAGAAGAGACTATCTTGTTTTCTTGGTTTGGTCCCTTGTTATTTACAAAACAAGGTCTTCCTTTCCAAAATTAATTTTAAGGATGATAATTTATCTCCTACCATCAATCATCCTTTAATTATTGGTAATTTAACAAATTTTAACCACATCAAGGACATTAAATTTTATATTAAATAATTTAAATCATTTAAATAGAGTTGAAGAACTTCAGGTAATTTAAACTTTATTACATAGGAAACTTCAATTCCCTTCTATCCCACCAGTTGGTTGGTTCTTCCAATTATGAAGAAAATCTTTAAAGGCAGTTGACAACATGCTGCTGGGGATTTGGGGGTTAGCAAGTCGCCTACATAGGACATAGCTTGCCAGGATTCTTTGCTGGGTATAAAAAGTGTGAAGGAGACGATACATGTTTGATTTTAGCCTATTCAAGGGACATTATAAAAGGTTTATATGCCCTAAGTATGGCATACATAAAACATTTTAGTTACTAATCATTCCCCCCCAATAGTCAAATAAAGAAGGCAGTCAGCTTTGCATAATCTTAATAATTAAACAGCTGAGCCAATTAGATTACACCTGCTATTGTGTTCATTCAGGATTTATTTAGAACAAGGACAATTATTTGGGGTCAAGATTCAAAATGATGCTAATGGTAAGAACAATTCCTTCAAATTCTCCTGTGAGAGGGAGAAAACAGTATGAATATCTGAATCAAGGAAGACAAATGGGAAATACAGGCTTCTGCCTAGGTGAGCACTGGGTGCTAAATTAGCTGTAGTTCTTGGATTGAGTTGTTTGACTTTAAGTTATACTGTGGTTTCTACACACTGTACATGCATATTCAGTTTGCTAACTCAGCGTAGATGTCACTGCTTCTGGGAGGCTTTTAAGAAATCCAGTGTGATAGATGTCTGGACACATGCCACATTGTCCTTGCTGTTCCCCCCACCGTCACCTGCTTGCTCTACTTCTCTACCACCCGCGGATTGCCTTCCACTCATTTACCACTGTGTCCTCACCACCACTCCAAACCCTTGCGGTAAACCCCAATACTTAACTCATGTATCTTTGTATTCAAGTGCCTACCAGAGCTTTAATGAGATAGGCGTTTGCTTCAACGTATGAATGACTGAAGGAAAGAATGAGGGATTGAAGCTTATTCCTACCAAGCTTGCTATAAGCCAGGCAGCAGGGGTGTTGTG
Organism: Antilocapra americana; assembly: GCA_007570785.1. Lineage (NCBI taxonomy): Eukaryota > Metazoa > Chordata > Mammalia > Artiodactyla > Antilocapridae > Antilocapra > Antilocapra americana. The sequence continues at coordinate 4,708,335 of ML660774.1, read as the reverse complement.
AGAGGAGGTCAGTTTAATCCAGTAATTGAGAACAGTTGGATGGACCACAGATTTAAAACACATCTTTAACATTTCACATATCATCTTGAATAATATTAGTATTTTCTCTTTTGCATTCTTGTCCATTTCTTAGAAGATCTAACAGTTATAAAATTGAAAATGAAGCTTCATGATTTTTGACTCTTCTAATTATGCCACAGCCTGGGCTAAAACAAACAAACAAAAAATCAATAGGTATATCAATTCCAAAGACTCTCCTGAAACACCTTACATATACGAAGAGTATATTTCATATTCCTGAAGCAAGGCATATTGCAAGTAGAGATCTCCTTGACATACAATGAGGTTATGTCCCAATAAACCCACTGTAAAATATTGCTAAGGTGAAAATGCATTTAGTACACCTAACCTACTGGCTATCATTGGCTTCCCTGGCAGTTCAGTAGTAAAGAATCTGCCTGCCAATGGAAATGTTGGTTCTATCCCTGGGTCAGGAAGCTCCCTTGGAGAAGGAAACGGCAATCTACTCCAATATTCTTGCCAACGTCCTTATTCCTCAGGACAGAGGAGCCTGGCAGGCTACAGTCCATGGAGTTGCAAAAGAGTTGAACATGACTTAGCAACTAAAGGTCAACAACAACTGAACCGAGTTTAGCATCGCCTGTTTTAAATGTACTCAGAACACTTTAGTGTTGGGCACTAAAGTGTTAGTCTGCATTTCAGCAAAATCATCTAAACAAAGCCTATTTGATAGTAAAGCTGAATAGCTCATGTAATTTACTGAATATTGAATGGTCGTCTGGACACAGAATTCTTGTAAGTGTATCCATCATTTATATTTGTGATCATGTAGCTGCTGCTGCTCAGCATCAATAGAGAAGATCTTCCCATGTATTATCAAGTCAAAAGATTATAAGTTGAATCATAAGTCGAGAACTGTCTATGGTTTTATACTATGCAGTATGTATAAAAATCTATTTATAATTGTATTACTGTTGGTGAATTAACGTAGACAAAGATAGGGTTTTGTGTTGGCTGCATTAATTAACTTTAGTTTCTGTATTACTGTAAGTAGGAGGGCTACAATATGGGGTGGTAGAAGATAAGGTTTTCCCAGTCACCATCTCTTTTAAGCTGTATGACCTTGGGGGGTAATCACTTAGCTTCTCTGGACTTTTGTTTTCTTAACTTTAAAATGAAGATGGTGATGTCTATAACACATGGAGGATGCAGGTGACTAAATACTGAAGGAAAAGATGCTAGCCTAGTGCTTGGAATATAAAATACACTTAGTGACTCTTAACCATCTCCAACCTCCTATTCTCTTGGTGTATTTGGAAGCAATAACACAATTTCCTTCTATGATTTTTATAATTTAGTCTTTTTTTAATTAATTAGGACTAGCCCTTTTTTCCAATGGGCTTGAACTGGTGAGATTTACTGACCTGTTCATGGTTTCACAAGAATCCAGATGCTCAGCAATTTCTTCACTTCTAGCTTATTTGACATTTGCGAATTACAACACGTGTGTAGTGGCAGAAGGTTTCAACATAGATGGTCTTCTCAGAAAATACTTGGCCAGATTCCCTGGGTAAACTGTAGTCATGAGGGCAATATAGAATTCTGACTTGACTACTGAACCAGGAGTCAGGAAACCCAAAGGTGATTTCTAACTTTGCTGATGACTCCCTTTCTAATCAAAGCTCAGCCTTGCTGTGTCTTTATATTTTTTGAAAAGGTCATCTTTCTCTAGGTCTTTTGGAGGATATTGAGGTTTATAAAGGACTTTTGAACTCACATAAGGAAGACAAATATAAACATATAAAATTTTATTACCCTTAAAAACAATTCTCTGTACTTGTTAAAGGGAGATCTTGCTTTAGCAGTACCAGTTGACCTGTCTGGAGTTAGGAAGCTGATGAAGCTCTGATTAAGGTTTTATGAGGCAATCTGTAACCTCGAGCAGAGTTCACTAGGGTCTTTTCCTATTTCCTCATTCCATATTTCTTATTGCAAATTAATTCAGTACTCTCAGGAAACACTGCACTTTTTAATCCAATGGAAAAAAAGATCCACGTGCCTACTCTGTGAAGACATCCATTTTTGTATAATTCTGCACACCAGAATCTACCAGTAGGACAGAATAATGAAAGCTATTTCAAAGATGTATTAACTGCTAATGCTGTGGAATGTCCTAGAAGAATCAAATAATTCAATGGCCCAATTGTCTAAAGAACTAATGACATGGCAGAAATAAAGAAATTGACCACTTCCTCATTGGAAAGATGAAGATTTATTTCTAATTTGCCAGTTTTCTCATCTAACCTATCATCCAAAGGGCAGTCTATGGTGCCATAGGCTAGAATGCCTTTTATATTTGATGTGATGATAATCTCTGACTCACATGTATGTATTTTTTGAAAAGGTAAATCTGAAGTGCTGAAATTCTAGAATGCTCTTCCTTTGGAGGTACCGCAGAAATGTCGTCTCAGAGAGCTTAGGCAGAATTTGCCACTTAGTATGAGGAGGGAGAAGCTTGCTCAGGATATATAAATTATTTCTGACTTTCATAATGCTGAGCACTGCAATTACCCCTAATGCTGGAACAAGAAAGGGAGAGGCCATCCAAAAGGCAGCAGTGATTTTAAAAGGGGGAAAAGAGGACATCTAACTGGAGGATATTGAAAGATATGGATGTTTAGGAGGGAAGTTGAGAAGATTGTATTTATAAAGCACTTACTATGTATCAGGATCTATGCTAGGCACACGGGATTCAGTAGAAAACAAGTTTGGATATGATTTTTTTCACTCACAATTAATACATTCTAGTTAAAGGGGACAGAGTGCCAGGAGTTATAAGTCTGTGATGAGATGCTGAGTGGAAGAGTTTTTTTTTTTTTTTTTTTTTTTTGCATGTACACACATAGGCTTTTATTCATCAACTACACCCAGTACTCTGCAGCTTGACTTTTGTCTCATAACATTAAAAGACCCAGAGGCATTTCTGCATCAGCTGTAAAGGCTTCTTTCAGCTGCACGCTGCTCATGGTGTACATGTTTCATAATTCATTCAACTAGTCCTCCACTGAGTATGTGCGTGCTCAGTCACTTCAGTCGTGTCTGACTCTTTGCGACCCTATGCAGGCTCCTCTTTCCATGGGATTCTCCAGGCAAGAATACTGGAGCGGGTTGCCATGCCCTCCTCCAGGGAATCTCCATGACCCAGTGATTGAACCCGCATCTCCTGCAACTCTTGCATTGCAGAGAGATTCTTTACCACTGGGTCACATGGGAAGCCCAGTCCTCCTCTGGGGGATTCTAAAAGCAGCACCTGTTATGTTGCCTTCAGCAGAACATGAGAGTTCCATTTCCCCACATCTTCACTATCTCTGGCTACTAAACAGTATTTTTCAAAGTTGGTTAATTTGATGGATTAGACACTAGATGGCCTCACATTGGTTTGCTTTTCATGACTTTAGTGAAGTTTGACTCCTTTTATAATATGCTTATTGGCCATTTGGATTTTTTTTTTTTTTTTAGTTCATTGCACTCATATCCTCTGCCCATTTTTGATTGGTGTTTCAGCCTTCACTGATTTTATTTATTTTTTTTTTTTAATTATTGTTTTAGCCATACATTGTTATGATATCACCATGGGTTTACATATGCTTCCCCTCCGGGTCCGCCCTCCCTCCTCCCTCCCCCCCGGGAAATCTCGCTGCACCAGTGGAAGAGTTTTTTTCTTATTCCAGAAATCTGGCTAGCATCCAAATTTGGGAATGGAGGGGCAAATACCCCTTATTTTAACAATAGCTCCAGGAGGGGTCAACATGCTATATAAATTCCTTTAGCATTTGTTTTAAAGCTGGTTTGGTGGTTTTGAATTCTCTTAGCTTTTTCTTGTCTGTTAAGTTTTGATTTCTCTATTGAATCTGAATGAGATCCTTGCTAGGAGAGTAATCATGGTTGTAGGTTTTTCCCTTTCATCATTTTAAATATTTCTTGCCACTGCCTTCCAGCCTGCAGATATTCTGCTGAAGAATCAGCTGATAACCTTATGGAGATTCCTGTGTATGTTGCTTTTCCTTTTGTTGCTTTTAATATTTTCTCTTCATATTTAAATTTTGTCAATTTGATTACTATGTGTATGTTTCAGTTATTGTACTCTTCATCTCTGGTTAGTTGCTTTTTGTATTTTCTAGCTCTTTAAAAAAAAAAAAACTTTTTATAACTTTTCGCTCTATGCATCCATTCTTTTCCTGAGTTCTTGGATCATCTTTATGACTGTGAATCTGAACTACTGGGTAGATTGCCTGTCTCCACTTCACTTAGTTGTTATTCTGGGGTTTTATCTTGTTCTTTCATGAAGAACATGTTTCTCTGCTGTCTAATTTTGTCTAAATTTCTCTTTGTAATTTTTATGCATGTGGAACATTAGTTATATTTCTCAGCCTTGGAGAAATGGCCCTCTATAGGGGATGTCATGTATCTGAGCTGTACACTCCCCTCTAGTTACCCATGGGCCAGGAACCTGCTGATCCCAGGGTAGACTCTGATCTGTGTGTGTGGATTCATCTCAGTTGGCTGCCAGATCAGAGTTTTCCTGCTTCTTGTGTCTGTCCCCCTGGTAGGTGAGGCTGCTCTAGAGGCTTGTGCAGGCTTCCTGGGGTGAGGGGCAGGTGGTTGCCCATGGTGGGTGGAGCTGTCCCCCCTGGTGAGCAGGGCTGGGTCAAGAGGTACATCAAACAGCTGCTGAGGATCCAGGAAGTCTTAAGGTAGTCTGTCTGCTGATGGGTGCGGCTTTGTTCCTGCCTTGGTTGTTTGGCCTGAGATGTTCCAGCGCTGTAGTCTCTAGGCTATTGGGTGGGCTCAGGTTTTGGTGACTCAATGTTGGTATTTAGGAGAGCTCACACCGATTGGTACTCCCTGGTATCTCTGCCACCTGTGTCCTTGTCCTTAGAGAGAGTCACAGCTGTCCCCCACCTCCTCAGGAAACCCTCCAAAGTCAGCAGGCAGTTCTGGCCAGGATCCTATGAAGTCATTGCTTTTGCCCTTAGTCCCAGTGCATATAAGACCTTGTGCTAGCCCTCCAACAGTGGAATGAATCTCTGTTTCCCCTGGTTTTGTGCGGCTTCCGTAGTCAAGCGTTGCTAGTCTTCAAAGCCAAATGCTCTGGGTAGGTGGGTGCAGGGGGGGATGCTCTTGCTGATGCCAGACTCCAAGATGGGGGAGCCTGACATGGGACTCAGAACTCACTCCTCTGGGAGAACTTCTATGTAATTATCATATAATTATTCTATATATAATTATGTAATTATTATATAATTAGTCTATATAATGATTCTCTAGTTCATGCATTGCCCACCCAGGGGAATATGAGATTTGAGTATATCTCAAGTGCACCCCTCCTACCATCTTGTGGTTTCTTCTTTATGTCTTTGGATGTAGAATATCGTTGTTTTTGTTTTTGTTTTTTTCTTATTGATAGTTGTTCAACAGCTAGTCCTAAGTTGTGGTCTTGGTGTACTCATGAGAGGAGGTGAGCTCAGGGTCCTTCTATTCTGCCATCTTGTCCAGCAACCCTATAATTCTTTAAGTTGTCTCTTTTATAGAAATGATGTGCATCCAGATTTTAAGCTTCTCTCTCCAGAAGTTCCATAACATCAGACAAGTTCTTTAATCTGGAGATCCGTTTGCCTGGCATTTCCTAGGCTCTCTCTCTGCTACCCCCCAAATCCCTTGCTACTGCAGACTTTTAAAGTTGGGGCCTATCTGAACAGAAAACAAGATAAATGAAGGGTTGATGGAAGGAGAGCTGACCACATGCCTGATTTGGTGGTGTCTCAGAGCTACATGTGTCCCTGACATGGACACAGCAAAGCTTGGTTGAGACCAAATACCATCAACCTCTGCTCCCAGGAAGATCAACAGTCTGGTCAGAAAGCCTCAGAAGCCGGTGGCTGGAGGTAAACACTGGCCACGACTGGCAACTACACCAAGAGAAGACCAGAGTTAAGACATTTCTGGGCTGTGTAGCTGGGAAGCTGTCTTTGGCCACTTATGTCATTCAAATATATATTCCATGAGAGGGCTGGCATTTCAAGTCTAAACCACACAGAAGATATGGGCAGCCACTTAGCATGAGCCAGAGAGGCAGAGATTATCGGCAAGAATAATGCTAAAGCTGTGACTACTCCATAAAGCCCCACTATGCACTCTGTCGACATCTCAGGAAGAGCTGACTCCCATGGGAGAGAGAAGGGAAGCGTGGAATCAGATCCAAGATGGGAAATGCCAAGGAGAACTGTCTGAGTGTCAATGCCCTAAATGTCTGTGCAGGTATGGGACCTGCCTCAGAGACCATCCTTAGACTAGAGAGGAGATTCAACAGAGCCAGGTGGGGAAACTTTATTTACACACCTGGACAGAGTTGCTGGTCTAATCTGGTAGGAATTTCTGGGTGCTCTGTGATGTAGCTCAAGCAATCCTTTCCACTCTGGGCATCTGGAGGAACTCTCTTGTGAAATTGGCACTTACAATCATAGAGCATAGTAAATGTTGCTCAAGCAAAAGGATACACAGGATTGTTTCTGGAAGAGTCTGGGTCAAGGAACCAGGGGAAAGAAGACCTCGGACAAGTCACAGTCAGCTACAAAGACTGACTGACAACAAAAGGAACTAAGAATAATCTTATTTTAAAATGTCATCTTTTCAGCTTTTTCCTTCTCCTGTTTTACATAAGGAAAGTTGATGGCTGTTTGAGTCCTCTCTCTCCACTTTCTGTCTCTCTTTTTATGGGTCAGTCTAGCTACATACCTGTCATTTTTGTTGGCAGTTATTAACTTTGCAATTTAATCTTTATATTACAAAATTCCAGATTATGCCTGAATTAGAAGTGAAATTAATATCTGTTAGATACGGATGTGGGAATGGATAGGATTTGCACCTTCTCTTTTGGGGAAGACAGAATATCTTCATGTTAATAGCAGTTAACATGCTGACAGGGAGATGCTTGATGTTGTGACTATTCTTATCATATGGAAGTTTAATCATGGTGAGGATGCTGCTAGCTAGACAAAGGGGTAGGCTATTCTGGCTATTTATAGGAAACTGATACTCTTCTTCTCCCTTTAGTCAATTTCTTTTCCTTTTTTTTCTGCTTCTTCTGGAGCTTCTGAGGTAGGACAGGTCCAGCAAACACTGTGGCAGAGTGTGCCCTGATTCATGGAGCTCTGAATGGAAGGTAACTTGGGGGTCAGAGATCTCCTCCATCTTCTGTGTGAGTGTGGCTCCTAGCTTATTTCATTTATTCCTTCTCTAATGCCCTTTCTTTCTTTATAGGGACCTGAGTCTGTAACGTAATATTTTCCAAGTGTTGTGAGTTAAATTGTGTCCTCCTCCAAGATGTATTTAAGTCCTAATCTCCCAATACCTATGAATGTGACATTATTTGGAAATATGGTCTTTTTGTCATATTTGGAAATATGGTCATCTAAATTTCGATGAGGTAATACTGGATTAGGTGGGCATAACTCCAGTAGTGTCCTTATAAGGAGAAAGATTTAGAGACACATACATACCAGAAAGAAGGAGTACACGTGATGACAAAGTCAGAGACAGAAGTGAAAGAGCTACAAGCCAAGTAAAGCTAAGGATTGCCAGTAACCAGCAGAAGCTGGACCAGATAAGAGCCTTCAGAGAGAGTATGGTTCTGCCAGCACCTTGATTTCACATTTCTAGCCTTTGAACACTATGGAAAGATTACATTTCTGTCTTAAGGAAAAAAAAAAAAAGTTGAATTGCTTTATAATTTTTCTAAATCTGCTTCTTGTTCTCCAAGTTGTTTTGTAATAGAAGCATGATTTACTTGGATATTTAGATCCCCTTCCTGGTTTAACTTAAGCTGGAGCCTGTTTCATGACTTGAATTGTGCTTTTCACCCTCTAACATGCTGTAACCTGGCTTGATATCAGTTCACTCTTCAAATGTATGTTCAATTTTCAAAAAACTGCTTAGCCACTGTGATATGTAGAAATTTAAATGAAAAGATTAACACGGTTAAAAGTTTTTTTAAAAAAATTCATCTACACCATGGGAAAATGAAAGTGTTAGTCATCCAGTCATGCCCAACTCTTTGCAACCCCATGGACTGTGGCCTCTCACACACTCTGTCCATGGAATTCTCCAGGCAAGAATCCTGGAGTGGACAGCTATTCCCTTCTTCAGGGGGTCTTCCTGACTGTGGGATTGAACCCTCCTCTTCTGCACTGCAAGCAGATTCTTTACCATCTGAGCAATCAGGGAAGCTCCATAGGGCTTAACAAATGGCAGGTAAATATGTTTGACTTTAGACAAGAAGTTAAAATCTCCTCGTTTAAGATTTGCCCCAGTTCAGAGAGTAGCTTCCTTATGACTCCAAACAGACTGAACACAACCCTTTCAAAGAATGTGTTGCATGTATACAACATTATTTCTAAGTTAAAATTACCTATTTAGTTTTCTATATTTGCATGAATTTCTGAATGATCTGGCATATTCTCTAAATCCAATCTGACCCAGTTGGACTTTATATAGGTTAACACAGATTTTATTTCTTTCAATACTAATGGTTAAAATTGTCCATAGTGATAGTGAACTTAAGATGGGAGTTCATACCAGTGTATCTATGATGATAGAGTATGTACATGAAAAGTGAGAAAGAATGGGTCTAAAACAAAATTGTGCCTATCCTAGGAAAATTAAAGGAAGATTTTTAAAGTGGATTAAATACAGAGAGATTATTATTAATAGGTTTTGAAAATATTTCAGAGATGACACCATCGATTTGGCAGTGGTTTAAGATTCTCTTGTGCCTACTACTGTGGAGCTACTTGGAGAAGAGAAAAAGGATATGAGGGTGGAGGGACCCCCAGAGGAATTTGTATCCCAGAGAATGAGTGTTGGGGGAACCGCCCTTTCTTGAGGGGGCCTATTGACTAGGATACCAGATAGTCTTTAGGGACCAAAGGAAGATTGGAAACAAGTGTTGATATTGAGAACAGATGGGAGAATGTAAGTTTTCTGTCCATCTGTCTTTCCCCAAGGGCTTCCCTGATGGCTCAGATGGTAAAGAATCTGCCTGCAATGTGGGAGACCTGGGTTTGATACCTGGATTGGGAAGATCTCCTGGAGGAGGGCATGACAACCCACTCCAGCATTCTTGCCTGGAGAATCCCCATGTACAGAGGAGCCTGGCAGGCTACAGTCCATGGGGTCACAAAGAGTCAGACATCTGGGGGCTGATCACCCACTGTGCCTATGAGAAAGCATCTGTACATGAGTGAGTGAATTTTGTGTATTATAATTTGTGATTTGCATTTTTTTCATAAACAGAGTCCTGTGTCCACAATATATTTGGGAGGTGGAAGGATGCAGGACACTGTTAAAAAATAAGCCAGAGGCATGAAAATTCTTTAATCCTGAGCAGGGTGCCTGGCTTTGAAATAATGCCATGTGGACTGGCTAAAAAGTTCATTTGTGTAACATCTTGCAGAATACTCCAAAACAACCTCTTTGGCCAAGCCAATACTCTTTTCTGACTAAACCTCAAGGGACATATTTATTCTGTCCCTGTAGAACCCAGAATAGGTTTTGATCAGCCACATCCTAGCTTCTATTCCCTATGGTCCTACTCTGATCACTGTGAATTCTCAAGAAGCAAAGAAACTTTACAAGCAGAGGAGCCCTCTAGTCTAAAGACAGTAGTCACAGTTCCTCTCCTCTAAGATCTTGGGCTGTAAAGTCTTTGTTCATGTGTTTGTAAAATGCTGTTGGTAGTTTCAATTAGTAGTTACTGAGGGGATTTTAGAAATATATCCAAGTTTAACAAGTGCTTATAATATCTAAAAATAATTTAATGGAAGCAGTCAAAGATGCAGAGATTTATATACATTGTTTTCAAAATGAAAATAAATTATATGCTATAAATTTTTAAATGATATTATTTTAGATTTAAAAATTGTAGCACTGAAGAAACTATAAGATATTCATAGTTATTCTTTTGGAGTTAAAAAACTACTAAGATATACAACAAAAGTTTCCTTTATTCCTGTGTTTAGGTGGCTTCATGAACATTGAAGTATTTTAATAGTATTATTGTCTAATTCCTTTACTTTTGCTAATATATAGATTTAAATACACTCAAATAGGGTATTTTATTCCAAAATTTATATACCTGTCCACTGTCTTGTTTCTTCCTTCCAAAGCTGTGTATCACATTTTATTTAATATTTCAATTTTTAATTTCCATCCACACCAAAAATCCTGGAGAAGGAAGTGGCAATTCACTCCAGGTTTCTTGCCTGGAGAATCCCATGGGCAGAGGAGGCTGGTGGGCTACAGTCCATAGCATTGCAAAGAGTCAGACATGACTGAAGCAACTTGGCAGACATGTACACCTAAAATCAATGTGTTAAAAATTTATGACCATTATGCTTTACTTCAAGATAAAGTACAATCATTCACTTTCAAGATAGGAATCTCAATGTCTTTATTTATTTCCCCCTGATATGATTTATTACAGGATATCAAATATAGTTTCCTCTGCTACACTATAGGACCTTGTTTATCCATTCTATATATAACAGGTCACATATACTAGTCCCAAATTCCCAATCCATCCCTCTCTGACCCTCCCTCAACTTTGACAAGAAGGATATTCTTTATGTAGGTAAGTTTGTTTCTGTGATGTAGGTAAGTTTGTTTCTCTGTTGTAGGTAAGTTCTTTTGTGTCATATTTTAGATTATATATATATAAGTGATAGCATATAAAATTTGTCTATTTCTGACTTAATTCACTTAGTATGATAATCTCTAGGTTCATCCATATTGCTACAAATGGCAGTATTTCATTCTTTTTTATGGCTGAGTAATATTCTACTGTCTGTACCTGTATACACCTTTATTCCTTCATTTGTTGGTGGACATTTGTTGATGGACTCTTTCTAAGTCTTGGCCATTATAAACTGTGCTCCTCTGAGCATAGGGGCCTAGTATCTTTTTGTTTTTTGGGGGAGTTTGTTTTATTTTTTGCTTTTCTACATGCTAGATTACCAATTTATTACATATAAAATGCTATTTAAGGATGCAAATCAACAATCATATGAAGAGATACACAGGATGAAGTTTGAAACAAGGAATCTCATGGCCTCATAGGTCTTTTTAAATGAGAGTTTTCACCAGATATATGCCCGGGAGTGGGGTTGCTGTGTCATATGGCAACACTATTTTTAGCTTTTTGAGAAAACTCCGTCTTATTTTTCATGGTAGTGGCATCAGTTTACATTCTCATCAAGGGTAGGAGGGCTTTCTTTTCTGCAGACCCTCTATAGCATTTGCTGTTTGTAGACTATTTAACAATGGCCATTCTGACCAGGGTGAGGTGGTGCCTCATCTAGTTTTGACTTGCATTTCTCCAATAATTACTGATGTTAAGCACCTTAACACTTGCCTATTGGCCATCTGTATATTATCTATGGAGAAATGTCTATTTAGGTATCACACCTAATTTTTGATTGGGATGTTTGTATTTTGTTATTGATTCGTATGAGCTGTTTATATACTTGTATATAAGCCCTTGTTGGTCATATGGTTTGCAAATATTTTCTCTACGTCTATAGATTGTCTTTTCATTTTGTTTTTCATGTTCCTTGCTGTGCAAAAAATTTTTGGTTTGATTCAATCTCATTTATTTTTTCTTTTCTTTTTCCTTGGGAGATTGACCTTAGAAAGACTGCTCTGACTTATGTGAGAGAATGTTTCGCCTATGTCCTCTTCTAGGAGTTTCATACAGTTTCATCTAGGGTGTCACGTCTTATATTTAAGCCTTTAAGCCATTTTGAGGTTAAATTTGTGTGTGGTGTGAGGGTGAGTTCTAACTTTATTGATTTCCACGTGCTGCCCTGCTTTCCCAATACCACTTGCTGAAGAGAGTGTGTTTTCAATGCTTTATATATTCTGGCCTCCCTTGTTGAAGATTAATTGACCATCGGTTTTCAGTGTGATTCTTGTTGGTGTTTCTTACTTCCTGCACCCAAGTAGTGAACAGTCTTCTTTGGCTAGAATTTAGCTATGTTCATAATCTCGGCCATTACCACTAGAAAAGTCTAAACCCTAGTTCCCACATCTGATTTTGTCCTCCTGAAATTAAATCTCAATACTAAGTAACATTTTCAATAAACTCATTAAAAAGTCACCTACCTGCTTTCACTTTCTCATGTTATATATAAAGAATGTCGGTTGGAGTCTCTCTTTTGATTATCCAATCTTGCTACACATCTGTTGATGCTGCTGGCAATTGTTAACTTTACAGCTTAATCTTTAGATTACAAAATATACAGGTGGGACTGTGGCTTAATTAGGTGGGGGATTAATATCTCCTAGATATGGATTTGGTAACTGATAAGATTGTTGACATTCTCTTTTTGGGAAGAAGATGAGCTTATCTTCATCTTAATTGTCCAGATGCATGCTGGAGCCTGGTGCATGATGTTGCTACTGTTCTAATCATATCAAAGTTTAATCATGGTGAGGATGGTGCTAAGGAGCAATAGGGGTAGATTATTTTGATTATTTATGGGAAACTGATAGGAAATTGACTAGAGAGGAGAAGTAGGTTTTTTTTTTCCTATTTCTGATGGAGCTTCTGAGGGATAGTCCCAGCAAACACTGGTAGAATGTGTCCTGCATTCATGGAGCTCTGATTGGTAGGTTTCTTTGGGCTCCTGGGCTCCTGCATCTTCTATGTGAGTGTGGCTGCTGGCTGACTTCATTTATTCCTTCTCAGTGCTCCTCCTTTCTTTATATAGATCTGAGCTTCTGACCTATATAATTTTCCAAGCTTTGTGAGTTGAATTGTGCCCCCTCAAAAGATGTATTTAAGTCTTAATCTTCCCAAACTTGTGAATGTGACTTTATTTATAAAGATGGTCTATGAAGATGTAATTAAATTTAGATGAGGTCATACTGGATTAGTTGGGCAGTAACTCCAGCGACTGATGTCCTTATAATGAAAGAAAGATTTGGATACACATAGACACACCAGTATGAAGGAGGCTGTGTAAGGACAAAGACGGAGACCAGGGTGATGCCGCTACAAGCCAAGGGAAGGTGAGGAGTGCCTGTAAGAAGCTGAACAAGACAAGAGTCTTCAAAGAAAACATGGCCCTGTCAGTACCTTGATTTCAAGTTTCTAGCCTTCAAACACTATGGAAAAATTACATTTCTGTTTCACGGAAAAAGTAGAATTTGCTTTATAATTTTTAAAAGTGTCCCTTCTGCTCCACAAGTGATATTGTAGTAGAAGCCAGTATGTACCTGGACACCTGAATTCCCTAATCTGGTTTAGCTTAAACAGGAGCCTGTCTTACGAGAACTGACTTGTGCTTTTCAAAGTCTTCATCACAGGGCTTAACGAGTGGCTGGTAAATGAGTTCAATCTCCTTAGGCAAGAAATTAAAGTTTCCTTATTTAAGATTTGTACCAATTCAGACAGTATCTTCCTTATGACCCAAACACTCTGAACACAATCCTTTAAAAAAAAAAAAATTGTTGCATGCATAGAAGTTAACCATTTAGTTTTCTCTATTCTGTTAGAGAATACTAGTTAGCAATACTAGTTAACAATAGTATTGTTAATCCTAGTTAACAATAGTTTTCTCTATTCTGAGATTTTGGATGAATCTCAGAATGACTTGGAGTATTTGCTAAATCCACTTCGATACATTGCATTGTGTTCTAGGAAACTGGGTTATGTTTTAGACTTCACACACATTTTACCTCTGTTGTAATGGTCGGTAAAGTAGTCCAAGGTGATTGCTATTTATGGGACTTTACAGCAGTGCATCCACCAAGATAGACTGCGTGGGTGAAAAATGAGAAAGAATGGGTCTCAGAAAGGTGCGCCTCTCCCTGGAAAATTAAGGGGAGATTTTAAAAAAAGATTAAATGCAGAAGAATTAACACTAATATGTTTTGACAATGCTTCAGAGATAACACTGTGGATTTGGCAGTAGTTTAAGGCTGTTATATGCCTACTGTTGAGGGGCTATTTGGAGAAGAGAGAAAGGAAAAGAGGAGGAAAGGAGATCCCAAAGGAATTTTTTATGACAGAGAATGAGTTTTGGTGGCAGCTCCCTGTCTTGTGGGGGCCTATAAGCTAGAAAAACAGACAGTCTTTAAGGGACCAAGAGAAGCTTGGTACTGAGAACAGACAATATGAACCTTCTTTTCCCAGAGGTTTCTGCTCACCCATTATGCCCATGAGAAAAGATCTGTGTGCAAGTGAGGGAACTGTTTGTATTACAGTAATGATATGCATTGTTTTTCAAAATTAGATTCCTGCGTCCACATTATACTTTGGAGTTGGAGGAGTGAGTTGTGCTGTTATAAAATGAGCCAGCAGCATGAAAATTCTTTAGTCCTGATCAGGGTTCCTGGCTTTGAAATACTTTCTTCTGACCCAAGTTCCAGACTAAATCTCAAGGGTCACATTCATTTCGTACCTCTAGAAACCAAACAGGTTTAGAGTAGCCACATCCTTCCTTCTTCTCCCTGGGTTCCTACTATAATCAAAGTGAGTTCTCCAGGATAAAGGAATTTTACAAGCAATGGTGACCTCTACTCTAAAGACAGTGGGTCACAGGTCCTCTCTTCAGAAATCCTGGGCTGAAATTCTTTGCCCCGTGTGTTTCTGAAATGTCTTTGGTAGTTTAAGTTAGTAAAATACTTATGTAGATAACATTGAAAATATATTCATATCGTTAACAAATATTTATAACAATTTAAATAATTTAGTGGAAATAAAAGATGCAGAGACTTATATACAATATTTTCAAAACGAAAACAAAATATATGCTATAAATGAAATGATACCATATTAGATTTAAAACTGTAGTTCTTAAGAAACTATTTAGCTATTCATAGTCAGTCTTGTGGGGGGAAAAGCTACTAAAATATAAAACAGAAGGTTTCACTTAGGTGGCTTCATAAAGCACTGTAATATTCTATTAATATTGATTTTTAATCCCTCTACTTTTGCTAATATGTAGATTTAAATATATTCAAAACTGATATTTTATTCCAAAATTTATATCTCCAAACACAATTCTGCTTCTTCCCTCCAAAACCACATATAACGTTCTATTTAGTATTTCAATTTGTATGTTCCACCTGTACCTAAAACTCATGTCTTAAAATCTGGCCACCATCATGCTTTATTTTAAGATATCATGCAAACATTCACTTTTAAGACAGGAATGTCAAAGTCTTTATTTTTTATTGATTTATTTCTCTAGTATGATTCACACAGGATATTTAATCTAGTTTCCTGTGGTATTCATTAGGACTTTGCTGTTTATCCATTCTATATATAATAGTTCACGTCTGCTAGTCTCAATTTCCCAAGCCATCCCTTTCCCATTTTTCCTCCAGCCCTTTACAGCCACAGGCGGTTTGCTATATATGTGAATTTGTTTCTGTCTTGTAGACAAGTTTATTTGTGTCATATTTTAGATTCCACATGTAAGTGATATCACGTGCTGTTTACCTTTCTGTTTCTGACTTTCTTTGCTTGGTACGATAATCTCTAGGTCCATCCATCTTGCTTCACGTGGCACTATTTCATTCTTTTTATGGCTGAGTGATATTCTATTTTGTGTGTGTTTATATAATAGATACACCTATGTAATATATACACATATATCTTCTTTATCTATTCATCTGGTGATATATATTTAGGTTACATCCATATCTTGGCTATCATAAATAGTGCTGCTATGAACATAGGGCTGTGTGTATCTTTCTGAATTACAGTTTTCTGCAGATATATGCCCAGGAATGAGTTTGTGAGATCATATTGCAGGTCTATTTTTAGTTTCTTGAGGGATTTCCATACTGTTTTTCATAGTGGCTACACCATTTTATATTCCAACCGACAGTGTAGGAGGGTATACTTTTCTCCATATTCTCTTTAACTATTATTATTTGTAGACTTTTTAATGATAGCTACTCTGACCATTGTGAAGTGATACCACATTGTAGATTTCAATTGCATTTCTCTAATAATTACTGATGTTGAGCATTGTGTCATGTGCCTATTGGCCCTGTATGTCATCTTTAGAGAGAATTGGGCTTCCCAGGTGGCTCTGTGATAAAAAAAAAAATATGCCTGCCAAGTAGGAGATGAGGGTTCAATCCCTGGAGCAGGAAGATCCCCTGGAGAAGGAAATGGCAATCCACTCCAGTATTCTTGTCTGGAAAATCCCATGGACAGAGGAGCCTGGCAGGCTACAGTCCATGGGGTCACAAAAGAATTGGACATGACTTAGTGACTAAACAACAACATATATTATCTTTGGAGAAATATCTATTTAGGTGATCTGTCTATTTTTCTGATTGGGTTGTTTGGTTTTTTGTTATTGAGTTGTATGAGCTATTAGCATCTTTTGATTATTAAGTCCTTCTTGATTGTTGTTTGTGATTATTCTCTCTCATTCTGTAGACTGTCTTTTCATTTTGTTTATAGTTTCCTTTGTTGTGTAAAGCTCATCAATTTGATTACGTCTCATTGGTTATTTTTGCTTTTATTTCTATTTCCTTGGAAGACTGACCTAAGAAAACACTGGCGTGATTTACATCAGAGAATATTTTGTCTATGTTCTCTTCTATTGGGTGGGTGTGTCCAGGCACTCAGTCATGCCCTACTCTTTGCGACCCCCTGGACTGTAGCCTGCCAGGCTCCTCATCCATGGGATTTCCCAGGCAAGAATACCAGAGTGGATTGCCATTTCCTTCTCCAGGGGATCTTCCCAACCCAGGGATCAAAGTCACACCTCTTGGGTCTCCTGAATTGACCGTCAGATTCTTTACCACTAGTGTCACCTGGGAGTTTTAGGGTGGCATGTCTTATATTGAAGTCTTCAAGCCATCATGAGTTTATTTTTGTGTGTGGTCTGAGAGTATATTCTCCCTTTACTGATTTGCATGTGGCTATTCAATTTTTCCCAACATCACTTGCTGAAGAGACTGTGTTTTCCCTGTTTTATATATTCTGGCCTCCCTTGCCAAAGACTAATTGACCATAGGTGTTCCGTGTCATTCTTGATTCCTTGCTGTTTCTTACTTCCCACAGCCAAGTAACATTCATTCTAATTTTGGTGAGAATTTTGCTGTGGTCATAATTTTGGCAACCACCAGTTCTCAGGACTGCTGTTAAAAAAATTTAAATCCTAGTCCCCACATTCAATGTTGTCCATTTGAAATTCGATCTCAATTCTAAGAAATAATTTCAATCACCTTTTAAAAGTCATCTCCCTGCTTTCTCCTTCTTCTATTTTGTATAACGAATGCGGGTGGGTGGTTGATTTGTCTTTTCCCCCCTCCCCTTTCGTTGGTCAGTCTAGCTACCTGTCTGTCAGTTCTGTTGGTGATTGCTAACTTTGCAATTTAATCTTTCAATTACAAACCAATCAGGTGGGAATGTAGCTGAACTAGAAGCAGAATTAATCTCTCTCTGATATGGACATGAGGGTGGGTAGGGTTTGTACCATCTGTTCTGGAGATGAGGGTGAGGATATTTTCATGTTAACTGCAATAATTGCATGTTGGAGGTGGTTGCATTACATTTTTGGTATTCTTAGTGTATGGAAATTTAATGATGGTGAGCATGCTACTTAGTAGCCAAAGGAGAAGACTATTCTGGTTATTTAGAGGAAAACCTGGTAAGAAATTGAACAAAGAGAAGTCTTTTTCCCCCCTCTTTTGATGGAGCTTCTGAGGGAAGTAGTTTCAGCAAATGCTGTGGCAGAGTGGATTTTGTGTTCATGGAGCTATGACTGGCAGGTGACTGGGCTCATGGTCTCCTGCATCTTCTAATCTCACAACACTGATGAATGTGACCTTATTTGGAAATGTCTTATTTGTACATGTAACCTAATTTAGATGCGGTCGTACTGGACGAGGCAGGCATACCTCCAATGACTGGTGTCCTTATAAGGAGATGGAGGTGAGGAGACACACAGATACACCAGAGTGAAGGAGGCCACGTGATGACAAAGGCAGAGACAGGAGTGATGAAGATACAAGCCAAGGAAATTTGAGGATTGCCAGTAACCAGCAGAAGCTGGACAAGTTAAGAGCCTTCAAAGAGAGCGTGGTCCTGCCTACACCTTGATTTCAGATTTCAAGCCTTCAAACACTAGAAAGATTAAATATATGTCTTAGGAAAAAACAAAATGAATTTTTCTTTATAATTTTTTAGAAGCTCTTCTACTGACCTCTAGGTGGCTTTGTAGTAGAGAACATGATGCACTTGGTCACTTGGATTTCCTTATCTGGTTTAGCTTATATTCAAGTCTGTTTTTGCAGGAACTTAACTGTGCTTTTCACCTTTTAACATACTGTAATCTGACATGGTATTGGCTCACTCTTCAAATATGTTTATTTTTTAAATAAATTCTTATCCCCTGTGATGTTTAGAAATATAAATGAACATAGTAAGATGGTTTTAAGAGTTTTTTTAAAAAGTCATTTTTATCAAAGGGCTCAACTGGTTGACAAATGTTTGACCTCTTTAGACATGAAATTCAAGTCTCCTTGTTTAAAATTTGGACCAATTCAGAATATCTTCCTTATCATTCCCAAAATTCTGAACACAACTCTTTAAAAAAAAATCCATGTCATGTATATAATAGTTAACCACTTAGTTCTCTGTTTTTGCATGAATCTCAGAATGATTTAGAATATTCACTAAATCCACTTTGATCTAATTGGATGGTGCTCCAGGACAGTGGGTTAGGTTTCAGACTTAACACATAGAGGTTTTCCCTCTATTGATGGTAATGGTGGTTAAAGTTTCCTTGGTGATGGTGAACTATAAGATGGGAGTCTATACCAGTGCATCCAACAAGAAAGAGTATGTAGGTGAAAAATGACAAATAATGGGTCGGAAGAAGAGTATGTTTATCCCAGGAAAATTAAGGGAAGGTTTTAAAAAGATAAAATGCAGAAGGATTAACGTTAAAATGTTTTGACAATATTTCAGACAGAACATTGTGGGTCGGGCAGTGGTTTAAGGCTGTCTTGTGCCTGTTGTTGAGGGGCTACTTGGAGAAGAGGGAAAGGATTTGAGGAGGGAGGGAGGCACCAATGGAATTTTTATGCCAGAGAATGAGGGCTTAGGGCATCTCCCTCTCTTGTGGGGGACTCAGTAACTTGAAAACCAGACAGTCTATAAGGGATCAAGAAAAGATTGGAAAGAAGTGTTGGTACTGAGAACTGTGGGAGAATGACTTCTCTGTCCACCTGTCTTCCCCAGAGATGACTGATCGCTGTTATGCCCACGAGAAAGCATCTGCAGAGGAGTGAATCTGGGGTATTAGTTTGGGAAATGCATTTTTGCACAGAGTTATTTGTCAAGAACACATTTGGGAGGGGGAGGGGGCAAGGTGTACTATATTTCAAAATAAGTCAGAGGCATGAAAATTCTTTAATCCTGAGCAGGGTTCCTAGCCTTGAAATAATAGCATAGGGGTTGGCCAAACTGTTCATTCGCATTTCCACATCTTACGCAAAACCCTGAATGAGCTCTTTGGCCTACCCAATATACTTTGTTGACTCAACCTCAAGAGACACATTTAATTCATCCCTTTAGAAGCCAGAAGAGGTTTGAGTAGCCACGTCCTTGTTTCCTCCTCCTGGGGTCCTACCCTGACCACTGTTGAGTTTTCTAGGAACAAAGAACTTTACACGCAGAGGTGTCCTCCAGTCTAAACACAGTGGTCACAAGTCCTCTTCTCTAAACTCCTGGGCTGGAAAGTGTTTTCTCCATTTGTGTGTAACATGCCGTTGGTAGTTTCACTTAGTAAAGTAGGTACGGAGAGAACTTTGGAAATGGACCCAGAAAGGGAGAAGAAAGCTTTAGTCACTCAGTTGTGTCTGACGTTTTGCGACCCCATGGACAGTACCCACCAGGATGCTCTGTCCCTGGAATTCTCCAGTCAAGAGTACTGGAATGGGTTATCTTCCCCACCCAGGGATCAAACCCAAGTTTCCTGCATTGTAAGATTCTTTACCAAATGAGCCACCAGGGAATCCCAGAAATATATCCAAGTCATTAAAATATCTGGAATAGGAAATGGCAACCCACTCAAGTATTCTTGTCTAGGAAATCTTGTGGACAGAGGAGCCTGGTGGGCTGCAGTCCATGGGGTCACAAAGAGTTGGACACGACTGACTACATGAGGATATTAACAAATGCTTATTACAACTAAAAATAACTTAATGGAAATAATCAAAGATTTAGAGATTTATATGCTGTGTTTTCAAAAGGAAAATAAATTACATGCTATGAATAAAATGGCAGTATATTAGATTTAAAAATTAAAGCATTCACAAACTGTATAGCTACTTGGTGTCATTCTTGGTGGGGGAAACTACTAGAATATTAAAGAAAGGCTTCCTCTTAGGTGGCTTCCTAGAGCACTGAAGTATTTTAATAGTATTGATATATAATCCCTTTATTTTTGCTAATATGTTTATTTAAATATATTCATACCTGATATTTTCTTCCAAAACTTATATCTCCTACCATGAACTTGCATCTTCCTCTAAAATCACATATCACTTTCTATTAAATATTTCAATTTGCATGTTCTCACCACACCTAGAACTCAATGCATTAAACACTGACCACCGTTATGCTTTATTTAAAGATACAGTACAATCACTCACTTTCAAAACAGGAATCTCCACATCTTTATTATTACAATTTTTACTAGCATGATTTATCACAGAATATTGAATATCCAGTGACAGACTTTATTTCCTTGGGCTCCAAAGTCACTGCAGATGGCAACTGAAGCCATGAAATTAAAAGATGCTTGCTCCTTGGTAGAAAAGCTATGATAAACCTAGACAGGGTATTAAAAAGCAGTGGAACGCAGATGTATAGAATAGACTCGTGGACTTTGTGGATGAGGGTAAGGGTGGGATGATATGGGAGAAGGGCACTGAAGCATGTTAATTGTCATGTGTCTAATCAATCGCCAGCCCAGGATTGATGCTCGGGGCTGGTACAGCGAGATTTCCTGGGGGGGAGGGAGGAGGGAGGGGGGTTCCGGAGGGGAAGCATATGTAAACCCATGGTGATATCATGACAATGTATGGCAAAAACAATAAAAAAAAAAAAGCAGTAGCATTACTTTGCCAACAAAGGTCTGTATAGTCAAAGCTATGGTTTTACCAGTAGTCATGTATGGATGTGAGAATCGGACCATAAAGAAGACCAAACACTGAAGAATTGATGCTTTTGAGCTGTGTTGTTGTAGAACACTCTTGAGAGTCCCTTGAACTGCAAGGAGATGAAGCCAGTTAATTCTAAAGGGAATCAATCCTGAATATTCACTGAAAGGACTGATGCCGAAGCTGAAGCTCCAATCCTTTGGCCACCTGATGTGAAAAGCCAACTCATTAGAAAAGACCCTGATGCTGGGAAAGATTGAAGGCAGGAGGAGAAGGAGAGGACAGAGGATGAGATGGTTGGATGGTGTCACTGACTCAATGGACATGAGTCTGAGCAACTCCTGGAGATGGTAAAGGACAGGGAAGCCTGGCATGCTGCAGTCCATGCGGCGGCAAAGAGTCAGACGTGACTGAGTGACTGAACAAACATGGGGATTTTTAAGTTCTTTGAGGAAACCCC
The DNA here is from genome assembly GCA_007570785.1 of Antilocapra americana. NCBI lineage: Eukaryota > Metazoa > Chordata > Mammalia > Artiodactyla > Antilocapridae > Antilocapra > Antilocapra americana. The sequence goes on along the minus strand of ML660774.1, from coordinate 4,686,599 downwards.
ATATTATTTTTCATAATGGCTGCATCAGTTTACCTTTCTGCCAATAGTGTAGGAAAATTCTCTTGTTATTTGTAGCCTTTCTAATAATGACCATTCTGACCAGTGTGAGTTGTTACCTAATTGCAGTTTTGACTTGTGTTTCTCTAATAATTTGTGAGGTTGAACATGTTTTCATGTTCCCTAATGGCCCTCTATATGTATCATTGGAGAAATGTCTATTTAGGCATTTTACGTATTTTTTAATTGGGTTGTTTGTCTTCATGTGATTGAGCTGTTTGTATATTTTAGATGGTAAGCCTTTATTGGTTGCATAATTTGCAAATATTTTCTTTTGTTTTATATTTTCTCTTTCTGTTTTGTGTAGGTTTTTTTTTTTGCAGTGCAAAAGCTTATTATTTTGATCAAGTCTCATTTGTTGGTATTTGCTTTTATTTCTATTGCCTTGATAGACTGACCATAGAGAACACTGGCATGGTTTATGTGAATGTTTTGCCTGTTTTTCTCTAGGAGATTTATGCTGTCGTGTCTTTTATTTAAGTCTTTAAGCCATTTAGCATTTATTTTGAATATGGTGTATGGGTATGTTGTAATTTTATTGATTTATATGTGGCTTTCCAGCTTTCCCAGCATCACTTGCTGAAGACAATGTGTTTTCCTCATTTTATATATTCTGGTCTCCCTTGTCAAAGGTTAATTATTCACAGGTGTTTAGTGTCATTCTTGATTCCTTGCTATTTCTTATTTCACACACAAAAGTAGTGTACATTCTACATTTGGCTAGAATTTTGCTATAGCCATTTTCTTGGCCAATAATCAGTTATGGACATTACTTTTAGAAAAGTCTAAACCCTAATTCCTACACCCAATTTTGCCCTTATAAAATCAGATTTGAATTCTATATAGCATTTTCAAACATCTTACTTTAAAAGTCAGCTTCCTGGCAATGGACAAACAATTAATCTCAAAAATATACAAGCAATTCCTACAGCTCCATTCCAGAAAAATAAACGACCCAATCAAAAAGTGGGCCAAAGAACTCAACAGACATTTCTCCAAAGAAGACATAAAAATGGCTAACAAACACATGAAAAGATGCTCAACATCACTCATTATCAGAGAAATGCAAATCAAAACCACAATGAGGTACCACTTTACACCAGTCAGAATGGCTGCCATCCAAAAATCTACAAGCAATAAATGCTGGAGAGGATGTGGAGAAAAGGGAACCCTCTTACACTGTTGGTGGGAATGCAAACTAGTACAGCTACTATGGAGAACAGTGTGGAGATTCCTTAAAAAACTGAAAATACACCTGCCATATGACCCAGCAATCCCACTGCTGGGCATACACACCAAGGAAACCAGAATTGAAAGAGACACGTGTACCCCAATGTTCATCGCCACTTTCTTTACAATAGCCAGGACATGGAAGCAACCTAGATGCCCATCAACTGAGGAATGGATAAGAAAGCTGTGGTACATATACACAATGGAATATTACTCAGCCATTAACAAGAATTCATTTGAATCAGTTCTACTCAGGTGGATGGAACTGGAGCCTATTATCCAGAGTGAAGTAAGCCAGAAGGAAAAACAACAATACAGTATACTAACACATATATATGGAATTTAGAAAGATGGTAACGAGAACCCTGCATGCAAGACAGCAAAAGAAACACAGATGTATAGAACAGTCTCGTGGACTCTGTGGAAGACGGCAAGGGTGGGATGATATGGGAGAATGGCATTGAAACATGTTAATTATCATATGTGAAATCAATCGCCAGCCCAGGTTTGATGCTCGGGGCTCATGCACCGGGATGACCCAGGGAGAGGGAATCGGGAGGGAGGAGGGAGGGGGGTTCTGGAAGGGGAACATATGTATACCCAAGGCGGATTCATGTCAATGTATGGCAAAACCAACACAATAAAGTCAAGAAAATTTTAAAAATAAATAAATAAAAACAAACAAAACAAAAAAGTCAGCTTCCTGCTTTTTCCTCCTAATATTTTATATAAGAAATGTTAGTGGTTGTTTGAGTTCTCCTTACCCCACTCTCTCCCTCTTTTCTCTGTTTCTCCTTTTTTTGGTCAATCTAGTTACATGTCTTGTCAGGTTTTTTCTTTGGTAATTGCTAAATTCACAATTTAAACTTAGATTCAAAAACATAGAGGTCAGTTTGTAGCTTAAACTACAATGGAAATTAATACATCCAAGATGTGGAAGTAGTCATGGAGGTAATTTGGCACCTTCTTTGTTTGAGAAGAGAGTGAGACTATCTCTATTGTCAGGGTAATAGGCACACGCTGGAGGCTGCATGATGTCGCTACTATTCTTATTATATGCAGGTTTAATCATGGTGAAAATGGTGCCAAATAGTCAAAGGGGTGGCCTATTGGTTATTTATGGAAACTGATTGACTAAAGAGATGAAGAGCCTTCTTTTCCCCTGCTTCTGCTGGGGCTTCTAAGGCAGGGTGGGTCCAGCAAATGCTGTGGCAGAGTGTGTTCTGCATTAACAAGCTCTGATTGGCAGGTGACTTTTGCCTCATGGTCTTCTGCATCTTTTGGGCAAGTGCGGTTCCTGGCTTACTTCATGTATTCCTTCTCTAGTGCTCTTCCTTTCTTTACATACACCTGAGTTTCTGACCTATATAATTTTCCAAGAGTTGTGAGTTGAATTGTGTCCTCTCAGAGATGTATGTAAATTATAAACTTCCAATATCTTTGAATACGACCTTATTTGGAAATACGGTCTTTGTACATATAACCAAATTTAAATAGCCATACTGGATTAGGGGGGCACTAACTCCAATGACTTGTGTCCTTATAAGGAGAGAGAGATTTGGAGACATGTGGACACATCTGAGTGAAGGGGTCCATGTGATGATGAAGCCAGAGACAGGAGTGATGCAGCTACAAGCCAAGGCAAGCTGAGGGTTATCAATAACCAGCAGAAGCTGGACTAGGTAAGAGTCTTCATGGAGAACATGGCACTGCCAACACCTTGATTTCAGATTTCTAGCCTTCAAAAGCTATACAAAAATTAAATTTCTGTCTTAAAAATAAGTAGAATTTGTTTATAATTTTTAACCACCCATCTTCCTGATCCACAAGTGGTTTTGTAGTAGAAGTCAGGATGTACTTTGATAAGTGGATCCCCTTATCTGGTTTAACTTAAACTGAGGCCTGTCTTACAAGACCTGAATTGTGCTTTTCATCCTATAATGTGCAGTAACCTGGGTGGGTATCAGTTCACTCTTCAAATAGATATTTAATTTTTAAGTAAATCGTTAGCAACTGTGATGTTTAGAAATTTAAATAAAAAGATTAAAATTGTTAAGGGTGGGAAAAAAATTGTCATCATAGGACTTAACAAGTGACTGGGAAATATGCTTGAGTTCTTCAGACAAGAAGTTCAAGTCTACTTAAGAGTCACACCAGTTTATAGAATGTCTTCCTTATGACTCCAAACATGCTGGCTATAACCATTTAAAAATCTGTTGCATATATATTGTGTGGCTTCTAAGTTATCCATTTAGTTCTGTATGTTTTCATCAATCAGTAACTACACTGTGACCTAGCTGGATTGTGTTCCAGGCATCTGGGTTACGTTTGAGATATAACACAATATTTATTGATGATAATGGTGGCTCAAGTCGTTAGTGGTAACGATGAACTTAAAATGAGAGTTCATACCATTGCATCCAACAAGAAAGACTGTGTAGGTGAAAAATGAGAAAGAATGGGTCAGTAGAAGGGTCCCCCTGTCCTAGAATTAATAAGGGAAGATTTTTAAAAAGATGAAATATGGAAGGATTAATATTAATATCTTTTGAAAATATTTCAGAATTAACACTGGATTTGACAGTATTTTAAGGATGAAGCATAAGCTGGAATCAAGATTGCTAGGAGAAACATCAATAACCTCAGACATGCAGATGACACCACCTTTATGGCAGAAAGTGAAGAAGAATTAAAGAATTTCTTGATGAAAGTGAAAGAGGGGAGTGAAAAAGTTGGCTTAAAACTCAACATTCAGAAAACTAAGATTTGCATTTGATCCCATCACTTCATGGCAAATAGATGGAGAAACAATGACAGACTTTATTTTTTTTGGGCTCCAAAATCACTGCAGATGGTGACTACAGCCATGAAATTAAAAGACACTTGCCCTTTGGAAGAAAAGTTATGACCAACCTAGACAGCATATTAAAATGCAGAGACATTACTTTGCCAACAAAGGTCCATCTAGTCAAATCTATGGTTTTTCCGTAGTCATGTATAGATGTGAGAGTTGGTCTATAAAGAAAGCTGAGCACCAAAGAATTGATGCTTTTGAACTGTGGTGTTGGAGAAGACTCTTGAGAGTCCCTTGGACTACAAGGAAATCCAGCCAGTCCATCCTAAAGGAAATCCTGAATATTTTTCGAAAGAACTGATGCTGAAGCTGAAACTCCAATACTTTGGCCACCTGATGTGAAGAACTCACTCATTTAAAAAGACCCTGATGGTGGGAGGAGAAGGGGATGACAGAGGATGAGATGGTTGGATGACATCATCAATTCAATGAACATGAGTTTGAGTAAACTCCAGGAGTTAGTGATGGACACGGAGGCCTGGCATGCTGCAGTCCATGAGGTCACTAAGAATCAGACACGACAGAGCAACTGAACTGAACTGAACTGAACTAAGGCTTTTTTTTGCCTACTGTTAAGGAGCTATTGGAGAAGAGAGAAAGGATATGAGGAGGAGGGGAACTCAGAGGAATTTTATACAAGGAAATGAATGCTGGGAGAAGCTCCCTGTGTTCTGGGAGCCTATTAAGTAGAAAACCAGAGAATCATTAAGGGACCAAGAGAAGGTTGGAAACAAGTGTTGGTATTGAGAACATGAGGGAGATTGTGAACTTGAAATACTGAGACATGGATTGGCTGAAGGGTTCATTTGGGTTTGTTGCAGGATCTTATGTAAAACCTCACAGGAAGTTTTGGCCACTTCTTTCTCACCCGTTGTTCTGGACTAAACATCAAGTGCCACATTCACTCCACCTCTTCAAAGTCACAACAGGTTTTGAGTAGCCATATGCTCATTTATTTCTCCCTGGGGTCCTATTCTGATCACTGTGAGTTCTCCAGGAAAAAAGGGTCTTTACAAGGAGAGGTGATCTCTAGACAAAAGACACTGGTGACAGGTCCTTTCCTCTGAAATTTTGGGCTGAAAAGTCTTGGTTTCATGTGATTGTGAAATGTCTTTGGTACTTTCAGTCAGTGAATTAGTTATGGAGAGAACTTTGGAAATATATATCCAAGTCTTTAACAAATACATACAACACTTAAAAAAATTAATGGAAATATTAAAATACGTACTGCCTTTTCAAAATGCAAACAAATTAGAAGCTGCATATTAAACGACAGCATATTAGATGTCAAAATTGCAGGACTCACAACTCTTTATAGCTATACATAGTCTTTATTGTGGGAATAAAAAACTACTAGAATATAAAATAAATGTTTCCTCTTCACTTAGGTGGCTTCATAAAGCATTGAAGTATTTTAATAGTATTGATTTTGAATCTCTTTATTTTTGCTAATATATAGACTTAAACATTCTCCAATAGGGTATTTTATTCCGACATTTATATTTCCAACCATGGTCCCTCTTTTTCCCTTCAAAAACACATATCACTTCCTATTTAATATTTCAATTGGTATGTTGTATCTACTCCTAAGACTCAATATTTAAAAACGGACCACCATTATGCTTTAAGATAACAGTAAAATCATTATTTTTCCTAGAATGATTTATTGAAAATATTTAATATAGTTTCTTGTGCTATACAATAGGACCTCATTGTTTACCAATTCTACATATAATAGCATAATAGTTCATACCTGCTAGTCCCAAATTCCCAACCAATATCTCCTCTACCGTCCCTCCCCCTCTTGACAACCACATATTTGTTCCCTATGTGTGCGAGTTTTTTTATGTTTGTAGCTAAGTTCATCTGTGTCATATTTTAGATTCCACATGTAAATGATACCATATAGTATCTGTCTATTTCTGATATACTTTGCTTCATATGATAATCGCTAGGTCCATCAGTAGTGCTGCAATTGGCAGTATTGCATTCTTTTTATGCTGAGTAATATTCTATTTTGTGTGTATATGTGTATTTTTTTTTTTACGCATTCATCTGTCAATGGGCACTTAGGTTGTTTCCGTGTCTTAGCTATTGAAATAGTGCTGCTATGAACATAGGGGTGCCTAAAACTTTTTGAGTTATTTTGGCTTGTTTTTTTTCATGCTAGCCTACCTATTTAGTATATATGAAATGTTATGAAAGGATACAAATCATCAAACAGATGAGGAGTTGTGTAGGATGAATTCCAAATAAGAATTTGATTTCTGAGTTAGTGTTTTGTCTAGATATGACCAGGAGTGGGATTGCTGGATCATATAGCAAGTCTATTTTTAGTTTTTTGAAGAACCTCCATATTGATTTTTATAGTGGTTATACCAATTAACATTTCCATCAACTGTGTGGAAGAGTTCTCTTTCCTCAGACTCTCCAGCATTTATTTGCAGAGTTTTTAATGACGGCCATCCTGACCAGTGTGGGGTAATACCTCACTAGTTTTGACTTACATTTCTCTAATAATTAGTGATCTTTTCATGCGCCATTTTGCCACCTGTATGTCCTTTTTGGACAAAAGTCTGCTTAGGTATTCTACCTACTTTTGATAGGCTTATTAGGGGGTTGCTGTTGTTGTTGCTATTGATTTATATAAACTGGTTGCATATTTTGGATAATAAGCTCTTGGTTCCATGGCTTGCAAATATTTTCTGTATTCTGTAGATTGTCTCTTTGTTTTACTTACAGTTTCCTTGCTGTGCAAATATTTATTAGTTTGATTAGGTCTCATTTGCATGCTTTGCTTTTATATGTATTGCCTTGGTACACTGACCTTAGAAAATATTGGTAGGTTATATGTCAGAGAATGTTTTGCCTATGTACCCTTCTAAGAGTTTCATGGTATCATGCTCTACACTGAAGCCTTAAGCTATCATGAGTTTATTTCTGTGCGTGGTACGAGGTTGTGTTCTAACTTTATTGATGTACATACATCTGGGTGTCCAACTTTCTGAAGGGATAGTGTATAGCTCATTTTATATATGATGGCCTCAACTGTAAAAAACAGTTAACTTCTTGATCCACTGCTATTTCTTCCTCCCCACACCCAGGTAGTGTACATTCTAGTTTGGCTAGAATTTTGCTATGGTTGTAATCTTGGCCAACAACCAGTTCTCAGCATTACTGCTAGAAAGTATAAACCCTAGTCCCCCCATCCAATTTTGTCCTCCTGAAATTAGACCTTAATTCTAAGTCACCTTTTCAATAATCTTACTTTAAAAAAGCTATTTTCTTTCTTTCTTATTCTCCTATTTTATATAAGGTATATTAGTGGTTGTTAGGAGTCATTTCTCCTGCTCCCTCCCTCCTTTCTCTCTTTTTATTGGTCAGTATAGCTATATGTCCATCAGTTTTGTTAGTGTTAATTATAATTGTTAGAATTTAATCTGTAATCTGTAGACTACAAAATATCCCAGTGGGATTGTGGCTGAACTAGAAGGGGAATTAATATCTTCCAGGTATATATGTGGTAACTGATAGGATTTTATACTTTCACTTTTGGAAAGAGGGTTAGGATATCTTCATTTTAATTGGAATAATTTCACAATGGAAGCAGATGCATGCTGCTGCTACTATTCCTATTATATGGAAGCTGATTCACTGAGAGAGTTGAGCTAAGTGGCCAGAGGGGTAGACTAATTTAGTTATTTATGGGTAACTGAAAGGCTTCTCCTCTCTTTCATCAATTTCCTTTATTTCTCTGCTTCTGATGGAGATTTTGAGGCTGAGCAGGTCCAGGAAATGCTATGGGAGAGTGTGTCCTGCACTCACACAGCTCTGCATGGCAGGTGACTTTGGTCTCATTGTCTCCTGGGTCTTTTGCGTGAGTGTGGCTCTTGGCTTCATTAATTCCTTCTCAGATCTCTTCCTTTTTTATACAGACCTGAGTTTCTGATCCATATAAATTTCAAACGTTGTGAGTTGTCCCTGCAAAAGATGTAGTTAGTCCTAATCTCAGAACATCTTCAAATGCAACCATATTTGGAAATATGGTCTTTGTACATGTAACCAAAATAGATGATCATACTGGATTAGGTGGGCACTAACCCCAGGGACTGTTGTCTGTGTAAGTAGAGAGAAATTTCAAACATATAGACAGTTCTAGAGTGAGGTGCCCATGTGACAACAAAGGCAGAGAGGAGTGATTCACCTACAAGCCAAGGAAGGCTGACAATTGTCAATAACCAGCAGAATTGGACAAGATAAGCATGGCCCTACCAATACTTTGATCTAAGATTTCTAGGCTTTGAAAGTCATGAAAAGATTTTTTTTCCTTAAGAATTAAAAGTTGAATTTTTAATTTAGTTTTATTTTAAATCCCCCATCTGATCACCAAGTGGTTTTGTAGTAGGGGCCAGGATGTACTTGGACATATGGAACCCCTATCTGATTTAGCTTAAGTTGGAGCTTGTTTTACAAGAACTAAATTGTTTTTTTCACCCTCTAATGAGCTGTAACCTGACTTGGTATCAGTTCACTCTTGAAAGGTGCTTAATTTTCAAATAAATGCTTAACCACTGTGGTGTTTAGAAATGTAAATAAAAGAGGAAGAGGGTTAAGAGTTTAAAAAGGCATCTTATTCACAGGGCTTAAGGAGAGACTGGTGAATATGTTTCACCTCTTTGGACAAGAACTTCAAGTCTCACTGTTTAAAATTTTATACCAATTCAGAGAGCACCTATCTTATGACTTCAAAGACTGAACACAACCCTCTGAAAACAAATCTGTTGCATGTATATTATGTTGGTTTCAAGCTAACCATTTAGTTCTCTATATTTGCATGAATCTCAGAATTACTTGGAATAGTCACTAAGTCCAATTTGATCCAATTGGATTGTGTTTCAGTGATCTGGGTTATGTTTTAGACTTAACACGAGTTTTACCTCTACTGATAGTAATGGTTTTTATAGTTGTCCATGGTAATGGTGAAGTTTAGATGGGAGGATATACCAGTGTGTCTAATAAGAAAGAGTGTGCAGGTGAAAAATGAGAAAGAATGGGTCTTAAGAATGGTCTGCCTTTCCCGAGAAAATTAAGGGAAGATTTTAAAAAGGTTAATTGTAGAAGAATTAACATTAATATGTTATGACAATATTTCATAGATAACACTGTAGATTTGACAGTGGTTTCAAGCTGTCTTGTGCTTGCTGTTGAGGGCTTACTTGAAGAAGAGCAAAAAGATATGAGGAGGGAGGGGACCCCAGAGGAATTTTTATGCCCAAGAAAGAGTATTGAGGCAGCTCCCTCTCTTCTTGGTGACCTGTAAACTAGAAAACCAGACAGTCTTTAAGGGACCAAGAGAAGGTTGGAAAGAAATGGTGGTATTGAGAACATAGGGGAGAAAGTGAAACTTCTGTCCATCTGTCTTTCTGCAGAGGTGACTGATCTCTCATGCTATTTTCCTTAAATTCTTTATTGAATTTGCTACAATATATTTTCTGTTTTAGGTTTTTGGCTGCAAGGCACGTGGGATCTTAGCTCCCAACCAGGGATCAAACATACACCCTCTGTGATGGAAGGTGACATCTTGACAACTGGGCCAACAAGGAAGTCCCTGTTTGTATACTGTGCATATTAAACCTTAGTTGGTTGCATGGTTTGCAAATATTGTCTCTCATTCTGTATACTGGCCTTTTGCTTTGTTTATGGTTTCCTCTAACCTAGTGTAACCTGACTTAGTATCAGTTCACTCTTTAAATATATTTATTGTTCAAATAAATGCTTAGCCACTGTGATGTTTAGAAATTTAAATGAAAAGATTAAGATGGTTTTGAGAAAAAAATTTTTTTAAAGGCATCTTCATAGGGCTTAACTACTTGGCAAATATATTTACCACTTTAGACCCATTATGCAAGTTTCCTGGTTTAAGATATGAACCAATTCAGAGCATCTTCCTTATGACTCCAAACACTCTGAACACAATGCTTCTAAAAAATCTGTGGCATATATATAATATTGTTTCTAAGTTAATCCCTTAGTTGTCTGCATTTGTATGAATCTCAGAGTGATTCTGAATACTCACTAAATCCATCTTGATCCAGCTGGATTTTGTATAGGTTAAGATATATTTTATCTTTGTCAATAGTTGTCATTCAGTCACTCAGTCATGTCCCACTCTTTGTGACCCCATGGACTGCCGCACACCAGGCTGCCCTGTCCTTCACCTCTCCCAGAGCTTGCTCAAACTCATGTCCATTGAGTCAGTGATGCCATCCAACCATCTCATCTTCTGTCATTCCCTTCTCCTCTTGCCTTCAATTTTTCCCAGCAGCAGTGTCTTTTCTTGTGAGTCAGCTCTTGCTGTCAGGCGGCCAAAGTATTGTAGCTTCAGCTTCAGTCCAGCACTGCAGTTCAAAAGCATCAATACTTCGGCGCTCAGCTTTCTTTATGGTCCAATCCTCACATCCACACATCAGTTCAGTTCAGTTGCTCAGTCATGTCCGACTCTTTGTGACTCCATGGACTACTGCACACCAGGCCTCCCTGTCCATCAACAACTCCCAGAGTTTACTCAGACTCATGTCCATTGAGTCAGTGATGCCATCCAACCATCTCATCCTCTGTCATCCCCTTCTCCTCCCACCTTAAATCTTTCACAGCATCAGGGTTTTTTTCAAATGAGTCAGTTCTTCGCATCATGTGGCCAACATATTGGAGTTTCAGTCTCAGCATCAGTCCTCCCAATGAACATTCAGGACTGATCTCCCTTAGGATGGACTGGTTGGATCTCCTTGCTGTCCAAGGGACACTCAAGAGCCTTCCCCAATACCACAGTTCAAAAGCATCAATTCTTCTGCGCTCAGCTTTCTTTATAGTTCAACTCTCACATCCATACATGACTACTGGAAAAACCGTAGCTTTGACTAGATGGACCTTTGTCAGTAATGTCTCTGCTTTTTAATATGCTGTCTAGGTTAGTCATAGCTTTCCTTCCAAGGAGCAAGTGTGTTTTAATTTCAGGGCTGCAGTCACCGTCTTCAGTGATTTTGGAGGCCAAGAAAATAAAGCCTGTCACTGTTTACATGGTTACACATCAATTTGCCATGAAGTGATGGGACCGGATGCCATGATCTTAGTTTTTGAACGCTGAGTTTTAAGCCAGCTTTTTCACTTGCCTCTTTCGCCTTCATTGAGAGGCTCTTTAGTTCCTCTTCACTTTCTGCCATAAGGGTGATGTCATCTGCATATCTGAGGTTATTGATATGTTTCCTGGCAATCTTGATAATGGTGGTTAAAGTTGTCAGTGGTGATAATGAACTTAAGATGGGAGTTTATACCAGTGCCTCTGACAAGAAAGAGTGTGTACGTGAAAAATGAGAAAGAATGGCTCTGAAGATAGGTCTGCCCATCCCAGGAAAATTAAGGGAAGGATTTACAGAGGCTAAATGCAGAAGGATTAACATTTAAGGTCTGGACAAGATTTCAGAGGGGACACTGTGGAATCGGCACTGGTTGGAGTCTGCCTTATGCCTACTGTTGAGGGGCTACTTGGAGAAGAGAGAAAGGGTATGAGAAGGGAGTGAGACCCCAAAGGAATTTTACGCCAGACAGTGAGTAGTTCCGTCTCTTCTGGACTCCCAGTAACTAGAAAACCAGACAGTCTCTAAGGGACCAAGAAAAGGTTGGAACAAGTGTTGGTGCTGAGAATGGAGGGAGAATGTGAACCTGTTTCCCACCTGTCTTTCCCAAGAGGGGACCGATCACACATTATGCCTCCAACAGCATCTGTGAAGAAGTGACCTTTATGCATTAATGTTTGTTATAGGTATTTTTTTCCCCAAAATCCCAGTCTTGGGTCCATACAATAGTTGGGAGATTTAGGGGTGAAGAGTACTGCTACAAAATCAGCCAACAGCATGAATATTATTTAAGTGTGACCAGGTTTCCTGGCCTTTAAATACTAGGATATGGGTGGACCAAAAAGTTGTTTCTAGTTTTTCGATAGCATCTTACAGAAAACCCCAAACAAAGTTTTTGACCAGCCCAATACTCTTTCTCTGACCCATTGTTCTGGATTAAACCTCAGGGGACATATTTATTCCATCCCTTTAGAATCCAGAACAGGTTTTGAGGTTACATCCTCGCTTCTTCCCCCAGAGGTCCTACTCTGATCACTGTGAATTCTCCAAGAACAAAGGCACATTACAAAAAGAGGGGCCCTCTAGTCGGAAGACAGTGGTCAATGTTATCTCCTCTAAAATCCAGGGATGATAAGTCTTTGCTTCATGTGTTTTTGAAATGCCACTGATATTTTCAGTTAGTACAGCAGTTACCAAGGGAACTTCAGAAATATACCCAAGTCTTAACAAATTGTTTAACACCTAAGAAAAATGTAATGGAAATAATCAAAGTTGTAGAAATTTATATACTTTGTTTTCAAAATGAGAACAGTTTATACACCATAAATTAAGTGATAGCATATTAGATTTAAAAGTTATAGCAGTGAGGGAACTATACACTATTCATAATCATTCTTTTGCAGAAAAAAAAAATTACCAGAATATAAAAAGGAAGTTTCCACCTCACTTAGGTAGCTGCATAGGGAAACTAAGTATTCTAATAGTATTTATGTCTAATCCCCTTACATTTCCTAATATGTAGATTTATATACATTCAAGGGTGTTTTTTAATTCCAAAATTTTTATCTCCAAACATGATGCTGATTCTACCCTCCAAAACCACATATCTCTTCCTATTTAATAGTTCAATTTGTATTTTACACCTATACCTAAAACTCAATTGTTAAAAATTAACCATCATTATGATTCATTTCAAGATACGATCATTCATTTGTCTAGACAGAATCTTGAAATAAATCATAATCATAATAAAATCATCTTTATTTTTCATTTCTTCCTTAGTAGAGCTTCCCTAGTAGCTGAGTTGGTAAAGAATCTGCTTGCGATGCAGGAGACCCTGGTTTGAATCCTGATCAGGAGGATTCCCTGAAAAAGGGATAAATTACCTACTCCACTCCCCTGCTGGTTCAGATGGTAAAGAATCTTCTTGCAATATGGGAGACCTAGGTTCAGTCCCTGGGTTGGGAAGATCCCCTGGAGAAGGGAATGGCTACCCACTCCAGTATTCTTGCCTGGAGAATTCTACGGACAGAGGTGCCTGGTGGGATATAATCCATGGAGTTGCAGAGTCAGATACAACTGAGTGACTTTCATTCACTATGATTTATCACAGGATATTGAATACAGTTACCTATGCTACACAGTAAGATGCTGTTGTTCAGCCATTCTGTATATAATGGTTCACATCTCTAGTCCTAAGTTCCCAATCCTTCCCCCATGCCCTCCTTCTCCCTTCACCACCACAAGTCTGAACTCTACGGATGTGAGTTTGTTTCTGTTTCATAGATAAGTTCATTTGTGTCGTGTTTTAGATACCACATATAAGTGATATATGATATTTGCCTTTCTATTTCTGAATTACTTTCCTTAGTATATCTCTAGGTTGATCCATACTCTACAAATGGCATCATTTCATTATTTTTCCTAGTTGCTAAGTAATAGTATGTTGTGTGTGTGTGTGTGTGTGTGTGTGTGTGTGTGTGTGTGTGTGCGCGCGCATTTTTATGCATTCATCTGTTATTGACACTTAGGCTGTTTCCATGTCTTGGCTATTGCAAATATTGCTCCTTGAACATAGGGGTATGTGTATCTTTGGGGGTTTATATTGTTTTTTCTTTTTCTGTTAGCTTGCCAATTTATTATATATAAAAGGCTGTCAAAGGATATAAATCAACAACCAGATGAAGAGATACTTAGGACAAGGTCTCAAAGTAGGGATCAGATGTCCTCATAGATCTTTTTTGATGCAGAATTTCCCCAGATATTTACTGAGGAGTGGGATTAATAGATCATATGGCAAGTCTATTTTTAGTTTTTGGAGGAACCTCCATACTATTTGTATAGTGGCTATACCAATTTATATTCCCATCAATAGTGTAAGAGTTCTCTTTATGCCAAACCCTTCCCAGCATTAAATGATAGCCATTCTGACTAGTGTGAGGTGGCACCTCATTGTACTTTTGACTTGCATGGCCCTAACATTAGTGATGTTGAGCATCTTTTCATGTGTCTGATGGCCACCTGTAAGTCTTCTTTGAAGAAAAGTCTATTTAGGTGTTCTACCTATTTTTGATAGTGTGTGTGTGATTGATCTGTATAAGTTGGTTGAATATTTTGGATATTAAGTCCTTGTTGGTCGCATAGTTTGCAAATATTTTCTCTCATTCTGAAGACTGTCTTTTCATTTTGCTTATGCTTTCCTTTGCTATACAGGGGCTTATTATTTTCATCAAGTGTCACATCTGTTTATTTCTACTTTTATTTCTATGGCCTTGATCACCTGACCTTAGAAAACAATAGTACGATTTATGTCAAAGAATGCTTTCCCTACGCTCACTTCTCAGAATTTCATTGTGTCATTTCTTATATTTAAGCCTTTATGCCATTTTGAGTTAATTTTTGTGTATGGTGTGCTGGTGTATTCTAATTTCATTGATTTCCATGTGGCTGTCCAGCTTTCCCAACACCACTTGCTAAAGAGACTGTGTTGTCCTTGTTTTATATATTCTTGAATCACTTGTTAATGATTAATTGACCATAGGTGCTCAGTGTGATTCTTGATTCCATGATACTCTTTTTTTTCTACTTTTGGATAGAATTTTGCTATGATCATAAGCTTGGCGAACAACCTGTTCTCATCATTTCTGATAGAAAAATCTAGACCCTAGTCTCTGTATCCAGTTTTGTCCTTGTGAAATTAGATCTGAATTCTATGCAACATATTAAATGATTTTACTTTAAAAGTCATCTTCCTGCTTTTTTCTTCTAATTTAATGTAATGAATGTTGGTGGGTGGTTGATTCCTCCCTCTTTCTCTGATGCTCCTTTTATTGACCAATCTAGTTACACATGTCAATTTTCTTGGCAATTGTTAAATTTCCAATTTAATCTTCAGATTCCAAAATAACTAGGTCAGATTTTAAAAAGGTTAATTACAGAAAGATTAACATTAATATGTTTGGACAATATTTCAGATATGGCATTGTAGATTTGGCAGTGCAAAGAGCTGACTCATTGGAAAAGACCCTGATGCTGGAAAAGATCGAAGGCAGGAGTAGAAGGGGATGACAGAGGATGAGATGGTTGGATGGCTTCACCAACTCGATGGACATGAGTTTGAGTAAACACCAGGAATTGGTGATGGACAGGGAGGCCTGGCATGCTGCAGTCCACAAGGTCGCAAAGAGTCGGACATGACTGAGTGACTGAACTGAACTGAATGAGTGCTTAATGTTGAGGGGCTACTTGGAGAAGAGATAAAGGATATGAGGATGGAGGGGACCCCCTCAAAGGAGTTTTATACCAGAGAATGAGTGTTGGGGGCAATTCCTTCTCTTCTTGGGGTCTATTAACTAGAAAACTAGAAAATCTTAAAGGACCAATGTAGGGTTGGAAACAAGTGTTGGTATTGAGAACATGAGTGCGAATGTGAAACTTCTGTCTACCTGTCTTTCCCCAGAGGTGACTTTTTCCCCATGAAAAAGCATCTATGTGTGAGTGAGTGAACTTTGTGTATTGTTTTTGATACATATTTTTAAGAAATCAGAGTCTTGTGTCCATAGTATATTTGGGAGGTGCAGGGGTGAGGAGTCCTGCTACCAAATAAACCAATGGCATGAATATTCTTTAATCTTGAGCAAGTTTCCTGGCATTCGAATACAGGGATATGGGCTGGCCAAAATGTTCTGGTTTTCCTATAGCATCTTACAGAAAACCTCAACAAGCATCTTGGTCAGCCCGGTACTCTTTCTGACCCAGTGTTCTGCACTAAACCCAAAGTGCCACATTAATCTGTCCCTTTAGAACCCAGAACAGGTTTTGAGTAGCCACATCCTTGCTTCTTCTCCCTGGGATCCTACTATGATCACTGTGAGTTCTTCAGGAACTTTACAAGTAGAAATGATCTCTAGTCTAAAAACTGGTCGCAGTTCCTCTCCTCCAATATCCTGGGCTAAAAAGTCTTTGCTTCAGCTGATTGCAAAATGTCATTGGTACTTTCAGCTAGCAGCTATGGAGAAAACTTTGGAAATATATACACGTCTTTAACAAATGCTTCTAATGACTAAAAATAATATAATAGAAATAATCAAAATTCAGAGATTGGTAGACAGCATTTTCAATATGAAAAGAAATATATGCTATGAATTAAATGATAGCATCTTAGATTTAAAAATTGTAGCATTCAAGAAACTTTATAACTATTCATAGTTATCTGTGGGGGGAAAGGCTACTTGAATATAAAATTAAAATTTCTTGTTCACTTAGGTGGTTTATAAGGTATTTTAATAGTATCAATTTGTAATCTCTACTTTTGCAAATAAGTTGATTTAAATATACTGAAATAGGGTATTTTATTCCAAGGTCTTTATCTCCAACCACAATTCTACTTCTTCCCTCCAAAAGCACATATCACTTCCTATTTAATATTTCACTTTGTACATTCCATCCATGAATATAACTGTATGTATTAATACCTGACCACCGTTATGCTTTAGTTCAAATACAGGACAATCATTCATTTTCAAGACAGGAATCTCTGCATTTATTTATGTATTTATCCTAGTGTGATTTTTACAGGATATGGAACGAAGTTCCCTGTGCTAGACAATAAAACTTTGATGTTTATCCATTCTACATATAATAGTTCACATCTGCTAGTCCCAAATCCCCATTTCATCCCTCCCTTAACCTCCCTCTTCCTTGAAAATTACAAGTCTGTTTCTATGCATGAGTTTATTTCTATTATGTCAATAAGTTGATATTGTAGATTCCACATATAAATGATATCATATGACTTTGGTCTTTGTATTTCTGACTCACATTCTTCAGTATGATAACCTCGAGGTCTATCCATGTTTTTGCAAATGATTTCATTTCATTCTTTTTTATGGCTAGTATGCTATGCGTGTATATATGAGATACACCATATAATATGTATATTATACATACACCTTCTTTATCTTTTCATCTATTGAAGGACACTTAGACTGCTGCCATGTTTTGGCTGTTGTAAATAGTGTACGTTGAACAGGGTGGGTGCCTGCATCTTTTCAAATTAGGATTTTCTCCAGGTATACTCCCAGAAGTCGGATTGCTATATCCTATGGCAACTACATTTTCAGTTTTTTAGGAACCTCCCTACCATTTTTCATACTGACTGCATCAATTTATATTCCCACCAACCGTATAGGAAGGTTTCCTTTCCTCTACACCCTCTCCAGTATTTATTGTTTGTAGACTTTTACATGATGGCCATTCTGACTAGTGTGAAGTGGTACCTCATTGTAGCTTTGACTTGTCCAACAACATTAATCAGATAATTATTAGAGAAATGCATCTTCTTACTCATCTGTGGGTCATCTGTATGTTGTTTCTTGAGAAATATCTATTTAGGTATTCTGCCTACTTTTTTTCATTAGTGTTTATGAGCTGTTAATATATACACATATACTTAAAAGATTTTGTTTATGTTTACCATTTTCTTTCAATTCTTTATTGAATTTGTTACAGCATAGTTTCTGTTTTGCATTTTGGGTTACAAGGCATATAGGATCTTAGCTCCCCTACCAGGCGTCAGACACACTCCCTGAGTTGAAAGGCGAAGTCTTAACTGCTAGATCACCAGGGAAGTCCCCATTTGTATATTTTGGGTATTAAATCTTTGTTGGCCTCATCATTTGGAAAAATCTTCTCTTGTTCTGTAGGCTATCCTTTTGTTTTGTGTATGGTTTCCTTTGGTGTGCAAAAGCTTATTAGTTTGACTAAGTCTCATTTGTTTATTTTTGCTTTTACTTTTATTGCCTGGTAGACTGACCTTAGAAAACATTGGTTCAATTTATGCCAGAGAATATTTTGCCCATCTTCTCTTCTAGGAGTTTTATAATGTTTTATATTTAAGCTCTTCTGCCATTTCAAATTTATTTTTGTTGTACGGTATGAGGGTGTGTTCTAAAATTTTGATGTACATTTGGTTATCCAGCTTTCCCAACATAACTTGCTGAAGGTACTGTGTTTTCCTCGTTTTATGTATTCTGGCCTCTCTTGTCAAAGATTAATTGATCAAAGGTGTTCAGCGTCATTCTTGATTCATTGCTATTTCTTACTTCCCATATCCAAGTAGTGCACATTCTAGTTTTGGCTAGAATTTTGTTATGGTAATAATCCTGGTCAACAATCAGTTCTCAGCATTACTGCTAGAAAAGTCTAAACCTTAGCCCCCACTTCCAATTTTGTCCTCCTGAAATTAGATCTTAATTCTAAGTAACATTTTCAATGCACTTCAGCAAATGGACTTTCAATTTATTTTAGAAGAAAAAGATAAATCCAGAACTTGGTATGTAGAACTCAGCCTTTGGGTTTGCTACTTTCTTGGCAGCCACTCTGCTTCTTCTTACCCCAGGGATATAATGCTCTTATGATGTAACAATTTTCTCCCATCTCTTCCGCTAATCAGTTACCTGACTCCTACTCATCCTGAGAGGCGGTAGTGGACAGTCAGGGTGCAATTGTAGGTGAGGATCCATGTATTTGCATCATGGTTTTACGTTAACGGCACCTTTTGGGGTTGAGAACTAAATAGCGGTGGAGCCATTAGTGAGAACTCGGCTTCACCCTTCAGGTTTCCGCCTCAGTGGCCGTGCCTGCGGAAGCTTTCTCCCCAGGCCCTTTCATGCTCACCTGTCTGCTTCACTTCTCCACAGCAGCCGGGTTTCTCCTCTATAGCACTTAACATCTGCAATTATTTGTTTAATGCCTTTCTTCCCCATTATACTGAAAGCCCCATAAAGTCAGAATCCCAGATGTCTTCTTTGCTGGATTCCCAGAGCTGACAGCAATATCTGGAACTGGTGGGTGCTCAGTAAATAACTGGCTAAAGTTCACACCCTATGTGTAAACTCGTGGTTTAAAATCTAATGTCACAGGGCCTTTCATGGGCTCCCTCTAAAAGACATTGTGTGTGTGACAGGAAGAGCATAGAGCCAACCACATCAGCGGAGATGGACTCGGGGATGTGTACGCGTGCACCTCTTGACATGTGTTAGCGCCAAGGCTGAGCCCAAAATTGAGGAAGGCAGAAATTTCCCCTGGCACTTGTCTTTGGAAGTCCCTCCTGTACCCACCCTTTCTTTCTCTTCTCAGATGATCACTGTAAATCTGTTCCCCCCGCCCTTTCTTTTCTCTGTAATTCAGACCACTTAATCTTGCATGGGTCAGTTCAATTTAAAGTCACTCTGGTTCTGATTACTATCTAATTCAGGAGGCAGTACATAACTACATGACATTTAAACATGTAATTGAAGGAGAAATTGATGGTTATTTTGAATGTAATAAAAATTGATGCTAATAGTCATTCATTATGGATAAAAAGACATGATACACTCTAAAAGTCATCAGGATGGTATCAGCATAAGACCTGAACAATTAGGGTGGCCGTAAAAAAAAAAGAAAAGAAAAGAAAAAAAAGGTAGCAAAAGCTATTTCTAAAAACTAATCTGTGAAACACAGAACTGGCATGGTGATTATAGGCTTTAGGAGAAATAACTTTTGAGACTAGTTGAATTTTTATAAATGTGTAACACAGGCATATGGGGACACACACAAAGTCACCCCTCCAAAGGATATAACAAGTGAATAGGAAATAACTTCATTGTTAAATCAGCATCCGCTAATGATCAGTTTTGCTTTAATGGTTATGTCTGTTTTGTAGATTAAATTTTTCACAGAATTTGACAAAAATGGTGCATTATTTTCCATGTTACGCATTAAGTGTCACCTTAAAACTCATTATCAGTTGTTTGAATTAATAATTTCTATGCTTGGTAGCAATGAGGGGGAAAAAAGGCTTTTTAGGTTCTATCAGCAAGAACTACCTTAGGATCAGCTTGGCTTGTTAAAGTGGATGAATTATCTGTAAAACAGTCTTAGGAGAAATTAGTGAGAATTCAGCTTTGCCACTTTACGTACGCAGTAAAGGCTGGCCACCTTTCTTTACTGACAGCTACTAATGAGGGATCGCTTCCTAAGATCATTACTGGAAATAAGTTCCCTTGTAAAAATTAATCTATTGGTGCCACATAATGCAAAATTTCAATTATTCATTCATCTTATTTATTACCCTATATGTAGGACTTTTAAAAGCATCTAGCTGTCCTGATTTCAGAATGCATGTTTTTATGATCATCGAGAAAGAAAAATAGTTTAATATGCCTTTCCTCTGACACTTAAAATGCTACTTTTAAAAAAGTACTTTTTTATTTGCAGCATAAATTAAGATGTAATTGTACACAGTTGTTCTTCTAGTTTATGAAGATCATAATATTAAGAGAAGATCGCATCTTTATGGTATAAATATGTTTTTGTGTATGCGTGTTCTATTTCTAATATTATTTGTTTTCTGTTTTAAGACAAAATTGTGGTAACTTTGGTCTAAAGGCTGTGTAGAAAGGTTGCATTTTGGAGTAAGAGAACTTCTGTGCATGGACAATGTCGTGAAAGTCTCAGTCCAACTGAGCTTAGGTCAGGAAACATTTTTCCTACCATGCCCACAGCACTGTGACAGCTGAGCTCTGGCCCCTAGTATTGGGCTTACCAATGTCTGCCTCTGGCCACAGGGGCAGGTCAATGGCCAAGGAACCACTGAGTGTGAGTGCAGTGCTGAGGCCTCATGTTATCTGATCAGTGAGCAGTGTCTTCATTTCCAGGTGAGGTATTGTCACAGCATCTGTTTATCTCATGTCATTAGAAAAAATTTATAATATACTGTGATTAATCACAATTACCCCATCACCACCAAACGTGACTATATTTATCTTAGGCTGTCAGCTGTAAGTTCTCTTGTTTCTCAAAAGGACTTAAGACTTTGGCATTTACCTTCCCCCTTCAATATTCTCTCAGTTATTTAGTGTGAAGTCAAGCCTTCTTACAGGAGAGAATCAAGCAGAACTTGAAGTGAGTAGCTCTTCCTTCTGTGTTTTCTGTTCATCTTCAGAAAAGCAGTTCTGCCAGTCCCTTCTCTTTTCCAAAAAAATTCTAGATCTAAACAGAGACCGATCCTTTTTCCTTACTGCTATTCGTTAGTTTCTAATCATGTCTTTGGATACTTTAGAAGAGGTGCTATTGGTGATGTGTAAGGTGGGGAGAAGCAGCTATGGATTTAAAGTCAAAAGATATGGGCTCTAACTCCCACTCTGCCTGCCCAGCTCTCAGGTGCTAGGTAAGGCAGTTTAATCTCCATGAGTCTTGTTTTTCTCACCTGTACAATGGGTTCAATATTCTCTAATGTACCTTCCCCAAAGATGGTGTAACACATGTAAAACTCCTTAAACATAGCAAATGTAATTATTATAGCTGTAAAATAGTTCTTATATGTTTATACTACTTACATGTAATCAACTGTATACCTATATTACATATACATAATAATCTGTACATTATATACACACATACCTATATTATTCAGCCATTAAAGTCATATTTTTGAAGAGCATAACTCAGAAGCATAAGGCTTACTATAAGGCTAAATAAAATGTAACGTAATCTACATATTACTTTATAGTTGAAAATGTCAAGTGTATGTACATATATAACATTAAAAATATTGCAAGCAAATATACCAACCCACTCCAGTATTCTTGCCTGGAGAATCTCATGGATGGAGGAGCCTGGTGGGCTACAGTCCATGGGGTCACAAAGAGTCAGACGTGACTGAGTGACTTCACATGTCACATACCATATAAAGTGTAATATTCCTGGTGGGAGAATTCTGAATGTTTTTATCTTACTCTGAATATGTATAAAGAAGCATATATATTTATGTTTTCCAACTTTTCAATGTTATTATACAGCAGTTTTTTTTTTCCCATTTTAAAAGTATATTTCAATGTTTTAGCTCATTACATCTTGAGACAGATAAAGTGCTTACTTGGGAATCAATTCACAGTAAGTCATCAGCATAGTTGGTCAGATGCTTCTAAAATTTTCACTTGGAAAATCACATTTAACACTTCCCAAACACAAAAGCTTTCTCTGCAAACACAAGAATGCTGGTTATAGAAAGGTGTCAAGAGGATTTGTTTCGGCAAAGGTGGTCTCGGAAAGGGAATCCCGGGGCTCAGTCTCTGAGCCAGGACTACCAAGGGGGAGGGTCCTGGGACCATGATGGAAGCAGCACTCAGCCATGGACTTAATGTCAGTGCTTATTTCAGAACCAGACTGTCATTACAGTGGTATGATTTACTACAACTGGAAAGACAGAGATGGACAAACTGACTCTGAGTCTGAGAGAGAGAAACACACAGGAGAGAAGGTGAGAAAGAACATCCAAGGGAAACAGGAGGAAAATGACTTACACTCAAAGAACTTTCTCCACTATACCCATTCAGTTGCTTGCAACTAATCCTTTGTCACTGGAACTTTACAACTACACACCACCACTACTGTAATAACACAAAGAACAATCACACACCACCACCATAACACAGAGAGTCTCAAAATGCTGTTAGTTAGAAGTCCTTGCACAGAGAAAGAAGAAGCTGTGCGGCCACTAAGATGGCATGCAATGGATGGGTAAGAAAAGCCCTTTAAATACACGGTGATCAGACAAAACCTGGCTGAGCTTTACTTCTGAATCACATCGTAAAACTCCCTAACCTCTTCAGGCTACAGGTTGAGCACATCTAGTGAAGTGGAATTTACACCTGAAGGGAAAGAAAAAAAGGCATGTTGCTTTACCTGTCGAATAAAACTGTGATGGGGTCAAAAAATGCAGAGCTGGTAGATCCCACATGGGGAGCCCTATGGGGCTTTAAGACAGATTCACCAACTTTCTATTTGGTTTCTTGTTTAAGTGATTTCTTTCTTTCCCTTCTTGCTTTTAGGTTGCTTTAAAATTATCAAGCCAAATTGATTAGATTTCACAGAAATAATTTTCTCTAAAGGTTAAAAAAGTTATTTCCTGCAACCAGAGAAAGGGACCAATCCTGTAAATTCAAGACTATGCCAAAGGTAAATAACAGTAACTCCACTCTCTGACCTGTGTTTCCTTGAGCTTGTTATAGTCATGCTCCCTTTGAGGATTCTGGTTTAGGACTGTTTGGGAAGGCTAAATTCAGAGAGTCTGAAAAACAGGCTTGCTCTCAAGCGTCCTGGACTTAACATTGTTTGGTTAAGACCTATTGTGCTATTCTTGCTTCCACTAGAGAGAGAGGGAAAAAAAACATCAACCCAGGAGTGGGGCTGACATTTCCTTAGCAGGCTGGAGCAGTGTAGCACTTAATTACCCACTGGGAGGTGTGAGGAGAGGTCCTGTGCACAGTTCAGCTCTGCCTGAGGGCCCTAACCCAGCTGCTCCTGCAAGCACGTGGCCAGGCCCCAGCCTTTGACTGCTTCATTGGAGACAAGAAGACCCCTAATCAACGAGCCGGTCAACAGTAATTTGGTTCTAAAATGTCTCTACAATGGAAACACTCAAGTCTCGGAAAAATGGGAACACAGGGGAGGAGGTAAAAAGGCAGAGAGATATTATAAAGACTCAACCTGTCAATTTCTTGACAGAAATGCTACACAGTATGAGTGAGGGCTTCCCAAGAATGAGACACAATAGAAGTAGGCCCAGTAAACTCAGCTAGTAACTCTCCAAGCTTGACAAAAGTCAGGGGCATACACAGAGAAACTTCTTTGCTCTATGCCCTCTGTTTTTCTGCATTCTTGATTGGCAATCCGACATGTCAAACTTTTCAATTAATAGGAAAACTGCTTAAAGATCTGCCTTAAACAATGGGTTAAAATGTAAACCATCTAAGTCACAGCCAAGCAGTTTCTTCCAGTCATGTTGGAGAAACACATATTAAGCTCCAAATGAGAGTTCTATGCCCCAGGAATACCCAAAGCTTGGCAAGTCAAAATGAGAACTTCTAAGCCCTCCAGGCTTGTCAGAGCTTCAGGGCTTCTGGTCCAAAGAGCAGGGTTGGCTGAAGGGAACAGTGCAAAATCCTGATACTCAGTTCCACCCCGCTCCTCCTCCCATTCACTTCCCAACTACTCCATACCCCCTACCTGGTAAACCAACCTCCAAGCACTGAAAACAAAACAGAACGAATTAATGGCCCCTGTTCTGTTTCATTATTTATGCCCTTCTCATGTACCACACCAACCAAAGGATGCTCTTTGATGATTATATCTCCAAAGAACATTACTGTGATCATGGTATGTGCTGGGGAACCATAGATAATTAATCAGTCAAACTGAGAGATATGGATAAGAATAACTTTTGGATTTTGTAAAAGTAAATTTAATGCATAAAACCTGCTAGGAACTGATTAATCAAATAGCCTCTTTTCACTCCTAGTTAAAGCAAGGGATAGACTACAGCAGACCTGTGGTTTCATCCCAAAGAAGAGGAAAGGAATTGTGAGTTTATTTTTGCTCCTTTTAAATCTTTCCAATAATTTGTGTGTTGGTTAAACAGGTGTCCTTGGTATGGAAGTGTTTCCTAGTAAACACAACAGGAAATGAGTCACCAATTTATTTGACATATTTTCTACTCGCCCTGTAATAAACTGGTGACTCCCTGACCCATTGAGATCCCTATTTGTAAAGTTAGGAATGAAAAAATTCCGTACTCTTAAAACCAATAACACTGTGGAAATGCCTTCCCGTACTGTCCCCTCGCACTGTCCCAGGCGAATCTTTACAAAGAAAATCGTGCATGGTTGTAAGAAGGCCTATGTTGCGGGTAACAGGGGATCTAGCAGTCTCTGTCTTTCGCTGCGGCCAAACCGTTTGGAATTCTGGGAGTGTAGAATGGAGAGGAAAAAAAAAAAAGAAAAATCAAACCTCCTTTTGTTTCTTAAAGAAAAAAAGAGGGACACCAACAAAGACCTGTTTCCTTTCCCCTTTTGTCAAATGAAAGCTCTTCAGAGATGGCTGGGCTCTTGTCTGTCACCGTTTGAATCCGGTAGGATGTTACTCCATGTGGCTCTGCCCTAAGTACACCAAAGCATCTGATACTTTTGAAGGTTGAAACTACTTTGTGGTGCTCGCGGGATGTCTGTGAAGACACCCGATCCTTGGGAGAAGAGCACCATACTCTCCTCTTGGTTAGAGCTTGCTTTACAGACACACATTGGATGCCAATTTATCCATTTATCATAGATATGGTGGGGCCAGGACATCAGGGAGCAGGTGAATCAAGTTCCAGAATTAACCGAGGAAGAATATGCAGAGAATGTACAATCCCATCTCCCAAGGATGCCGGCTTATTTATCACTAGGACAGCATTGACGCCTGCATCAGAGACACTTCTGATTCCTGGTCCTTTCCCTCTCTCTCCCTCTTGCTTCTGGAAAACAGTTCTAAAAACCACTCCCTCCACCATAGTCTGAGATGACCACAGACTGGACAGAAGAACAGATGCCAAACTTGTTTATCCATGTCTCCAAAGGTATGGGTTTTCTTATACATAAACTCAGTGTTCTAAGGAGCGTGGGTCTCCTCCTTTCTGTTACTAATGAAAAATAAACTGAAACTGTTCTCCTAATAATTACCATTTTGAAAAGAAAGATGTTGAGCAGAAAGGTTGGAGGCTCTTTCTGGAAGATTAGCTCCACTAATCAGGGTGCAACAGAATAATTTTCCTCAGATTACTCTAATCACGTCAGAACATTTAAAAAGCTCAAGAATGGATAATAAAAGTAATCTCACTCTTGGGCTACGTGCAAAACACAGAACGTCTTCAGGCTTTAAGGAATACTATGAGGATTTTTGCAAGACCCTCTCGGTAAGGTAAGAGCATGTCCACCGTGGCACATTGCTCTGTGAAGTACAATGATATATTCTTCCCCCTTGGAAATGGCGCCGAGCCAAGCACTGTACTCTCCTCACATTCGTTACTTACATTACTTTCAGCACACATGGGTCAAATGGACCCTTTCATACTTGCTCAGCAATAGCTGATGGGGGTATAAGCCGAGGAAAAGAGCAAGTAAAGCCGTCAAATGTTGAAAAACCGACAGCGCAGCGTCCCGTTTAGCTGGAGATTCGTTTCGCCACCGGGACAGGCTGAGTCCAAGCGTCTCCACTGTTTAAGGATGCTGCTGTATACAGTAAAACCATTTGCTATTGAGATAGGATCACACACGCCAAGCACCTGCCTCTTGTAGTAGAAGGAACATCACACAAAGCAACGCGGGAAGCTTCCGCACCAAATCCACCGTTCATTACAGGGCTCATCAGGAGAGCTTCACATTTTCCCTTTCCCTGTGCGAGGAAAACTACTTCAGGTAACCTAACTGCAAGCAATTTTTATACACCAGACAGCACTTACACAGCTTATGTATTTAACGAGACCGGAAAGAAGCTCATGGCATTCTTAAGAGTTATTTTTGCTCAGAACAGCTCATAACAAAGCGTGAGAGAGGCACGTCTGGCACGGAGACGCTCTGTGCGGCTCCGTCCGGGAGGCACGCGTCTTACAGGACAAGTTCAAGGGCAGCCCGAGATGTTCCGGCGACAGCGCACCAGGGTCTCAGACATAAAGCGCTGAACTTTGCTTTGGGCCCCGGGCTGCTCCGGTGGAGCCCTTTGATTGCATCTGAAGCATTCAGAGAAAAAGCCCTGGTTGGTATCGGCTTCCCATTTCGCAGCGCTGGTTTCCCGAAGCGGCTGAGTGTGCTGGAGAGACAGACGCACGCACGGCGCAGAAACACATGGGGCGCGCCCTCTGGGATTTTTCCGTTTCCTCCACGTTAATGAAGATTAAAGTGTAAGAAAGGGCAGGCGTCAGTGGAACGGATAATTAATGATGATTGATGATTTACTTTTAATTTAAGCCCCACCATTAATTCAGGTAAAGCACACAGATGCTTAAAACTTCTGGGATTGCGAAATTGTTTAGCGTTCAATGCGGACCGACAGAAGTCTCCACCTGCATTATGGTGTCAGGGTGCAATATTATCCATAAAGTAAGTTTCACTGGGTGAATATAGAAAAAGAAAGCTCCATCTGTTATAGAAATATTTTCCCATCTTTTCCTGGATTGAATTTTTTTTTTTTTTTTTTAATCTCTGCCACTCTTCGCTGAAAGTCTTTGCTGCTTTCTTGGACAAAGGTACTTAAGCGACTATCACTTTTAGTGAGAAAAAATATGGCTTTTTTTGTGTTTACATGTAGTTATTTGCTGCTGTTACAAAATAATCTTTCTCACAACTCTTTCTCTTGAGATGTCACATAAGCAAGTACCTTTCGACAGTGGCAAAAGTGAAAAAAGTGACAGCAGGATCTGGTGGGCAGAAATATTCCAAAATTCAGGCCATAAATCCAGCAGCAGGATGCACATCAGCACTTTCTCCCTTTTGCCAGCACAGCACAGCATCTCTGGACACAGGTCCTTGCTGTATTGCGCAGAAGTGGTGTGTTAGTACCACATTCAATGATAAGGCTGTTTACAAGTGGCAAATTTAAGGCACTTATGGTTCCTCAGAGCTTATCTCCCTAAGGATGGCAGAGCTTGAAGAGAATGGAGGTTTGAGGGTTTTGCCAGCATATTGTAGAAAAGCTTATAGCTTCATTTGCTGACCCAGACTTACAAAGAACTTCAGAAATCAGGTAGCCTCATGGGCCTGAGTTCCAGGTGAGTATTTATTACCCCATGTATTAGGCACTAAGACATAAATTCTGACCTGAGCAATTCTAAAGCCTCCATGTGCCAAATGAGTCAGGAGAGTGCTCTCTGGGTTGGAATCCTGGAAGTTTTGCTAAACTTATCTCACCAAGGATTGTGCTCCAGCATTCTCTGCTCCTTGTGATATTTCTAGTTTTTATACATGATGACAAAGAGGTATGGATCCAGGGAGTTCAATGGCTAACGTTTCCTCCTCTTTACAGAAACAAAACAAAACTATTCAAATTATTCAGGAAAGCTATTAATATATTAATATATGTTAATATTACTTGATCTTAATTTCCGTGAGTACAAAAACAGTCGAGCATTGAAGAAAAATGATGAGACACAATCACCGGTGGGCATAAAGTCATGAAAAAGAACTGCTGATCTAACCTAGCACAATAATTATGTCGCTGTAAAATGTTTAAATAGTAATTACCAAAGTTTTATTTTTATGTATATGGGTGCCCTTTGTTTTGGAGCAAGCAGTAAGATGGAAATACGACATTTTTGCTTCTACTAGAGGCAACAAGATGAACAAAGGGCTTGAAGGAGACTAATGCTAGGGTAAACCTGATGGGTACCAATTGCAAGCAAAGCTACAATGGCACCTTAATATGCTCCATTTTCAGAGAAGAGTAAGTAAGCATTTAAAAATTCATTCTTAATCAAGTTACAATGTGCAGCCCCCCCACCCCCCACCCTAACCCCTGCAAGCAAGCATACATTTTAAAACCCAGAGCACTGCACGGTCTCTGCCTCACTCAGTTTTCCTTTGACTTTGAGCTTTTGCTTTCATTGGTGTTCTCTCTTCCTACATCCTGCTGGTACAATAAGTTCTCACAGTAAGAAGGTGGTTTACCACCGATGAGCTTGCCCAGCTGCAGATTTCAAGTCTAAATCACTGCCGCAAATCTCCTTTGTCAATGCTAGCAAATATTTGCTTTTCCTCCATGTTAAATATCTTTTTTGCTCACCCGTCTTGAGGTTTAATGCCAAACAGACTCTTTTATTAATTCTCCCTGCCACCCCCCACATTGTATCTTCATGAATTACTCCATGTGTTTAAGCAGATTGCTGTGGACACTGTGCTGTGGGCAATTAGAAGCCAGGCACTTTGTTACACAGCTGGGACCCTGGATGGGAGAGAGAGATGCTACTGTGTGGCAAGAACCACAGCGCACTATAATTCATGGATGTACAGGAATACATTTATCAGCATGGATTATTTGTGGCTAGGAAGGGATTTTCATAAACATTTCAGCATTTTGAAACCCGAGCCCTATCTAAACCTAGGAAATGCCATCAGCAAAGAATATAGAACGTTTTGTCAAATTCTTAGTCTAATTTTATTTTTTAGAGGCTTCAAAAAACCCTACACCCTGACAGTTTCCATATCTATTAGTAAGGAATACCCAGGCTAAATTTTTACCATGAAAGCTAATGACCCTGTTAACTGTAATCTGTTTACTCATGAGTCTGGAACAATATTTTTTTTTTTTCCACAGGTACCTCTTTGATGTTCAAAATTAAGCTTCCTGGAGGCTTGAGAAATTAAATGCTAAAAGAGGTCAATTAGACAACTGTTGCCTTAAAGACAAAGATCACCACTCCCTTGTTGCTTTAAATTGACTTTTTTTTTTTCCTTCTCCTTGATGAGCAGATGAACACAAATACAAGATCACTACTCAACACATGTTAAGCTCGCCTCCTGATTCACTTGGATGTGATGCATAGCTTTGAATGAGAGCACCTAAGCGTGCTGAAAAGGGCTTAATTAAAACCAGCAAAATTGTGAATGCCTGTTCCTTGGGTAATGTATGAAATCTACACCAAAATAATACTCAAAACTGGGCAAAAAAATAAATAAATAAAAATGAAAGGGCGTGTTTTATAAAAACAGGGAATTATTCTATATCACTTGCAAAGCCCCATGAGGTAGAAAATGAAGTACCCAGGGTAGTGTATGCAAACCATTCAGAGTTGTCCCTATGGTTCAAACATCAGCATTATTCTGAAATGGTTGTGAAGTGGAAAAAAAGCATTCTGGTAACCAGAAAACAAATGAACGGGCTGATTGTAAGACAATGGGAAGATACTAGGGGGCTAAACCCTACCATAGACATATGTGTGCAAAGAAAGCCTTTTTGGTTAATATCCTGGGTCCAGTAGCATTTCTGTGATAATAGGTAACAAAAGCATTTTGCAAAGAGGCAGCCTTGCTCTGCGGGGCCGATGCTAACATTTATGCTCTCCTTTCATGCCTGACAATCTCTGTGTGCCTTCTATAGATGTGTGTAGATGGATACCTATTCTCCATACTCTGGGGGCATCTCCTTCCATGACAGGAGGGTTTTTTTTGTTTTTGACGTTAGAAAAGATTAATGACTCAGAAATACATAGTGTATCTACAATCCCAGGTGCTGAAAACTAAGTAAGAGAATACAAATCCCTCAACTCAAAAGTGGGTCACGAGTTGAAATGCCTCATCATCTGGTTTGAAAACAATCTTCCCCTCTATCTTTTACTGACCCTAAGACAATTTTATTTTCTAGTTCTCTCCAATTTCCTAGTTTCCATCCAGTTACACTTGTTAAGAATATAATTGTAGCTCTGTGGCTGCTGACTACATTGGAGTGTACAAAGCAAAGGATATGCCCTGGATTTTAAGGATGCTTACAGTGACTGCATGGGGACTCAGTCCAAAACAGGTGGTTGAGGGCAGGACCTCCACTTATTAAGCGGGTCTCTGTCTTATGTTACCTCTGAGTCTTATGGTACCTCTCTTTTGCAGATAAGTAAACGATCTACTTTAAAGAATCCACATAAAGGGGTCCATAGTTAGAGCCTCATAAATAGTATTAATTTTTATGGGACTGATCCACTACCTGTCCAGCAAATGTCCTTGTTCCCAGGTGAGATTGGATTCCAGGCCTACGTTGATCTGGAGCAGTGCTATGCTAAAATCCTCCTTAGGAAGAAATTAACAATACTGATTTTGTGCTTAAAATCTTTGAATTCTGTTTACTAGGCATTTAGAGCATTAATTATGATTAAAAAACAAAAAACTTGCTTTAGTAAGTAGTTTGATGACTTTGTGGGGTACCTCTTAAATTTTGTACCTGAAATGAATGCCTTACTTGCTTCACCCTAGTCCTTAAAAGCACATGTGGAGGCCCCAAGCACATGCTTTTAAGAGAACTTTATGAGCTTGAAGAAACCTGTGTGTGTGTGTGTGTGTGTGTGTGTGTGTGTGTGTGTGTGTGTGTGCGTGTGTGCATGCGTGTGTGTGTGTGCGTGTGTGCATGCGTGCGTGCTTAGTCATGTCGGACTCTTAGCAACCCCATGGACTGCAGCCCACCAGTCTCTTCTGTCCATGGGACTTCTCAAGCAAGAATACTGGAGTGGGTTGCCATTTCATTCTCCAGGGGGTCTTCCTCACCCAGGGATCTAACCTGCGTCTCCTGCATCGCCAGGTGAATTCTTTACCGCTAGTGCAGTCTGAGAAGCCCTGAAGAAATCTGTAGAGGCTGCACACACTCAGAGATAGCAGGGGATGTGGCATATCCAGTTTAAGTATGTTGGTTACTCTTGGCACCAAGGAGCAAGTAAGATTTCTCTAAGCTATAAGCAGACACCCTGAGGTTCATGTTGCCTGGTGCCCAGCCTGCCTTGTTTGGCCTGGGACCTGATAAATTGTCCTCAGAATGCTCTAGAATTGATGAACTTTCACAGTTTCAGATCTCCTTAAGATCTGTGAGCACTGACCGGGGAGACATGGAGCCTTCAACAGTGTAGAGAAAGAGCTGGAGAGGCTCTTTGTAACTATGTAATGACTGCCTTAAACTTAACTCTCTCTTTACAGGGTTCAGAATAATTTCTCATCACCATTTAAGCTAACAGACAAGGAAAAGGACATGGAGATGTCTAAAACCACTGATTTACTGCAGAGAAAGGGGTACTGGGGAGTGTTACAGCAGGGGTCCCTTGCCATGTGTATTTAAAGGGTAATCGGAGATATCTATTTTCAACCTCAACCACAATCTGTGAGTACATTTTAAAGTTCCCTTTTGGGGCAGAGAAACTGAACAGACATTTTTTTCCAGAAAAGAGAGAGATTGCCAACAATCATATGAAGAGATGCTCAATGTCACTCATCATTAGGGAAATGCAGATCAAAAACCACCAGGAGATATCATCTCACTCCTGTTAGAGTGGCTATTACCAAAAAGACAAGAGTTAACAAGTACTGGTGTGGGTGCGGAGAAAAGGGAAACTTCATGCATTATTAGTGGAAATGTAAACCAGTGCAACCACTACAGAAAACAAAGTGAAGGTTTCTCAAAATATTAAAAATATAACTACCACATGATCCAGCATTTCTATTTCTGGCTATCTATCTGAAAGAAATGAAATCATCATCTCAAAGTAAGATCTGCATCCCCTTGTTTATTGCAGCATTGTTTATGACAGCCAAGACATGGAAATAACCTAAGTGTCCTTCAATGGATTAAAGAAAATATTATATTAATGGCTCCATACTGGAATATTATTCAGCCATAAAAAGGAAATTCTGCCATTTGCAAAGATATCAATGAAACTTGGGTGCATTATTCTAAATGATACAAACCAAACAGAAAAAGACAATACCAAATTAATTATATTCTCACTTATATGTGGAATCTAAAAAACTGAGCTCATGAATACAGGTCACTGGTTGCCAGAGTTAGGAGATAAGAAGTTGGGCAAAGTGGGTGAAGGCAGTCAAAAGGTACAAACTTTCAGTATAAAACAAAGTTTAAGGGACTGTAATGTACTGGGTGACTGAAGTTCATAATACTATATAGAAGATCTTAAAAGTTCTCATCATAAGAAAATAAAACTTTATCATTAGGTGTTGGGTGTTAACTAACCTTATGTGGTCATCATTTTTCAACATAAACATATCAAATCATGATGTACACCTAAAACTAATACATTGTATATGTTCATTACATGTCTCAACAAACCTAAGGAAAATAGCCCCTTTTTGCCATTTCTGTAGGGACAGAACATGAGAGGCAGAAAACAGAAAATAAGGAAAAAGAAACTGAGAGCAGATGGGTCATTCCTAGCTTCTTAGTGACAAATATTTCCAAAGCTTATTGGAAGTACACCTAGAAGTACACCTGCTAGAAACATCCTGCTTTAAGTGTGGGCACTGAGCAAATAAGAAAGAGAGTGGTGTGCAGTTATTGATATAAATTGTAATGCAAGAAGGGACAATTCCAGCCCCAACCTGTTGCTGTGGCAAGGACAAAGATAAAACCACAGTGGAATGTTGGCCAGGCAAGTATAAAAATACCTGCCACAGAGAAGAGAAGCAATTCCCTCATCACTGTCAGATAGCCATATGATGCGGCAGTCCCACTTCTGGACATATACTCATAGAAAACCATAATTAGATACATCCATCCCAATGTTTACTGCAGGACTACATAAGTAGCTGAGACACAGAAGTAACCTAGATGTCCATCAAGAGAGGAATGGATAAAGAAGATGTGGTATGTATGCAGAATAGAATATTACTCAGCCATTAAAGGAAGGATGAAATAATGTCATTTGCAACAACATGGATGGACCTAGACATTATCATATAAGTAAGTTAGAGAAAGACAAATACCCTGTGATATCAGTTATATGTGAAATCTAAAAAAAACATTGATAGAAATGAACTTATTTATAAAAGGGAAACTGGCTCTCAGACTTCAAAAACAAACTTATGGTTGCCAAAGAGGAAAGGTTGGGGGCGGGGTATAAATCTGGAGTTTGGGACTAACATATGCACACTTCTATAAATAAAATAGAAAATCAGCAAGTACCTACTGTATAGCATAGGGAGCTCTGCTCAGTATTCTGTAATAACCTATAAGGGAAAAGAGTCTGAAAAAGAATGGATATGTGTGTATGTATAACTGAATCACTTTGCTGTATGCCTCAAACTAACAAAACACTGTAAATCAACTGTAATATAAAATAAAAATTAAGAATTCTCATGCACTGGGACTTCATGTCTCAGCCCCACCACATATTATATTTAGTTGCTTATTTAGAGCCATGCTTATGAAACGGTCAGACTATTAAACAAGTGCTGGTTTTAATGAAAAGCTGACTTGGATTTCCGCCTCGGCTCCACCACTTATTAATGGTCTGTGTCCTTGGGGAGTACACTTTACCTCTTGATTTCAGTCACGCATGCGTGCTAAGTCATGTGTACTCTTTGTGACCACATGGACTGTAGCCTGCCAGGCTCCTCTGTTCTGGGATTCTCCAGGCAAGAATAGTGGAGTGGGTTGCCATTTCCTCCTCCAGGGGATCTTCCCAACCCCGGGATCGAACCTGCATCTCTTATATCTCCTGCATTGGGAGGAGGGCTCCTCACCACTGGTGCAACTTTACCTGATCTATGAAATGGGAATAACCAAGATCTGTCTCCCAAGTCTGTTCCAGGTAGTGTCATAATATGTAGGAAATTTGGCTGCCTGGAACTTTTATTCAGTATCCAATCTTTACCTCCATAGTATCTACCAGGCAATGGGCTTTGCATTAGTAAATGTAAGAATGTATAGTCAATCCCTTTAATTCATACTCTAAAGTGTGTTTTAGCCTTTCTAAGTAGACTGTCTTATTGCTTTCTTAGATTCCATTATGGTGACAGGACTGAGTCATCAATGGCAGTCATGCCTGACACTCCAGAGGAGACAGATCTGTCTGGAAGCCCCACCTTGCCCCCAACACAAGTACACATGCCACCCAAGACACTGCCTTTTGAAGTATTACACTTTGTGCAACTTCAAAGCCATTGTCTTCTCACAAATTTCTGCAAAGCTAAGTGGTCTAATGCAAACCATTCCATAGATAGAAAATTTGTTTCTTTTTAATTCAGGAGAACAGTATAACTGTTTGCAACTGTTTCATTTTTTCTGTCAAAGGATTCACGCAAAAGTACAGATTCAACTAAGCTGAAGAAAGACGTGAAAGCTTTGAATATACGACCTTTCCTCTAAATCCGGAACTTTTAATATGATAATAATAAGGTAAGCACAGAGTAAGTCAGTGAACCAGAGCTCTAAAAAAGACTCTGCTACTACAGTTTCAAAAATGGAGTTAAAAATCCTGTATCCTCCTAGGAACATACACCACTGCTCCAGAAATGGACTGAGTTGAAAATGAGAGTCAAACCTTCATTTTCAAGAACCTTATCTGGGTCAAGTTTTTAAAGTAGTAAGAGTGTTTACCATTTTCCAAAATCTGATTTCTTGTTTCATGTTTCAGCTGAAGGGCATATTACTTACTAAGGGTTGACAGGATTACCGCTGGTGTACTGGTGGTATTTCTTGATTACACTTGTTTTTAAATGTTTCTATAAATCTCCTAGCTGATTCTGAAAATAATTTTCTAGTAAACTTTAAAAAGTCATTGTTTTTGCAGAATTTTCTAAAAAGCAAGGGGGGATAAAAGCTTATTTAATGCTATGCTCTGTACTACCAACTAATTTGGCCAGTTTGAAGATTGTTGGACTTACGTTTAAAGAAGATGAAATTTAAGTGGGAACAAATACAGGAAAAAGAAAGTATGCAATGTGATATGAAAAATATGCAGGGAGAACATTCTATTAAAACTTGTCTATTCTGTACTTATGTGAAGTTTTACTTTGTATGTAAGCTTTTTCTTTTTTTTTTTGGTTTGGTATTTCATTTTGTAGGTAGTGTGGAAACTGAGACTTCAGGTTATTGATTGTGTTTTTGTTTTATTAGGCCAGGAGTTTTCCATGAAAACCTGTCCTATTCTTATTAGGTTTATGAGATTTACCTACTGAAAACTTCTTGAAACTATTTTATTTCACAGATGCATTTTTTTATCATGACCAATCCAAAGGAATAATGTTTGCTTTTATTTGAATTTTCTAGGTTGTGTTATTAAAGAAACTGACTTTAAACTCTGAGGGCTCTGGCTAATTTTTGTTTGTTTTGTCTAAAATTTAGTTATAGTTACTCTGCTTCTCAACAGTTAAGGTAGAATGTGTAGTTTCGACAGAAAGTCTGAAGAATCATAATATTTTTAAAGCCTATAGTATATGCTTATATTTGCCTTGTGTGTAATTTTATCTCACCCAATTAAAAAAAAATGATGTATGATTGAGAATTTGGCCGTAGGAACCCTGTAAACCAAGCTCAGCTCAGCAAGCTTAAGACACCCACTAACAACTGACTAAATGATTCAAACTGGGGGTAAAAATGTTGCAGAGATGTTTTAGAGAAATCTTGATGTTATGCAACTTTTTGTAAACCATGGTAATGTCCTCCTGAAAGATGTTAAGTTGCAGGAAAAAATGTAAGCGGACAACTTTTTTCCTTTAAAATAGAGATTTAATGTAATCAAATACTCCTGCCTACTTGTTTCCTTCCATTTCTGCCTGTTCCAAAACTAAATATAGTCTCAAAAAGAAAGCATAGTCACTTAATTAGCATCATTCTACAGCTGCTCCTTAATAAATCAACATGATAAATACGTGTATCATCCACATTCTGGGCTATTTCTAATCTAAATGAGTCTGGACTCAGGCACCTGATATATTATATAGGAACCAGAGGGCAAATTAACACCCTGATGGAGGAATAAAAAGTACTTCACTATTTATTATTTATGTTTGGTTGTTTCCTATGAAAACACTTTTAAGTGCAATAGATAAGCAGGTTCATAGACTCTACAGCAGAAATATGTCCTGGTTTCAAATGTAGGTGGAAGTCTAGGAGCCTGTGTGATAAAGGGTTTAGCCAAGAAGTCAAGTTTAGATGTTTATAAGCATTGAACTTTTCCTATAAAGAAGTGAACTTTCCTATTGAAACAGAAGGGAGGAAACTATGGCTGAACCACCGGACAGTACGAAGGTCTGAGTCATAATAAATTCATAAATACACACTTTATGCTATAAAGATACATCAATTCCATGCCTTCCTTCACTCTTGCGTGCCATTTGCTTTTTAAGAAAACCAAAAGGCATCTGCTTCCACTGCTGGCACTTCTCAACTACTGCACATACTTCCTCTTGGGGACACAGAGATAATAATACAGTCCTTAGCCTTAAGGGAACGAGGGAGATTCTTCTCCAAGAGAAACATTAGGCAAACATTAGCAGTACAGAATAGTGGTTCCAGTAGAAATGGCGGGTAGAGAGTGCTGAAGGAGCAAAGTGTAGGTAGGGGAGTAAAAGTTGCCACCCCAAAAGGTCTCTCTGCCATGTGGGTTATTTCCAACTGAAAACAATCAAGGCCCAAAGACGTGGAAGAATCTTTGATTTCCCCCCAGCTGCCTATGGAGAAGGGCGTGGCAACCCATTCCAGTACTCTTGCCTGTAGAATCCCACGGACAGAGGAGCCTGGTGGGCTACAGTCCTTGGGGTCACAGAGAGTCGGACACAACTGAGGTGTCTTAGCACGTACACACACATGCCAACTGCCTAAAGAATGTAGACAGAGGACCTGTTCAGAAAGGAAGTCATCGCTATGGATCGCTCAATACCTGTAGGAACAGGATGTGTGAACACGTAGGAACCCTTCAAAGTCTGTTAAAATTTTTCTCTGGGTCTCCCTGTCTCCGCCTGGCCCAGCAAATACGTGTTTACAAAACATTTGCTTTTCCTTCCCTGTGTCCACTGTCTTCCTCCCCTTCAAAGTCCCAAACTCCTGCTCTCGACGTCCTTGTCTTTGGCTGAGGGTGGTTTTAAGGTGAGAGTTTACGCCATTTTGGTGATTCACTCAGTTTTTCTAGGTCTCAGCTATGCACACATAAACTTCCTTTAGATTTTTCTCCTGTTAATCTGTTTCCTGTCAGTTTAATTCTTTGCTTGGACAGAAGCACCTAGAAGGAAGGATGAAAATGTCTTCCTCCCCAACAGAACCCAGCAGGGGCCACCATGCACCAAAAGGAGCTTTCGTGGCTGGGCCACTGGCTTCAGAGGGTGTCTGTGAGCCGTGCGTCATCAGGACTGGGCTGCACGGAGAGTGCTCTGTGCTGAAGCCAATGGAGAGGCCACTTAATGGCCATGGACCCCTTGGTACCCAGAGCCGACTCCCAGAGGCAGTGGCTCACTGCTTAGCCAGGAATGGGCAATAACAGACTTTAAGCCAATTTTGTCTCTGCCACATCCTAGGCTTGCTTGCTGGACGCCACCCCCTCAAGTTCTGACCCACAGGCTGCCCAAGGTCCTCCACTTCAGAACCCCTTGACTCCCCCCTGCCCACAGCAGTCCCTGCAAATGTAATCAAGAAACTTGCACTTAGCCATTACAAGAGGTTAATGGTTTTAAAGCATCATAATACTAGCCAGGATGGGAGGTGTTCTGGAACCCCCACTTCCTAGATGATAAAGGTACAATGAAGTTGCCCACATGAGGGTCAGGCATGCTGGTCTCTGAGGTCTTAGCATCCTCCCTGGCCTGGGAGAGCTGTGGTCATTGTACGCAGACTGCGAGCTACGATGAATGCATTCTCCCACATCTGCTCTTCACCCTCTCATCTGAGATACATTTTAAGGGGTTCTTTAAAAACAGAAATTCTCTCTCCTCACTTCCAGACTATTATACGTATTTTACTCTGGGTTATTCATTCATATATTTTTTTTTTGCATTCTGAAGCTTTTTATACATGCATTTACTTATTTATGTGCTTGCTTCTGTAAATGTGAATTTATCAGTCATTTGAATACTCAATGAGTATTTTAAAAATAACATTTTTCAAGTAATTGTAATTTGTCTATCTTTAATAGATTTTACTTGTTTGTTTAGTAAAAGTTTATATATTTTGAAGTGACCATCACAAAATATTTTCATTTCTCTGGAGAACTGGTGGGTGGACGAAGCAGAACATTGTACAAAGCTCTGGGGACAGTAGGGGACTCTCTTAAAGGATTTTTCTCCTCCTGTTTGTACTTCAGATTACTTTTCCTACACGTTTAAAGGGTTTTAAGCCTGACTTTGGCATAAAGTGGCCTTACATAAAAAGGAGAGAACATATAATTTAAGATATTTTCAGCTGTGAAAGTTAACTACCAATAAACAGCGATACCTCTGTGTCACTATTTCCACTTCCTGTTAAGCATTGTATACACTCCCACATAAGGCACTTACACCAACATTGGACTTGCATATGGAGGAGAGGGTGTTGAGCTCCAAAGCGTGAACTTGACTACTGACTCAGATAAAGCCTGAAAGGAGGAAAGTGAGCACTTAATTGGGGGGTATGCTGGCATCTATTCTTTGGCATTTGGTTTTATTTTCCCAACTTACTCTGATGATCTACTCCAACAAAATAAATTATAGACTTACCAGTCCCTAGCCTTCCCCATATTCCTGATTTCAGGAAAAGGACTGGGCTTGAGAAGTCACATGTGCTGCTGAGTGAACTACTTGATTGCACCCACTCTTTCCTAATTTGTGTCAACTTTGTCTAGGGATCGCTCACCCTTAGCGGCTTGGTGAATTCCTTCCCCTTTTCTGCACTGTTTTGACCAAAAGTGACATCTCTTCCAAACGGACTGAGAGCAAGGCAGCTGTCAAGTTCTGTTTCAGACCTTCTGATTTTATATTGTGACCTTAATAAGACTCTCCTGCTGGGTGACAACCACCTGCAAGAAGGTCAGTCCTGTGGGTGAAATCTGTAAACAGCAGTGATATGCCCAGGCTGTAAAGCTTTCTCTAAATGAGGGAAACATTTAGAGACAAGAAGGGAACAGAGAGTGAGGGAGGTCCAAAGCATTGTCGAGAGATCTAAGAATTACCAAACATGATTTTTTTTTTTGAAACATAGGAATGATGCTTCAGCTCTAAAGACTAAATTTCATAAACTTCAAACTCCACTCAAGAAAGCACTCATTTCAAATTTTCCATCCCACAGAACAAGTCAGACCCCTCCTCAGTAACTGTCTCAGTTAATTCGAGTGTATTCCACTCACTGAACAACTTTATTGCCCGATCTTGACCTCTATAAAACAGAGAAGGTTGTCAAGAGCTAGGATTTCTTTAGATCACAAAGATCTAAAGTTTACCTCCTTACTCAAGAGTATGTGAAAGTTCTGTGTTCCCAGCAAAATTTCATTTTTTTCCTCTATTTTTGAGTGGAGAGCTTGATTAACTATTATTATTGCTTTTATTACCTTTGAAATAAATGTAACTTTCTTCCATCCCAGGAAATTGCTATTCAAAGAAGGGCAAGTGGCAGGGGGAAGTTAGAGTCCCCATAGATGCTGATCAATTTCTGTTATCATTTCTCTCTTCCTGACTTCTCTTTTAACCCTGGCCAAAAGAAGTGAAATAATCCCAGCCATCACTCTTTACGTCCGAAGTGCTTTTGGAGTCACTGAAAAGAGCTGATTAGCAGCAGTAATGAGAGTGCCAGACAAATTTGACCTTCCTGGCATCAGCGGGATAGATGACACGAAAATAGACCAAACTGCATGCGACATGAGGAAAGAGGGGCAAGATAAGGGATTGGGCCATCCTTGGTGTTTTCAGCTTTCTCCCGTGGGACAATCAGTGGTTTAAAATAATTTTCAATGTCACCCTTCATCTCGGGTGGATGTATCAGCATTTTTTTCCCCAAAAGTGGAGGCACAGATGAAGCCTTGTGCACAATTAGTGAAACCGATCACATCGTCAACAGCACAGCAAACAATGAAAAAGCTCCAGAACTCCTCCCTTGCCCTGGCATCCTCCCTCTAGCCAGCCTTAAAATACTGCTTGTAAGGCATAACACCCACTTCAATCATGTCAGCTGCTGATCATTAATTGCTTCAGAAAAAGACAATATTTTACCCATCCTCTTTGGAGTTGAGTGTGAATGGGGAAGCGAAAGAGAGGGAAAGTGAGTGAAACATGAAAAGCTTGATTTGTTAGGACCCCTGCTGTCTGAAAGGAGATCAAAGCTCAGAGGGAGGCTGTAAAACAGCCGAATGCCCAGCACTGAAACATGGCCCGTGGCAGCTGCTCCCGGCGCCGGCTCGCAACCCAGGTGTGCCCCGACTCCGCTCCGCCAGCTGAATCCTGGGAGCGGGCTACTGCGCTGCTCCTTCATTATTTCAGAGGCAGTCACGGAGGAGATGCCGGCTCCATCCATCACAATGCACAAATTCGCAGCGCGCGGATTCAGCACAGGCCTAATTAAAGCTTTTCCTTTCATTTGTGGAGATAATTAGACTTTCATCTCACCAGGAAGCTTCAGAAAGATCTATTTCTTTCTTCAATAAAAGCTACATCAAACAAAAGCAGATTTTAATCGCCTTTTCTTTGGGGCATGAGTCAATAATGAAAGATGTCAGGGGTAACAAAAAATTGTGTGCAAAGGAAAAAAAAAGGGAGAGGAGGGGAAAAAAACGCGTAAGCAATGTTCTTTAATTAACATCATGTTTGCAAACACCATTAATTTCTCTCATTAAAATGATTTTTATCTGCAACTGATTGTTGATAAAACAATCGATTTGAGCATCTCATCTGTTTCACCGCTATGCAAGAACCCCATCTGCTGTGCTGTAAAGCAGTAATCACGCAGGCTGTAAAGCAACATGTGAGAACAATAAAAAAATGCATGTGTGTGTGTGTGTGTGTGTGTGTGTGAGGGATTTGTGAAGCTGACTGCAGGGCAAGCACCACCTTTCTACAGGACATGTATAAAAAATGACTCGGTGTTGGGCTATAGGACAAAACATCACAAAGATCAGAAGTACATAAATAAAAACACAAATTAATATGTGCAGGCAGAAAAGACTCCATCTGTGTTTAGGAATCATTCTGTAAACAGATTCTGAAAAGAAAGGCAGGGAATTTAGATGCATTTAATAGTGTGCCATTGGCTGGTGTGATGTAACTGTAGACAATACACATGCAGCTTCTCAGCCCTCGATAGCTGTCTCAGTTTTGCAAAAGGAAAATGCTCACCCGGACCGCTTCTCGACTTTAGCTTGTTCTCTCCCCAAACTTTAGAGATGTGAGAAAAAATACTTCTGTGGGACACAGATGAGCCAGCAGGTGGAACCAAGGTTGGAGGCAGAGGATTCAAGAGTGAGTCTATCTTGGAAAAAGGTAAGGCTGGACCAGAAACCACTCAATCAGGAGTGGGGACCAAAGTGTGTTTGTTCACAGAGAGAAAGGATGTGCACAGATCACCTAGAAAAGCAGAACTCAGCCTTTTGGAAGGGAACTTCAAGGTGGCTGGGTCCAAGTTCTCACCCACTTCTATACCATCAAATGGTTCCGGTTGCTACTTCAGAAATTCCTATAAAGTGACCATGGCTATGGAATGCTGGCTCAAACACCCACCTGCAATTGTTCTAAGAATTAGAAACTTCATTCCTTTAGTAGATTAAAGACTGCCTTTCTCTTCATTCTAATCTGTGGTGAGAAGTGTGAATTTCAGAGCCCCAGTCTGGGATAAGAACCTTCCTGTCTGGTCTCTCAGTCCTGAAAGCATGACCATGCTGCCTCAGCCCCTTGAATTCTCCATGCTGAACACATACTTCCTGCAGGCAGTCTTCAGATAATAATTTTTTCCCCAACTCTTTCAAGACCCCAGTCTTTTTCATCAATATATCCCAGGGTATCAATTTCCCAACTAAGATACAGAAATTAAGAGACAGAAATGAACTGTAATTCACATAGTTCACATGTGGGCAGAGCAGGGCTTCCCTGTACATGTTATCAAGTAATAACAAAATGTCAAAGATTGAAAATGGAGTTTTCTAGGAAATAAGAATAATTTTGTGATAAATCAAAACAGTGTTTTGTACCCAGAAGTTCCTAACCATTTATGGCTTGCTCAGAACTCAAAGTTAGCAGGAGACATATTACCCTCCATGGATCCTGTCATTAATTTAAAACTATTGTTGTTAGGTCATTACTTATTGGGTTGGCCAAAATGTTGGCTCAGGTTTTCCATAACATCTTACGGAAAAAGCTGGTCAAATTTTTTA
Organism: Antilocapra americana; assembly: GCA_007570785.1. Lineage (NCBI taxonomy): Eukaryota > Metazoa > Chordata > Mammalia > Artiodactyla > Antilocapridae > Antilocapra > Antilocapra americana. The sequence goes on along the minus strand of ML660774.1, from coordinate 4,643,665 downwards.
TCCTATTCAGTACATAATATATATTTGTCTTTAAGACTGTAAATTTTCTGCTGATGATAAAAATCTTATCTTCATATTATCAACCCAAGTCATGAAAAAGGAAAAAAAAATCTTTCTCAATCCATCAACAATTCAGTTCTCAATACTGGAAATAATTGTCTGACCTATTAAAGAAGTGCTTAACAACCAATAGAAAATGTTATTTTAATATGTTATACATACAAGCAGAGAAATGAGGTTCTCCATTTGTTAGCTTTAGTACATATGAGTGTAATTTTGGCTGATAATATCTGATTTTTTTCAGCAAAATATAGAAATGTACTAAAATCAACTTGAGAAAGTTAGAAGAGTTTCCTAAGTAAATGCCTGGTACTTTGCAAAGCACTTTGTCATTGGGTCATTAAACTTGGAAAGCTCAAGTCTCTGGTTCCCCCAATTTTCTGACTAAAAGAAAAGCAGACACCTTTCCCATATAACCTATCCTACTAGAAGTCAAAGAAGATTCAGTAGAAATAAATGCAAAGATAATTGTTATCATTATTCATTGATCAGATAATAATCATGTGGCATATCTCTACAAAGTGTACCTAAGATTTTTCAAGGCTTAACAGCGAGAAATAAGCAGCTTTTTTTTTTTTAAAGACAATAAAGAAAAAAGAGAGAGAGGATGAAAGGAAGGGAGGAAAGATGGGTATCAACAATTTGAATAAATATTAAGCTCAATCCTTGCACACTCTAGGGGCTCCAAGTGGTACTATTTATTTGCTGTTGGGTGCCCAAGTTGCAACTACAGGAAAAAAAAATAAAACTCTTCAATTATCTATTCAGGATGTACTGCCACACCCGCTGCCTGCTAATGCTACCAGCATTTTAACAATTTCTTCCTGCTCGAAGAGCAGACAGTGCCATTTCCGATGAGAGTGCTGTCCATTAGCACACAGATGAGAAGTGCTCAAAAGTGGTGTTGGCGGTCCCCAGAGGCTGGGCGCCTCACCGCACACCTGATATCGAGCAGAGCAAATTGGTGTCTCGAGGTCATTTCAGAAAATCAGATTACGTGCATGACAACACAAGGCACCGCTGCTATGCCATCTGCCCGGCCCACACCTGGCGCATTTAACCCCCAGTGCTTTCTCTGGGGTCGAATCAGTATGTTGTCTTAAGCCAGTGTTTCAGGCTCTGTCAGACAAAGATCAATTGCATGTCATCGCTTGGGCTGGCAGGGCTAAATAAACAAATTTATGATGTTCTTAGGGATTAATAGGATTTAGCAAAATATACAACTATTTGTGACCTTCATACTTGGAGATTATCTTGATTTCTTAACTCCAAGAGACAGAGGTCCCAGATATACACAGAGTGTCAGCTATCCCCCATTTAAGGTTGGGTCGAGGTCCTAACATCATTTATTCCATTGGCTGAATCCTAAAACTACTCGAGTAATCCTGAATTCTGGGTCTTGAGAACAGGGGGTGGGCTGGGGTTGTCACATGGTCATGTAGTGGGAGTGAAAGAACAGGAGGAAGATAAGGAAGAAGTGGAGGAGAGGAAAGGAGAAAGCAGAAGAGGGTGGGAGAAAATGCAGAAGGAAGAAAGGGGAATCAAGCCTGAACACGAACATGGCAGGACTTCCTACCGTTTTCAGCTGGGAGCTGATGGTGGCCAGTGAGGCTCATCTGAAACTTGGGTGCCTCCAAGTCAAGGGCTTGCTTTCACTCAGAATGGCTGCCTGGGTTTCACTGGACTTGACACTGGAGGCCACAAGGACATCCTCGCTTGAGTGCAGCTCAAGAGTGAACCAGGTAAGGATGCTAAAGCAGGCTGAAGGCGCAGTGCTGGAGTGGAGCCTGCCTTGTCACTAAAACTGTGGATTAAACAGCAGGATGAGTAGGAAAGCCACTGGCACTTTAGGAAGAAGAGGAAATACACAGTGTACTGCTCTGTTTGGGAACATTTTCAGCCAAGGAAGAGTTGGTTTCTAAGGAGCCTGACAGCTTTTTTTCAGGCAGGAACTGTGAGGCAAATGCTACCCTCAGAATGGAAGGGGTGGAAAGATTCAGATGCTAAAATAGCTGAGAACTGGTAGGGAGGACATTTCTGTCCCCACTGGGATAAACAGATCATTTGGGGGTCATGGATTCTGAGTGGAGAAAGTTTGGGATGAAACAAGATAACAGTGGTACCCCAACATCAGATGCCCTCTTGTCTTCAGCTGGAGGGAACCCCAGTTTGCCTTTCAGCCAGAAGAATTTGTTGGGAAAAAAAAGAAAACAGATTGATTATCTGCCTCTCATTAGATTGGCTTTAAAGACAGTACCTGATCCCTTTCATCTTGGCAGATAATTCTTTCTGAGGGTAATTTGAGTCCTTTCCTTTTGCTCTCTGCAGATAAAAATGGAGAGAAGCAGAAAGAAAATGTAAAATTTTATTATACAAATGATTATTGTTCATCTTGGTGTGAGAGTCCCCAAAATGCCCTCACTCTAGGTCAGAGAAGAGAAGCTGTAAGTGGTCACAGCTTACAAGTGGTCCAGACCCAGAGGTGGCCTCAGACCTCATTCCACAAATGTAATACACATTCACTACTGATTATAGCAGATGCCAAGAAGACACTCTTCACGCTGCCTTGTGAAGATCAGTGGCACTGGGGCTCTGTTCGCTAATGATGCCCCCTTTATCAGGGTAGTATGTCTGAGATGTCATTCCCTGACTCCACCCTGGAGGAGTTTCTGAAAAAACAGCTTTCTTGAACCTGAATCCCAACCCATACTTAAGTCAAGTTTACTGCAATCAATGAAACCCAGTCTCCACCACCAAACCAAGCTGGGCTCATCCTGGCTAGTGGGCCAGAAACCTATGACCCAGTTGTGGGGAATCCCCACAATCTCTGGTCCAGATGTTCCCAGAGTCCTCAGGGACCTAAACATCTATTTCCGTTAGTTGCCTAACTCTCTTGACTTTTTTTTCTTTTACTCCAGAATCTCCTATACTAGGAAAGGAGCCCAGCTTGACTGTGATCCATACAGCTTTCTGTCTGGTCCCTAGAGCTAGATGAAAAACTTTAGCTTTTTTAATTATTATTATACTTTATCGCTTAGAGCAGTTTTAGGACTGTCACTAAACTAAGCACAAAGTATAGAAGGCTCTCCTATACTGTTTCCCACACATACAGCCTCTCCCCACCCACATCCTGCACCACTGCAGTCTGTTACAATCAATGAGCCAACATTGTCAACTGGAGTCCATAGGGTTTACTTCATCTTATATAGTCAATGAGTTTTGACAAATGTATCCTGACATGTATCCACCGTTCTAGTATCAAACAGAATGGTTTCACTCCCTAAAAACCCACTGTGTTTCACCTATTAAATCAGGTTTTGCTTCAAACTGAGTCCCCCAGACAGTGCATGAAGCTAAAAAAAAAAAAAAAAGGAAAAAAAAGAAAAGTCAAGCAACCCAATTAAAAAAAAAATGGGCAGAAGACTTAAATTGACATTTATCCAATACAGATGACCAAAAATGTATAAAAGATGCCCAACATCATTAAGTATGAGAGAAATGCAAATAGAAACTACAATGAGGTATCACTTCACACCAATCAGAATAGACATCATCAAAAAATCTACAAACAGTAGATGCTGGAGAGGGTGTGCAGAAAAGCAAACCTTCTTGAACTGTTGGTGGAAAAGTAAATTGATACAGTCACTATGGAGAAAAGTATGGAGGTCCTTTAAAAAACTAAAAATAGAACTACCATATGACCCAGCAATCCCACTCCTGGGCATATACCCAGTGAAAAACCATAATTCAAAAAGACACATGCCTCTAATATTTACTGTAGCACTATGTACAATAGCCAGGACATTGATGTAATCTAGATGTCCATCGACATAGGCATGGATAAAGACAATGTGATATATATATGCAAAGGAATATTACTCAGCCATGAAGAGGAATGAAATTGGGTCATTTGTGGAGACACGGAAGGACCCAGGGACTATCATATACAGTAAAGTAAGTCAGAAAGAGAAAAACAAATATTTTATATTAACACATATACATGGAAACTAGAAAAGTAGTGTAGATGTTTTTATTTGAAAAGCTATGTAGAAACAGAGATGTAGAGATAAAAAATATGGACACCAAGGGAGAGAGTGTGGGGCAGGTGTGATGAACTAGGAGATTTGGGATTGAAGTGTATATACACATACTAAGATACTATGTATAAAACATAGTACTGATACTATGTATAAAGCAGATTACTTATAAGAACCTACTGCATAGCACAGAGAACTCTACTTAGTGCTCTGTGGTGACCTAAATGGAAAGGAAATCCAAAAATAAAAATATATATGTATTTGTATGGCTGACTCATTTTGCTGTCCAGTAGAAATGAACGCTAACAAAGTAATGCTCAAAATTCTCCAAGCCAGGCTTCAACAGTACGTGAACCAAGAATGTCCAGATAGTCAAATTGGATTTAGAAAAGGCAGAGGAATCAGAGATCAAAATGGCAACATCTATTGGACCATAGAAAAAGCAAGAGAAAGAGAAAACCATCTATTTCTGTTTCATTGGCTATGCTAAAGCCTTTGCCTGTGGATCACAACAAACTGTGGAAAATTCCTAAAGAGATGGGAATAATAGACCACCTTACCTGCCTCCTGAGAAAGCTGTATGCAGGTCCAGAAGCAACAGCTGGAACCACACATTGAACAACGGACTGGTTACAAATTGGGAAAAGAGTATGTCAAGGCTGCATATTGTTACCCTGCTTGTTTAACTTATATGCAGAGTACACCATGCAAAATGCTAGGCTGGATGAAGTACAAGCTGGAATCAAGATTGCTGGGAGAAACATCAATAACCTCAGATGTGCAGATGACACCACTCTTATGACAGAAAGTGAAGAGGAATTAAAGAGCTTCTTGATGAAGGTGAAAGAGGAGAGTGAAAAAAGTTGGCTTAAAACTCAACATTCAGAAAATGAAGACCATGGCATCTGATGCCATTACTTCATGGCAAATGGAGGAGGAAACAATGGAAACAGTAACAGACTTTATTTTGGGGGGCTCCAAAATCACTGCAGATGGTGACTGCAGCCATGAAATTGAAAGATGCTTGCTCCTTGGAAGAAAAGCTATGACCAACCTACACAGCATATTAAAAAGCAGAGACATTACTTTGCCAACAAAGGTCTGCATGGTCAAAGCTATAGTTTTTCCAGTAGTCAGGTATAGATGTGAGAGTTGGACTATAAAAAAGGTTGAGCATCAAAGAGTTGATGCTTTTGTACTGTGCTGTTTGAGAAGGCTCTTGCAAGGCCCTTGAACAGCAAGGAGACCAAACCAGTCCATCCTAAAGGAAATCAATCCTGAATATTCATTGGAAGGACTGATGCTGAAGCTCAAATACTTTGGCCACCTGATGTGAAGAGCCATCTTGTTAGAAAAGACCTTGATGCTGGGAAAGATTGAAGGCAGGAGGAGAAGGGGACGACAGAGGATGAGAAGGTTGGATTGCATCACTGACTCGATGGATGTGAGTTTGAGCAAACTCCAGGAGATGGTGAAGGATAGGGAAGCCTGGTGTGCTGCAGTCCATGGGGTCATGAAGAGAAGGCTATGACTGAGCAACTGAACAACAAGAAACTAGCACATTGTAAAGTAACTATACTCCAATAAAATTAATTTAAAGAAAAAGCTGAGTCCCCCAGAACATCAATGCTGTTGCCCCGGACTCTGAGACTCAGCTGGCCCTAAGACCCTGCCTGCTATGCCCCACTGTCTTGAATTCCACTTAATGTTTTGAGCTTGAAACAGATAGAGGTCTATTGCTCTGGATGCTTGCAATTATTCAGGACTAGTCCTGCAGCCGAATCTTGGTTTCTTTCTCTTCTGACTTATTTGGGCTTCCTAGTTGGCACTAGTTGTAAAGAATCCACCTGCCAATACAGGAGATGGAAAAGATGGTTTGATCCCCGGGTCAGGAAAATCTCCTAGAGGAGGGCACAGCAACCCACTTCAGTATTCATGCCTGGAGAATCTCATGGACAGAAGAGCCTGGTGGGTTACAGTCCGTGGGGTCCTAAAACAACTGAGTATGGCATCTGTGTCTTCAGATCCCCTAGCACGAACCTGCAGTGACAAAGCTCATCATCACAGGCTCAATTTATTTTAATGTTGAGTTGACTGGATTGTCTGATCAATTCATTAAACTGCTGTTTTCCCCTTGAAATTCACAATTTTCAGAGAAATAGTTTGAGGTGCTTGTGGTCATGAGTGGTCCCATGCAAAGACAGGGTAATTAATACCTTTACCATCACAGAGAAAACGTTGTAGGGCTTGGAGCCGGAGCAAGAAAATTGACTTCAAAGGATTGGTACATCTCCCAGATCTTGCCTGCCTCTGTGTCCCAAAGCCATCACTGAGGGAGGTCTGACACAGCTGGCTTCTCTTACTACCTGCCACCACCTGCAAGGCCCGGACATGATGCCAAATCTTTAAGTTCCCACTTGCAGCCAAGTCCCTAAGTCATGCTCTGCTGTTCTCATTTCTTTCCTTTGATTGACCCAGAGAGGGCAGCTGGCAACTCTGTGAGGTGGGCCAGGAGCCAGGCAGGGGCAGGTAGACAGTCAGGTCATGGGCTGGGAAGTGCCCCCAGATAAGAAATGCCAAGGGATGAGAGGTCACTGAGAGGTGGGGTAGAGATACCCCATGTCCGGACTGTCCTGCCAGCCCTGCATGTTTCGGTCTGTTTCTGAAAATAAATCTTGCAATGACTGAAGAAGGGTCAGGTTTGTATGAGCTTAACAGAACAAACCAGCAGTCTCTGGAAGATTCCCAGAGCGAGTGAGTTCTAACTTTCTCTGAGAGGATAAAAAATATTGCACTTCTGAGTAGAGTAGCTTTGACTATTCTACATAAAGGTAAATGCATAAGAGGACAAACAGAGGGTATACACCACAGATAAGATATCCGTGAGTTCAAATTTGATGATACAAACTGGCAAGGAAGACTATTTTATGTTTCCTGTCTATGTAGACATCTCAGTAATAGACAATAAACATCTGATTTACAGAATAGAAGCAGCTGAAACTTACAGGGTATAAACATCTCAAGTGTATGAACATCTGATTGATGATACAGAGAGACCAACCTGTCTGGATTTGCAGTCTTTTCAACCATGGCCATGAACCACCTGGGAGTTTGGGAGTGTGACTGGGGAGTGTGTTTGTTTTTTAAGAGCAATCTGCCTCAGAGAATCTGCATAATTTTTTCCTATAAGGATTGGATTTTGTTTCTTCAGAAGTTTTAGTGAAAAATGATCTCTTAAAAGAAACATAAGTCAAAATCACTAATCCCCAATACAGAAAGCATTTGAAAAGATGTGTTTAAGTAATAAGATGGGTCTGATTTTTTTTTTATACCACATCACTTCTGGCAATTCTTTTTTTCATATCTCTCCTGAAAAATCTCCCATCTGAAAAATGACTTATCCAAAGGGGAAAAAAAATGAGGCACTTAAAGAATCCAACCAAGCCACTATTTTTTTTTCTTTTTCAAAAAATAATGTTATTAATGGTAAAAAAAAAATTATACCAAGTTCTGGGCAAGTCCCTCTACTTCACTAAGTCATTTGTTGTATAAGATATTCCTTGGAGGACTGTTATAATTGAATATAATATACTCTCAGAACCCTTTTGGTAGCTAGCAGTGATCACAGGTAGACTTTCAAGCCTTGCTTTCCAGTTCTCTCTCCCCAACTTTCTCTCTCATGCTGGTAATACGGTGTTCGTAGTCATTAATCCTCTTCCAGCTCTGCCCCTTCATGTCCCCTAGCCACATTCTCTCACTACAGCACATGTTGCTCATCAATGGTAAGAAGAGTTACATGGTTTTGTCAAGGAGCAGGCAAGAACCTCAGTTGCACCCCTCTCTTCAGATGTAAGGCTTTGTTGCTGAACATGATCATGAAATCAAAATAGGCTCTGTATGTGTACCTAATAAAGTGCTCAAAATTACTATTTTTATTACTTCTCTTCTAACTGTAAGTGAAGTCAAACTTGTGAGAGAATCCCAAGAAATTCATCATCATGTTGTCCATTTCCTTTTGACTGTCAGAGGGAATATCTGTTTCTGACCATTTGGATGGTCAGCCTTCTCCACCACATCTACCTGAATGAGAGACTCTTGGAGATGAAAGTGGTCATTTAGTTCAGCGTTTTTCAAATTTTGGACCACATTCCATTATTGAGATATGAGGTCCATCTAGCAAGATGCAACTGTATTAAAAAAAAAATGAAAATGGTCCAGCCAGACTAGAAAGAATGTATGAGTGAATCATGTATAATAAGGGTAAGTATTATTCTTTGAGAATATATTATTTAAGTTATACATAACATATTGTGTATGTGAATACTCATAATGTAAAATGCCTTTCTTACTGTGAGTTACAGCTTAAAAAAAAAAAAAAAACACCTGAAAGTCATGATCAAGTCCATCCCTCCGGGTGATTCCCGTTCCTCCTCCTGATAGAATGGTTTTTAAATATCCACTTGAATCCCACCAGCGATAATGAATTTATCTACTCATGTAATAGCTGAGTCTATGTTCAGCTCTAATTGTTATATTTCTTGCAGTGAGTCAAAAATCTGTATCTGATTAGATGAGGTTCTAATCTTTGGAGTACCACAGATTAATTTTTTTACCCCTTCCACATGTCTGTCCTTTGGGTATTTGATGATGCTATAATTTTCCCAGTGATTTGTTCTATTTTCTTCAGTAGTTTCTCTTGTGGCATCTTATAAAAGCCTCTTAAGTATACCATACCCCTTGTCTGGAAGCATCGAGTGTGGCAGTGTCTTCCTGAGCCAGGGTATTTAGAGTTGAGTACAGTTCTTCATGTTTGACCTGCCAAACCAGGGTATTTAGGAGTCATCAACTCCTTGATTTTGATATTATATCTCTATTAATCTGGCCCCAAATAATATTAACATACAGTTGACTATTATCAAATCTATAGTCAACTAAAATGTAATTTGCATGGCTCTTTCTGCCAAGCCTCACTGCAATGTGCTTAAATATTTTTGGTGGAGAGAAGGAATATAGATTTAGGACTACATCTATTCTTGTTAAAGTGTGTACCTATTGTTCAAGATTGTGCAAATCTTTCTGAATCTACATGCTGCCTTCTTTTAAATTGCTTGTCACAGTTCCCTGTTATCTAAAACTCTGAGGTGCATATCATTTATGACATTGATGAAAGTAACTGCAATCTTGACCAGAAAGGAGAATATCCATTGTTGAAATGCCGTATTGCTAAAGAATGTTTGTGAGTTGACTATTTGAAGTTTATAATATTTTCTATTAGAAAACCTATTCCAGATGATGGATTTCCAAAACATTCAGTTCTCTTTAGAGGAGTACCTACCATTGAGATAGAAACAACGCTTACTGGACTTCTTTTTGGTCATAAACAAGAAGTATGAAAGTGTAATGAGTAGAAAGCAAGAAGTGGGAAGGGAACTTGCAGATTTACTATGACTGATTATTAAACTTTGCAAGCAAGTCTGCTATTTATTGAAGCATAGAAGAAATGAGATATCAATGCTTCAAGGCAAAAGAACACGATAGTACTACAGTTTCCTGATTTCTATCTTAGACGATTTGAAGATCTTGCCTTCATTCTTTTCTTCCTTTGTATATGAAGGTCTGAAACTCCTGATTTCTTTAGGAATTAAAGTAAGATTTATCCATTACTTCTCACTGCAGCTGCAACAACCTTAAATTTCAACCCTTTCCTCTTCATCCATCCTAACACCTACCCACCTGCAAGTCATCACTAGAATGAAAAAAGAAAAAGCTGGGTTAGGAACGGGAGGAAAGAGAAGTATTATGTACTATATATGTTGTTTTGTTGTGAAGTCATTTCTGACTCTTGTGAGACGTCATGGACTGTGTAGCCTACCAGGCTCCTCTGTCCGTGGGATTTCCCAGGCAAGAACACTGGAGTGGGTTGCCATTTACTTCTCCAGGGGATTTTCCTGACCCAGCGATCAAACCCACATCTCCTGCACTGCAGGCAGGATTCCTTAATGCTGAGTCACCAGCTTTCCTGGTGACTCAGTGGCACTATGTACTAAAAGCTATGTTTCCAAATTCACTCAAAAATTATGTGATATGTAGTTTCATTATAAGTTTGCTGACAAGGGAGCCACTGTTCCAGATAAAATTATTCTGAGATCAAGTAACAAAATGACTCTGTGTTCCTCTATGTATGTTTATCAGGATGGAGAATCAACATGAAATATACGTGCTTAAGTATGTGTATAATGAGCAGTCAATTGTCAAGTAAACAAAACACGAACTCCTAGAAAAAGTTTAGAGCAATTTAAATTCTTCTTTCTAAATCCTAGTCACAGAAAACATATGTCTAAAAGGCTGTGACATTTCAGTGAATGTGTGGGAGGTCTAATACAAATGCCATTTCTAATTGGAATCTAAAATATTGAATTACTCTTCAATGAAACGTATAAATAATAGTTATTTCTCCACGTATAGGGGGTAGAAACTTTTACTGCCCATGAGATTATTAGACCAACCTCCGATTATCAAGAAACAATTAATATACAAGGGTAATATGTATGTGTCACTTATCCTCAGGACTCATACATATAAAAATAGTAACACACTGTGAAAATAATGGTAACACATAGAGGTCCCATTATTATTAATTCATTTGACATTCACTGTGATCACACTGGTCTTAATGAATTCATTTGGCATGTGCATATTATCTATACTTTCTAATGTGCTCTATTGTAAATCAGTATTAACAAATGTGTTGAAAACAGAAAAACTGTGACTTTTTTACTTCAAAAAAAAAAAAACCCAGGAGCCTTTAGACTCATACAATGAAAAGCTACAGATTGATATTGTATTTTTATGGCAAGAATTAGTGTACGTGGAGAGCAGTGAAGTAACGTTGTCTCATCCTAAAGATATATTTTCCTAAATCTTTAATGGTTTGTGGCCTCTGAAGAAGAACACAAGTAGATATGTGTACACCAGAACATTCAAGGGAAAAATAACATGAATACATGGATGAATAATGAGGAATTTTAATCATAATGACATAAGCATGGCCAACACCGAAGGGATGTATAGGTACTGACTAGTTTTAAAATACTGCGCAAAGACTGAATGTTGGCTCCAGAACATAGATGCCACATCTGCCAAGATCAGGCTCTTTTTCTTTTCCCCAAGTGTACAGTCTTCTACTCTTATGTTTTTCCCTTGGGCCCATTCAGATTTCTTTGAGGCTCGGTGTTCATTTTTGTGATAGCTCTAAGTGATCAAAAAATAAAAAATAAAATTCAATTCCTGCTCGCTAATGGCCAGGGTTTAGAATCTAGGTTTTTTAGCCACTGCATTTATTTGGGGGATATAATATCCTCAAAAGCAAATAGTAAGTGCCTCAAATAAACTAGATGAACAACATTTCATAATATATATATTTGTCTTGTCTTATCCTTCCATGCTTCCCTGGTGGCTTAGACAGTAAAGAATCCACATGCAATGCAGGAGACCTGGGTTCGATCCCTGGGTTGGGAAGATCCCCTGGAGGAGGGCATGGCAGCCCACTCCAGTATTCTTTCCTGGAGAATCCCATGGACAGAGGAGACTGGTGGGCTACAGTCCATGGGGTTGCAAAGAGTTGGACACGACTGAGTGCCTATGCACAGCACAGTACCCTTCCATAGTGCTTGGTGCATTGCTGGACATTTCCTAGCTTTAAACTAGTTCCACATTACTTGTGTGATAGCTACATGAATTTAATTTTTAAAAATCTCTCCACCACACTTGTTTGTATGACAATTCTCTCTGCTGATGATCTGGCTCCTTTTCACAGATCCTTCCCCTTTCTCATTTTACATGCATGTAAGGAAAACACAAAACCTCTTGCACTTCCTCAATCTCCTTAAATCTCTAGCGTTTGATTTTTTTGTTGTTGTTCTACATCAACTTTCCACACAAAGCCTCATCATAATACAACAGTGCTGAGATCTCAGCATCTTTCAAAATCAATCCGCATATCTCTGCAGTATATGCTAAATGTTTGCAAAGGACCTGCATGAAGGCAAATGAAGTGTGCAAATGAAGTATGACTGTATCTAGTGATCCTGTATCATGATGGAGTGAAACAGGCATGGATGCTTTGAGATCTCACTGAAGCAGGGAAAAGGGGAATGCAAGGGAATCCTAGAGAAATTTCACTTTTCAACACAATGTTTATCCTCTGAGATACCAAAGACCTCCAGGATATTATAGGTACTGTTACTGGTGCCAGAACAACCATATTTACAACTCTGTGATGAATTTCTATTACTCCTTGAGTTTGCAACCTAGACGTAACTTATTCCTGAAAGTCTTCAATCTCTTCTCCTGAATCCATGTTTAAAGAACATAGCTCCTCTGTCTTGTAGTTCCAATTCTCTGCAGACTTGACTGTCTTGATAGTTAACTAAACCATAGACTCAGGGAAGAAACAGACTATATCCATGTTGATTATCCTTGGGTTTCTAATATTTAGTTCAGTGCCTGAAAACTTAACACATTCTCAACGAGTCATTTTCAATGGATGAATAAAATAGAGATGACATTTGAATTGAACATCCAAGGAGGGGGCGGGGGAAAGAAGAAATTGTTTAGAATAAGAAGGTGTGTGAGGTTGACGTTGAGGAAGGGGATGAGAGTTGGGGATAATCTGGAAAGATGGCCCTGGTGTGACAAGTGAGAGTTTCTGATCATTTCCTCTAAGATCAGGGACAAGGATGTCCACACTCACCATTTTATTCACTCTTGCCACTTTTATTCAACATAGATTTGGAAATCCTAGACAGACCAATCAGAGAAGAAAAGGAAATTAAAGGAATCCAAATTAAAAAAGAAAAGGAAAAACTGTCAGTATTTGCAAATGACATGATACTATATATAGAAAATCCTAAAAATGCTACCAGAAAAATACTAGAGCTTATCAATTAATTCAGTAAAGATGCAGGAAGTTTCAGCATCTTGAAGATTAAGAATTGTTAGAACACTTTAATAGAGAAATGACATGAGCCCATGTGTATTTCATAAAGATACCTCTAAACACAGGCTTGGAAGATAGATCGGAATGTAATGAGTAACAGTCTGAAGACAAATCAAAGTCTATTTTACCAGTTTAGGTGAGAAATTATGAAACTTGTAAAGAAAATGGAAGACAAAAAGAAGATGAGACAGATAAAGAAATTTTGGCAGAGGGAAACTCCTCAGTGTCTCATTAAATACTGAGGATAAAAGAAAACAGACGAAAATACCTTTAAGTACAAAACCATGAATAGAACACGATTGTAAGGACAGTGAGAAAAATGGAAGCAGGATTTGGCAGGTTTGGATTTTCACGTGTTGACCTTCTAGGTGGTAGTCACGGCATGTAAGTGGAGATGGCCTATGGACAGCTGAGAAGGGATAAAGCACAGTCCGAAGAAGCGCACCAGACTTTTGGGTTCAAATACTGATTCCACCACTTACGATGTGCCAAAGCTTGAACAAGTGACTTAACTGTTTGGTGTCTCAGGCTTCTCGCTCACAAAGTGTGAAAAATAATAGCATCCACTTCACAGGGCTTCTGTGAGGATTAAATGCTTCACTTGTGTAGGTAAAGCCTCTTGAATACTGTCCAGCACAGAGTAAGCTCTATTTAAATATCTGACATTGTTGTTATTACTGCTGTTGTTCTATGGAGATACTGAGCTCTAGAGAAAAACCTGGGTTGGATATGTAAATTTTGTAGTATTGGCAAATATGTAAATGTCAATGTTTAGAGGTGAAATAGATCAAAACATGCAAAAAACATCTTTAACTCTAACCTACCCCTTCTCTCCAGGGATAGCAAAGCTCCATGTGGCAAGGAACCAGTAACATCATCTTCTCTTTGTTACCTTCCTCTTCTGGGATGCTTGTAATTGCAGATCTCATCTACAACGTATGAGTTCTGATTTGGAAAACCTTTTTACACATTTACACCAAAAGTTCCCTGGTGCCTGTTCCTCATTAAGAGTTCAAGCATTCACCGTCTTCTGGACAATGCACTAAACAGATTCTTATCTTTGTTTATATTTGAATTTTTTGGAGGGGGACTTAGAAGTCATCAAAGAGATTTATACACACCATTTCTTTTTGGTTATTATAGCCAATATATTTAATCTCTCTCCCGCCCCATGTCTCTCTCTTACACACACACACAGTCAAAAAGAAGTAAAGGCATTATCTCCATAACTGACTAGATAAAGTAGCATTAAATAGATATGTGAAATGCATAGTTTCAGGAAAACGTATAGTTTTAAGAGAACTAAATATTATCTAATCTAGCCCTCTCACATTGCAAATGTGAACAGTGGACCCAGAAAGATTATTTGATGTGCCTATGATCATATAAGAATTTGTTTGCACACTGAATTTTACAATACAATTTAGCTAGAATACAAAATCTATAGTACAGAGATAGACCCTATGCCAATTGTGTAACTGAAAGTACTCATGATGGAAGTCATGATTTTTATCACAGCTGAATTTGTTCACTAATATTTTAAGAAAAGACACTTCTACGCTAATATACAACAGACAAACTTGTCAGAACTAGAGCCCACCAGTGCCCAGAATTATTATCTACACTTATAAAAGCTTTATCAATAAGACAACGAATATATTGTGCTAGCCAAAAAGTTTGTTCGAGCGTTTTTGTATCATCTTATGGAAAAACCTAAATGAACTTTTTGGCCAACCCAATATTATGTTTGTTTTTATACTGTCAATACATCTACACATATGATCTCATTTCATTCTTAGAGTGTCTCTCTTATTTAAAAGGGATGAAATGAATTTCTACAAACTGTTCTTTGGGGACTTACTAAAACACATGGTATTTTGTGAAAAAGTAGAATCAGTATACAGATTTTTCCCAAAATTGTGTGCAAGCTTAATTTTATCACCTTTAAAGAATTCTCTAGTTAAATACATCTTTTTAAATAATGGTGGCATATTTTCTTACACACAGACACACCTGTTTGTCTGACTACAAGTACTTAAAAGGTATTATTAATGACTGTCCAAACACTATAGATGCAGCTGTGTTTGTGTAATAGTAAGTGACAAATAATAAAACAAGGAAGTTACTTTAGCATCACAAAGGAGAAAGACTATTACCTAGGTTTATTCAGCCAAATATGCTTTTGCTTCCAAAATGATATTCACTAGATTAGGAGAAATGATGAAAGAAACATTATCATATGATTTTCAATTTTTAAAAATTCATACAATATGTTAAGGAAGTGGTATTCACTTTTTCTTCATTAAGACCAAACTGTCAGAATATATTGAATGAATTGATTTACATAAGTAGATAAATTACTAAGGTAGAAAACTACAAATTAATGTCCACTTTTCTGACTTAAAAGCAAAGTCATACCTAAAATAATATATTTTAATAGCACTCATCTGTGTGAACTTCCAACAATGAGTTTTAAGAGAATCATTACTTAGTACCATTCAGCAGCCTTCAAAAATGATTAATTGTCAGTACTATCTCTGTATCTATTTTTTAAAGAAGTCCTGAAATACATCGCTCACATAATTGGAAATTCTACCTGCTACTTACTTTATCAAGATGTAATCTTAATATATATATATATCTATTTATATAATACAGTTCTGAAATGTGAAAAATAACCCATCTATCATTATCTGCTCTTAGGGTTTTTAAAACTTTTATTTTTTTTTCTGAGAATTGTGGTAAGTGAAGCAGACAGAAAATACATAGAAGCATATGAGAAAAAAGATAAAATAAATTCCTCTTTTATTTGAAATAATCCACATATATTTATTTTACAGTGATTTTATACTTCATAATGTGAACATGAATTTTTTCTGTTTTTAATAGTGAATTCAACTTTAATTTCTATTTTGTATAAAAGAAAAGCCTAAAAGCAATAACCAAATAAAGCTGAAAGATTGACTCTTAACATACCCTTTCCTGTTCATCCGGGCATGTACCATTCCACCCCATCTTGATGAAGTGAGCAAATGTGTGTCTGACTTATCAGAAAATTCAAAAATCCAACTTTTGTCAGAAAGACCATAAATTGTATTTCTAAACCATAAAATCTTGGAAGGCATTTTAAAGAAACTTACAGAGAGAATCAAAATTAATTTGCAACACATTAACAAATAATTTTAATTTTAAAACATGTTAAATGGCAGGTTTGTTTTATATGCAAAATGTAAAATTACATTGTGGGGAAGGATGGGAGGAGGCATGCCTTGACAGTTTCAAGTCATCAGAGAGCATGATACTTGAAAAATCTGAAGACAGATGGAAAATTATTTGCTCCATAACACAAGACTCTAGAGACCCATCAAAGGGTGAAAGTTCTACACAGCATACGAAACGATTCTTATTTTTAAAAATAACATGCCTGCTGATGATAACAGAGGTGATCACTGCTGCTAACAATAGCCACCGTTGCGGTTCTAACGCTTACCAATACGCAAGGTGTTCCTACCAAAACGATTTTCTGTACTCCTTCTATGTACCAGCACAAAGAAAGGAAGATTTTCTGTAGTCCTGTTTGAAAACTCCATGAAAATGACCACAATTAATTCTTTCCTCTTGCCCAGATGAGGGCAATTAACACAATTTCTGAACGGAATGCTGTGCCTTACTGTATTGACCAATTTTACTGGAGTGGGACAAGCGGATGCGTTTGAACTCATAAAGATGTTTGCTGCATTAATGTTGCCCCAGACACATTATTGACTGGACGGATGACTCAGCACGTCCCTGTAGGGTGTCACAAACTTGCAAAACAGGCAAAGTGCAACCTGTGGATGGCAACCTACCATCTGCTGAGCTGACTCATCCCCAGATACACACTAGAAATATTCCCACATCAAAGCAAAACAAGAAAGAGGTTATCTGAAAATAAATTACATTCTTAACTTGGAGCAAGCATACTATAGTACAAATAGCTAAATTAAGATAAAGAATTTTATTGAACCTCATCTCAGATCAATTGTTTCTGAAATACTACAAATGGCTTTACTGAACCCAGAGGAGTACCCTGGTGGATACTTTGCAATTGGACGATAATTACAAATGTGTGCTATGGTGAGCTGAAAATAAACTTTTCCATGAACTTTTTAAAAAATCAGTATTGAAAGAAGGTAGAATTAGCTATCTGGGGAAACTTAACAAATTATATTCTATATTTCTATAATTTATGTATATATAAATTATATATAATTTCTAATTATATATACACCTCCAAGCACATATATATATAAGATTGTTTTGCCTACTATACTATTCTATATGTGTAGTCAAATATTTTCTATAACTTTTAAAAATAAATAGTGAGCCTCCTGGATGATATAAAGAGAGCCTAGACCAAATGTTGAAATTCCTGAATTAGGATTATGACTGTAAATAAATTACTGAAAGTAAAACACAAAGACAAAAACAAAAAAACTCACATGATTATAATTTAAACTGTTTAATCTCAGCCTTATCTGAATCGATCCATCTCTCTGTCCACACATACACACACACACACAGAGGCATGCATATGGCAGTACTTTTTAAGCCCATTCTGATTTCTCCGGCTATTTTTGAAGTTGCTTCAGTAGCTTATTCTGGAATTTTCTAACAGCCACTGCTAAGGAGAGGTTTTGTCTAAAGAGAGGAAACATGGAGTGGACAACTGTGATACTTCTTGAGAGGGAGTGGAGGCCTAACACACAGTATCCTCAGTGGAGCAGAAGACAAGATTTCAGGCCAGTGACTGCTTTGGGAAGGAACATGGGTCCTTTTCAAAATCTCAAGGCTGTTGCCTGCAAAGGAATGAATGAGCTTCTTAGCGCTCCGACAGTTTGCTGAGGGGGTGCCCTCTGCTCACCTGCCACTCGGTCTCCCACTGCCCTTTAGAGGATATTATTACAAGACTTAGAGGACCCAACTAGCAGCAGCTACAGAAAGAAGTCATAGCTGCTGGGTGATCTTCACCTGGTATGGGATCCTAGGCTGGCAATTCTGCCCGGTTTCCAAGGAGGCAAACACTCTTGCCTTTGCCAATTCCGCAAATGATTCTTCATGACAAATTTACCATTGAGTGAGATCTGGTGGCTCAAACACTGTCTGCTGTGTGCACTCAATCGGAGGATTCAGGACACTGAATTATGCAATTTGTTTAAGTTTATTATAATACACATCTATATAAAATCATACACATGCAAACAGGACAATGGTCAAGCCAATGCTTTCTGTCAGTATACCAGTAAACTTGTAACAAACCCATTTTAATCTCTTATATATTCAAGGTTGCCAAGACCTACAATTACTTGTAAATGATTATGTAGATGGCTAAATATCCACACAGCTTAAGAAAAGTTTTGGAGCTCGGTCTAGGGCATGGGTAATTAATAAACAGTTCTTACAGTTTTGTTTTCCATTCCAACATCAAATGTTTGATTTTGCTGGCTGAATGAAAAACTGAAACTCTTAGAATGAGCTAATGTTTACCCCGTGGCTTATCCTGATTTTGCCACCTAGTAATCTCGAAAATCCCACAGAGGGAGCGTTCACGGGGTTCGGAGATGAAGAACCTAGAAGAAAACCCAATGGAAACATAAAGACTTATAGTCCAGCACTCTCTAGGTGTACTGATGGTGAGCATAATGATAACCAGCATCATGCTTACCAATACAGTACTAAGTATACAGTGTGTGTATAAAATTGGATTCAGTCCCTCAAATCACCATGCATGTTAAATATCATCTTCTCATTTAGAAGAAACAGGCTTTAGAAAAGCCAAGGGGAAGCTCAATGGTGAAGCCAAAAAATCCCCTTAGATGCCTGACTGCAAAGTTCAGGTCTTTCCACAGCATCCCCTCCAAACACTCTGCGATGATTTTCCATGGTCATCTTAGGGAGACCAGCTTTGCATGCAGTTCAATACCCTTTGACAGAAGCCAGAAATTTTCATGATTTTTAGGAGTTAATATCGTCTTTAGAATTTCAGGGGCCAAACTATCAAGAGTGGAAATTTTTTTCATGTCCATATTATTCTCCAGAAGCGGTTCTGGATGCATTCATCAAAGCTCAGACACCATATTACCCTTTCTCTAGCATCCTTCAGGGATATAGATGGATCTGAATTCAATAGGACCAGAACTAACTGGGATACAGATGTTGAAAGAGGGCTCTCAGATTTGATCATTGGACCTAGGCCTTTCACCTGATGAGCTCTATATTGCTAGAAGGTGCGATATCTCCAGGTGTTTTGTTTTAGGTAACTGTCAGGCGTGCTTGTATTGGTGTCAATACTAAAAATTAGAAACTAAACACTAACAAAACAGAACACATACTGGTGATCTATGAACCTCGCCAACCAAGATTATATATTGGGTCTCATTATAGCTCTTCTACTGTCTTCTCATTGAAGATGTCTTGCATTCTCTAATTTTTACATCTAAAATTAGAATCATTTTCCTGGAGCAAAGACATAGTATTATGCATTTTTATATTCCTAATAATGTTTTTATTTGTAAGTACATAATCCATGAACTGAAGGCAACTTATGATTTTCAACATTCTCAGACACTTCATTATTTTATTTAGTGAGATCCCATCAATAATGAGTCACATATAAATTTCTCACTCACAAACACATCTGTAGAGTATATATTTTGGATAAACTGCATTCAATGTTCTATTAGAAGATTATATTTTTAATCTATAAGAATTCATTAACTCATAGCAGGTGCTAATGTAATTATGAGCTCTCTTGGCATTCTAATATTTTGAAAATTGCATAGATACTGTCTTTAGGTTTATTTTCTGGTTGTAATCTACTACACCGCTTTTCTTTCTAACCTGGATCACATTTTTATGTTAAGGCTCTGCACCTCAGAAAATAGAGGTTGGTAATGAAAACTGTAACACAACATTAACTGTGGTGTCGTAAATAGCAGTGCTATAAACTTTATTGAGATGCATCTAATATAAGTACACAAGAAAGGGCTCAAAAGCTTAAGAAGACTTAACTTACCCTATTTGATTTTATCTGCGATTCATTTAGCTGAAGATAAGACAAGTGCAAGCTAATGACCTCCTTTTTTATATATCTAATTTTCAGTTATGCTTCAGTATTATCATATACACTTCTAAATGAGCCATATTCTTCACAGCTAATTGGTGGGGCCAGTGAAGTGGATCAACATGCAATGGTACTTTGTCTTATTCCCAGTTTGAGTCCTTACTGGGTATTTAAGCTGACAATGTGAATGCGGCAAGCTTCCAGATTTCAGCTGTGCTGGCAGCGAAGGCCACTCCGAGAGATGGGCAGAATGGCTTTGTGTGCGCCATTCATCAGCGCACACATTAAAAGGAGAGGAAGGGTGTGTGGTTTTCAACCTTCTGTACCTGGCGTGTGTCGCTCTCACGCTGAGGTGTATTGGGGGAGTGAGGGCTAAAGCTGGAGTATTGTCAAGGTAGCAAAGTCTAGATCTGATGTATTGTCAAGAAAAAAAAGATAGTTTTGCAAAGTGCTTTCACAAAATACAGTCTTAGACACACAAACGCATATTAAGGTTCCCCATCTCCCTCCCACTCCCCAATTTTTGAGTGTAATTCTCATTTCTCTATTTATGTTAGGAGTTTTAAATTTTATAATAATATTTTCACTTATAACTTTATATAAAAACTGAAGGGTTTAAAATGAGATATCTTTGACATAAACATTTTTAATTTCAGTATTAAAGAGTTCATTTGAAACAGGTATTCCAATCATTTTAGGCATCATTTAGTTTTATTTTACATTACTTAGAGTTATAGCTCATGTGTTTTAAGATTAACTCCTTGTTGATCAAAACTGAAATGCTTTGTTCACTCACTATGATACTACACAGCCGTGTAGCATTAATGAATTAGCCGTATCATTATCAACCTTTCCCAATTTCATATATTAAGTACATTGTTCATCTTCTCTACATGGTATGTTTAAAACTTTACTGTTTGAAAACATATTTTAACATATTTAAAGATTTCACTTTAGAAATTATTTTTTGCCATCGAATAATGCTGTTTTTCACATGAAATAGAAAATCAAAGAAATACTGTTTTTATTTTTTTTTAAGTCTCCTTTCACTGTACCTTTAGTACATCTAATATAAATTAGACAAGTAATGAATAATGTGCCAGCAGGAATCTTCTTTCCTTTGGCATTAATCTCTCAGTTTTAGATAGAAGCATTGCTATTTCTAGCTTCAAGAACACAAATATGTACTAAGAGAAATAAATTATACACCTATCAGATTATAGCCAGTTTAAAAATTCAGGTTAAAAGTGTCCTTTTTTCAATACTCTATTGTAATTCTCAAAACAAATTAGGAAAAATTAATCACTACAATGAAAATATTAATAATTTGTGTTGCTTTAGATTTATTTCAAAGGAGATCATCAGTGATTGCAATTTAAAATCATTACAGTACATCTCAATTTATGCTTTAAATTCTCATCTGAAAAATAAATTAATATAACTGCTAAAAAGGAAGCTTGAGGCTGCCGATTCATGTTACCTAAAGAAAAACAACTTCACTGTTATTTTGGATAATCTTTTATTTTTCTTTCTGTAACAAGAGTCTTTCTGCTCTCGGTAGGTATGCATATTGTTTCAGCTTTCCATTTACAAAATAATCCTAGAAGAAATCTCATTGACTTTTAATTTTTATAACTCTTTGTATCAATATTTAACAGAGGTAGGTAATCATTTCCAGGATAGCTAGCCCAGCCTTACATAAAATTAGGCAGGGTAGGAAATTACTTTCATTATTGCCTCTTTCCCCTCTCCTTTCAAAGAGGAAGAAATTAATTCATCTGTTAGGCTACATGTAAAAAAAAAAATTAGTTCTGATCTTTATATAGTTGTGTAATTTAAATTAGTACCTGATTCTCTAAAGTCCACAATTTAGGACAGAACAGAATCTACTGCAGCAACTAATTAAACACTTACTGTAAGGTTAAGTTTTTCATTAAATCAATAGGCCCCTCGTGTCAGTTACAAAGCCCTAATTACTATGCAGTAAATTTAGATTGAATTTGAATTAAGGACTGATTTCAATCTAACCACAGCATGTAAATATTGTAAATTACTAGAATTACAGTTCAATAAAATTGAATGGATTTCACTTTAGATAAACCAAATGCAAATGGGAAGGAAGAAAAAAAAAAAAAATAGACCTGATGAAATTTCTTCCAAACATCTTGCCAAGAAGCATTACACATCGCATATAGGATATTGTTTTGGCAATGAGCATGTCACAGCTCAATAGTTCTACCTCGCTTTAACATGTTTTAATATTTGATTATCTATAGTAAAAATGAATAAATTTAATCTCTCCCGAGTGATCAAGCAAAATGATGGTTAATGTGACCGCTTACTGTGTTGCTTTAGTTTGATGACTGTATTGTTGTGCTAAAGCACAGTATGAAATCAGGTTATCAGGTTATAACTAGCTGGGATAAAATACACACACGCAGGAATGCACACAAGACCTGGGAAGTAACAAAACAAGCTGTGTTCTAAGCCTAAGTCAGATCCTTTAAAGTCAAAAAAGAAAAATAAAACACAAAACTAAAACTGTACAGACAGTAAGCTCTGAGTGAAAAAAAAAAAAAACTGTTGAAAGTTTCTGAACATTTCATTTTACCTTAAATAAGTATTCTGTGCACAAGAAATAAACTAGAAAATCAAGGCACCAAAGACAAGCTTTGACAACACACAAAGCAGAGCTCAGTACTGATCAGAGATAGGAGGGGGCAAGTTTGCTGATAAAGAACTGATCGAAACACCTAACAATTTCTGCACAGCCTTTTAAAAGAAAAGTTGGAAAGATTTTTATAATCAGATGAATCACACAGCCTACACTAGTGCTATACCAACCTTTCTCTTGACTTGGGCAGAAAAAGCCAATCAAATATAAAATATCAACATGACATATGTCATACAACCACATTTAAGAAAATTTTAGAAAAAACAATCTGTAACCAGAAAAACAATTCACTTGCAATTAAATGTTAAGTCAAAATCTTCTTAAAAAGTACCTGTGGTGGAGATAAAGCCCAGGATATTCCACATCTTCTGTTTTAATTCTTAACATTTATTTTGGGAAGACTTTCTCCCAGAATTAATTCTAAGACCTGCAGGTGGGTTTGAAAGAGTTCCACCTTATTACAGCTAAGGATTTAATCCACGGAGTGATTATGAATGCTTCTGCTTTCCTTTCTGATGAGGTTCACTCAATTAGCATCATAGTGTGAATGAAGTCCTATTTGTGACAACAAATGGTAAAATTATACTTCTCACTACAGATAAGTGTCACAGGGTCTCAAGCTGTAAAAAATAGTAATTAAAAAAAAAATACCTTTCCGAAAGCAATGTTAACTGGCAAGACAAATACCGTTTTTTGGACCATTCACTCTGAAATTAGCAGGGATTATTTGTCCAGACTCAATCTGACGGTTCATATTGTCTTTTCAGTATAAGCCCCCAAATTCTCTTTATACTATGTTAAAGAAGAAATTCAGACTTAGTCACTCACAGTTGTATTTTTATAAAATTCTTATGCTTTTGTGCCTGAAAAGGGTAACGTTATACACCCAAAATAGTGACAATTATTTTTAGTATCCAAAATATTCTGTCTCTTTGGCACAAAAAGTGGATTGTTTATATTCTAGGTATTTGAACATCATATGTCAGGAAGAATCATTGCTTCTGAAAGGCCTTTGCCTTTCTTCCATTTTATTTATGTCTGCTTCTTTGAGATTTTAGTCAATAGATGAGAATATAATTAAAGAATGGTAAATTTTACAGACATATAAAATAAAAAGTTGGTAAAATACAGAGACACAAAACGTCCAACAAATCTTACAGAAACTATTTGGTAAAAGCTCAGGTAACAAAAAAAAACACAAAGAAGAGATTATCTTTCATGTTCCTGAGAGAGCCTTTTTTTTGGGAAGGTGAAAGAAAATTTTTCTGCAGTCATCAACAAAGTATCTATTTGATCATCTTTAGTGAGTATATATATATAAAAAGAAAACAGACCAATCCCTCACACTTATGAATGCACTCTATGAAACAAACACACTTTCTTCCCAGCAAGTCTATAAATGCAACCATAGTACTCACTTTTTTTATGAGTTTAATGATGAGGATGAACAAAATAAGCACTTGGACCACAGTGAAACAACAGTGGAAACCATGTTTGCATAAATGACAAAATACAGGATATGGAAGTTAAAGCAAACAGTGCTTAGTGCTGGTGAATTAAGTGACAGGAGGCAGGAAACACATATAGAACTATTTTCAGGCTAGATGTAGAAAGGGCTTGCTTGCTTTTTGAAAGGAATCCATTACAAGTTTTCCCTCTAATGAGAAGGCAGTCAACTTGACTTTCCTGAGGACTGATTATCAATCAATACTTCTGAGTTGCTTTGATGTTCAACTCTATCAGAGCAGGCCTGATAGCTTTTCGCTGCTAACTAACATCCTAATAAAGAACCAAATCTGAAACACTGTGACCCGGCAGCACGGCTGCTAGAGATCTGTATTTTAGACATTTCGGGAAGAAGGTATGAGCATAAAGATCAAACTTATTATAAGAACGATGATCGCTAACCTTTATTGAGCGCTTCCTCTGTACTAGACATATAAAATGGTGATCTCTCTTTTCGTACATGAACAGACTGAGGTTTAAAAGAGGAGAACTGTGCCCAACGCCTCACAAGAGAGTTGGGAGTACAGCTGGGGTTCTGTGTAGGCTGCTGGAATAAATTAGTCACTACGAGTGCAAATTCTAGAGCCAGATGGCCGGGATTTGCTGCTTTCTGCTTATGTTACTTTATTCAAGTTAATTAACCTTTCTGTGCCTTTAGCTTCATCTCTGTAAAAACTGAGATAATCATAAATACTCCATGGGCTTGTTGAAGATAGGAACCGGTGACAGTAAATATTCACATCAATTCCTTCCCTCAATGCCTAAAATATATTTATCCGAACATAGCTGGGTTGGGGAGGGAGTTATAAACAACTCAAATACCCTCCAGTGTGGATGTCCATATGAATGGAAAGTATGAAACCTTAAAAAAGGAGAGATTTATATGGACTGTCACACTAAGCAATATATTTCTAAGAAAAAGCCTGGAGGATGAGCACTGACTGTTTATAGACGATATCAGCTGATGAGGGGAGATGCTGGTGGTGGGAAGATTGACTTTTTATTTGGTACATTTCTGTATTGTGTGAATGTGTCATAGGTAGATTGTGCTACTTCTGATATTTATCTTAAAGGAATAAAGATGATTTAAAAAGCCATCTTTATTGCTTTAACATAAATAAAGCAATGCTTATGCTAATTTACTTAAAGCATAAATATTAAATAAAATCTTCTTAGATTTTTATTTTTCTCATAAAACTCTTAATTGCAAAATTCTTCAACTTTATCCTGAACTAGGCATACTTTCATTGAAATATTTAATAGTGATTTCTTATGGAGAATTGTTGAGATGGTTTTATTCCATTAATTTAATGGCAAATAGCTTTTTTAAAAAATCTCCAGTACTAAATATTTTTTCTCAGTTTTGAATCCTCATTTCCCCTATCTTTTATCCTTGAGATAATTTGCTGACACTTATCAATCTTGGTCATTAACATTTGCATAAACCATTCATTTAACTTTTAAATCCCACATTTTGGGAACTTATTCATTTTGGCAGAAAGAAGCAAAAGCAGGGCAATCAAAGTCAGACAACCAATTCATTAAAAGTGGGCATTTATTCTAGAATAACATCAACAACTCATTCACAAATATAAAATGTTCTCTTTATGTATATTATAATAATATGACCTTCATGAAAATGTCCCTATATACTTAACGTTGAATTTTATGTTTGGTTAATGGTCAATACTGATAGTAAGTTTCCATAAAATATGAATCTATCTCTCAATTTAATGATTGGTTTTAATCTTTCCCAAATTAAATAGAATTTATTAAACACACATTTTTTCCATTATTGATAAATAGAGACACATATGTAAGCATTGTGCTCCCAACCTCACACTTTTTGTGACTTGCTATATGAGCAGCTTTTCCAGGTCCCAATCTGAATAAATAAAACATGCTATGTGCTTTTATTTTGTATGGATACTAAAGAGGGCAACAAAAACATTTTAAATAAATGTGCTAGGTTTCTCAGCAATTCAATTATTAAAAATTGATCTGGGTTTCTGTGTAGGATAATCACAGATCAATAATTAGCCCTGTAAGAATACTGGAATTACTTTTAACTTTATTTGTGTGATCACAAAGTGATGTTGGTGAAATGTAAATAAATATTATTGGTCACTGTGATTTCTAAGTAATAGTTGAAAATGTGCAGTGGTATAGAGGTTAACATCTTACACAGGACTTTCAAAATATTCTCTCTCCCCTTTAACCTCACACCTATGCTAGGAGGTGAGTTACAGAAGTTTGATCATTCTCAGGTTAGAGCTGAAGGAACTGAGCTTATACCCTGAAATGGTAATTTTTTTGTACCATTTTAAGTCTATTCAGAAAAAGAAAAAATGCATACAGTATATACAGAGAACAGGTCAGAAAATATCTACTCAGTGTCAACAAAGTAGGATGAATCATGATTTTATGTTAAATGAGTCCTATTAAATTTTTCCACACAGCCCCATAAGGCCAGCCTCTTTCGTAACTGAGAGAGATGGCATTTCTGAGAGTGGAACAGAGGGCCATGTTTACAAGAGAAAGGAAGACAGGAGGGGTAGACGGACAGACAGCTCCAGTACTAAACTCATTTTGTTGGAAGAAGGGATTTTTAATTCCTTCTGGCAAAGACTACAGGGCTTTGCTCTAGAATCCAGCTCCAAAATGTACAAGTAATTTGTTATTTGCTTTGTGATGTGAGTCCACTGAAGCATTAGGTCCTGTAAGAAATGCTTAGTTTTAAGTCTAAGCCTTCTGCTGATGCTTCTACCAAGGAGGGAATTATCTACCTTTCCAATTAGCATTTTGCAAGGTGTTCATAATGGTTATCTCACATGATATTTGAAAATGTCACTGTTGAAAATAACCACATGAAATTAAAAGTTAATATTAGGAATAGATTTTAAAAACAATTTTAAAATTGACCTCATTAATTGACTAGCAGACAACACAATGTTCATTTATTTAGAATGGCCTCTGCCATGGGGTCAGATTCTGAATCCCTGCCATTTTGTCATTTCCCTCTCCTACAAGCAAAATCCAGAAAAGAAAACCTTGCATAAGGAGGTACAGGACATTACTTATTTATATGTAAAACCTTTATTCTATTTTGTTATTTTAGATTAAATCCCGTTTCAATTCTATTCTCTCAGGGAAGCATTAACAGTTTGAGCTCAGCGTGAAAACCATCAACCACTTGAGCTGAAATTTAGATTGGGCAATTTTGTCTGGTGAAGTAGAAAAGGACATGTGGAATGGCAGGGAACAGAATGGCTTCTGGAAAGGCAGATGTTTTAATAACATGTCATCAAGTGGGAACTTCAGATATCTAAATTTAAATCTCTTGATATATTTAAGGAAAGTATGCAGAAGAGAAAGGATGCTCTTTTACGGCAAGAATGAATAAACCCATCTGTCTTCTGGAAATGGCTAGTGCATATTTAAAAGCAATGATTAAATTAAAAAAACAAAAAGCTATTATAACCTGAAGTTTCCATAGCGAGTGGACAGCATGGAAGTTTGGGGATTTGTGGTCTTTTTTTTCCCAAACAGTTGTGACAGTAGGGGTGTAATCATGTTGTATATCTATTAGCCAGCAAAGAGAAGTAGTACAATTACAAAAGAAATTCTGAGTCCACTTAAAGATGACATTTTAATGAGAGACCATACTAATACATGTCTTTAAATTTTTGTGTTTATAGCTTTTTCAGAAGGAACTAGTAAGGGTATTATCATACCCTATGATAATGTTACATTAGAATAAACTCCAAGCTTGTAGCACATTTGCATTTTATGGACTGATTTTCATGAGCAAAACTATAATTGCTCCTTTGCGAAGAGAATGGCTACACATAAAGTCCCTATAGTCTCCCAATATGCTCATTTATAAGCGCTGTTCCATTAAGGATAATTGAAATATTTGCCACCAGCATTTAATTGATATGATTATAATTTTTATGGAATGTTTGAAGACAACTTTTAATATAATCTAGTCCATTTCTCATATGCAAGAGTGAACTGCAAATATTTTTCCATCATTAATGATTTAGCCTATCCTCTTTTCTGTGAAGGGTAGAGGAATGATTAGGCTGGTAAAAAAATCCCTCAGCCAACACTCAAAATATGTAAAACCAAACTTGTGGGCTCCTGTTTTCCTCTTTGTATGTACTCACAGGATTCAGAATGAATAAATACTTGTGAGTAATTGGAAACATCATTAGCGACAATGAATCACTCCCAGATACTCATGCTCCAATGCTTTCCAATTAGTCGGATCCGAATTTTTCGTTATTGTTGCTGGCAGCAATTTGGCGACTGAAGGTTTCAAGCTCTAAGAAAATTATTTTACACATAGAAGACAACTCTTTTTAAAACAAAGGCTTTAGCTGGGAGCAAATCTCAGGTCATATTTTGGGTAGCCTTGACTATTTGACAATAAAATTTTTTTAGATAACTATGATATATATGGGTCTTTCTGTTTGTATTCCAAATATTTTATCAGAAAAAATACACACAAAAAAGTCACCCAATTTATTTTGAATGTTTCCTGAACTTTCAGGTATAAAATACACAAGTGAGATAGAAACAGATCTTGCAAGTGTCTGTTAGTAAGT
This sequence comes from Antilocapra americana, assembly GCA_007570785.1. Classification (NCBI taxonomy): domain Eukaryota; kingdom Metazoa; phylum Chordata; class Mammalia; order Artiodactyla; family Antilocapridae; genus Antilocapra; species Antilocapra americana. The sequence continues at coordinate 4,614,678 of ML660774.1, read as the reverse complement.
CAGCAGGAAGAAGGAAATGTAAAGAAAAGAAAAATATTAATGGAAATATAAATATTGAAATAGGAAGACATCTCAAAAGATCACTTATTCAAATCCCCAGTTTTCAGGCCTTTTTCTCTAATCAAGTTCTTATTTGAAGTAACTAGATCACTAAAGAATTTGGGGATTTGCTGAGGGCCCAGACTAGTGAGTGGTAGAAGAAAATATAATGATGCATAAGAGAATTTAAGAAACATTCTTTAAGTAATTCAATGGATGAATGAATGAATGACCCAATTCGTTAGGTCTTCGTGTTTTCTCTTGGGAAAATGACCTAAACCTCTGTCACCCACAGTTTCCTGGTTGGTAAAATGAGGCAAATAATACAGAAGGCTCTGCAGCTCTTCAGATCAATGTGATAAGGCAGGAAGACCATGTGTGTTCCTTTTCAGGTATTGTACACACATGGGCTATTATGATGACTGTACACATATAAGCTCTTATAATTATTGTTCCTCTTTGTGGAAATGAGTATCAAAGTCCCAGCCAGAGATACATACATCTAAGATAGAAAGGGCTTTCTTCTACTTAACCATGTGAAGAGAAGAGATACCGCAGAAACCTTGACTTTGGCCATCGCCAGCACATTCAAGACATTTATGGGTACATTCTTTGAGAAAATGTAATAGATAGTTCTCTAAAATGAATTGCACATTCTTTTAAGTTTAGCACATAATTCTCTCTTACCTCTCTTGAATAAGATGCATATTTAAAGATTATATGTTGTGCAGGGGGAAAGTAACAGTTTTCTACTCCCCAGGCCCTCAACCCTGCAGAACACCGAACAGAGAACTTCCAAAAGCTAAGACTATTTCTTTTCCAGATGTTACGTTCAGGGTCAAAGTCACTCACTGAATATATTTATCACATCCTAAAATTTACCAGTCGTAATGTGATCACAATTGCTTGTCTACAGCTCACAGGAAGAAGAAATACACAGGAAATTCCCAATAATCCTTTATCGCAAGTGGCCCTGGAAAACAGGCTCAAGAGTGGGCTGTGACTGCACTCCGAGCCAGCCTGAATAACATCCAGCCCACTTATCTAGCATTTCAATTTAATATTCGTTGTGCTAGAGTTGCCTATATTATCAATGTCAAAAAACTAAAAAGTCTTATCTTTAACTTTCATTCCAGGGCTTCAAAAGAGCTTTGAATTTGCATCTTACTCTAGGGAAGATGTAGCTTAAAAACATTTTTGCCCAGCTTGCTCCATTAATTTCTGAGGAAAATGCACCTACTGCTGTGAATATGACAGTTCTCAACCTTGGTGTTTTCACAGGATGTCCCTCCCCAGGGAATAGGCTGCACCATCTTGCCTTCCCCGCTGGAACCGCACGCCTGCTGGGTAATCAGCTTCGTGGGCTGCGGGGGGGACCTCAGCTGGAGGAAGCCTGTGCACCATGCCAGAGCCCAGGAAAAGGAGAATATCAAGCTTTGGGGGGTAGAAATACATTTCAGGTGATCACCTACATTCAGAGTGAAGGATAATTTGCCGATGCCTCCACTGGCTTGATTATTAGTGGCGCTTAGTCTCTCTTTTTTTAATGTACTAGAAAGCTTTAACTTAAGGTAATTGTCATCATACCCATCAAATATATCCCCCCAATTACTTCCATTGAGTCAGGAACAAAATTCACTTTGTAATGATTATCTGACTCAGGTAGAGCTGATTTTCTATAACTCTAGGCTGAAGCCAGAGACAAGGGCACAAAAAGGATTATTTTTCAGCAGTTTTCAGCCCAGCTAAATCAGCAGATAATGGCATCTCTGATGCAGAGTAATTCTGACCTAAAACCCCTCTCATTGTTAATGTGTCTCACATCTCAAATATGCCACAGAGGCAAAAATATTCCATAGACATTGCCAGTGTTTTCCGAGAGCAAAAGAACAGGGTTAGGGATTTCTGATTTTCACCCTTTCAGCCAATTAAAAGCAATCGCTCAATAAAAAAACCCCTGGAACTTGGGTCCTTTCTTCACACATTTTCTTGTGGAAGAGCATCAGCTAACAAACACAGAATTCATCTGCATGCCTTTGTTACCTTGTTATATCCTAGAGTTCTACAGAAACTGAATAAAGACAGCAAACAAAAATTCTAAATGTCCTAACAACAGGCAGGATAGAGGCTGCCATTCACTGATGTTAGAGCTTATTCAGAGATGCTCAGGTGCCCATTTCATTGCCAAACTCCCAGAGAGTAGATTAGGCTTTGGTACCTAGACACATTCACATCTAAACAAATCATTATATTCTCATATAAAAATAGAGATAGGTATATTATTTCCTGTCTTTTGATGATTACATTGGTATTCATTTAAAGAAATTTATTACACAATCATTCGTTTAAAACAGTGTTTTTCAAACTTGAAGACCATGGACAGGGCTATATGTAGAAGACTTCACAGTAAGGCAGGGGCCTCAGGATACCCTGTTTCTGATCCACAGAGAGTAATTCCAGACCTATCTGCTTTGCACCCTGGAGTTCCACGTAAGGAAAAAAAGCTGAAAAATATTAGACAGAAAGATGGAACCTTTTATGATTGTATTTGGAGTCTGGCAAGGAGGAGCCACTCAATGTATATGCACTGGATGGATGAATAAAACCATGTGGTATGTCTATGGGATCTTTGTCATAGAATCATCTTCTAGTCTTTCACAGTATATGAGTATTAACTGGCAAAATGTATTTATGTGCTATATTTTAAAAGTTGAACCTATCAATATACTGCTGTTATATATACTTATGCACATATGTGGGCTTCCCAGGTGGCACTAGTGGTAAAGAACCCTCCTGCCAATGCAGGAGATGTAAGAGACTCAGGTTCAATTCCTGGGTGGGGAAGAGCCCCAGAAGGAGGGCGTGGCAGCCCACTCTAGTTTTCTTGCCTGGAGAACTCCCACGGACAGAGGAGTTTGGCAGGTTACAGTCCATAGCGTTGCAAAGAGTTGGACACGACTGAAGGGACTGTAGGTTAAGTCTTTGTATAGATACACTTAACTATATAATTACAGTTGCAATAATGCCTAAATTGCAAGGAAGTTAAGTTGAAAATAAACGAGTAGGCATGCCTTGTCCCATTAGTGAATCTCAGCCACGATGGTCCAAATCTATTCAGGAATACTATTTTGGTTACTCAAGTATCCAGGTCTGACCCATGGTTGTGGGAAACACCTACATTCATAAGCTGATGGATCTTTGCCTTTATGTGAAGTTTTGTTCATTACAGGCTCTTCTGCATTAATTTTGATTTTAAAAATGACTTCAATAAAATATTGTTGACCTCAATTCCTGAATCTTTGGCACCTGCCCCTTATGTTTCATGCCTGATTCAAGTCCCTCAATTATAAGCAGGATTTAGCAAAATTATGTGTAGATAGGCAAAATCCAAAATCAAAATCCAGTGATGAGGGTTTGTGTGGGCAGTATTCTAAAATGTGTTAATTCACCTAATTCTCGCAGAAGGCTGTGAAAGAGGTATTAGTATCTCTATTTTTCTGCAGGGAAACTGAGGCACACAGCATGTAGGTAACTTCTCAGGATGTAACAATAACCAGGCTTGAGAGCCCAATTCAACCCAGGCATGCTACTGCGGGGCCATGCTCTTAGCCATTACGCTGCACTGCTACTCAAAACACAATGAAACCAGAATTGAAAGAGCCACGTGTACCCCAATGTTCATCGCCACATTGTTTACAATAGCCAGGACATGGAAGCAACCTAGATGCCCATCAACTGATGAATGGATAAGAAAGCTGTGGTACATATACACAATGGAATATTATTCAGCATTAAAAAAAAAATTCATTTGAAGCAGTTCTATTCAGGTGGACGGAACTGGAGCCTATTATCCAGAGTGAAGTAAGCCAGAAGGAAAAACAACAATACAGTATACTAACGCATATATATGGAATTTAGAAAGATGGTAACGAGAACCCAGCATGCGAGACAGCAAAAGGAACGCAGATGTATAGAATAGACACGTGGACTCTATGGAAGAAGGCAAGGGTGAGATGATATGGGAGAAAGGCATTGAAACATGTTGATTGATTGTCATATGTGAAATCAATCGCCAGCCCAGGACTGATGCTTGGGGCTGGTGCATCGAGATTTCCCAGGGGGAGGGAATCGGGAGGGAGGAGGGTGGGGGGTTCTGGAGGGGGAGCATATGTAAACCCATGGCGATTTCATGTCATTGTATGGCAAAACCAATAAAAAAATAAAATTAAATTAAAAAAAAAACACAATGAAACAACCAACAAAAACAACAAAATAACTGCCCCAAGCCAAAACCTCCAAGAACAAGAATATACCTTCACTTATCCATTCGTATCCACTATCTGGAGAATTCCCAGCTCCCCCACCCCCAGACTCTAGCGGTCCCCTCTCCTCTATGTGCAGGAACTACGCTCTCATCAGTAGCTGTGCTGGCTTTCTCGTCTATGGAGGTGCCTGGAAATAGGTTTTGTGGCAAGGGTACCCTCTGGCACCCCTCTATCCTGCTCTCTCTTCTCTGCTAAACTGACTCTGTGCTGCATGTTGAACAAAGGAAAACATCCTTTGTGCTGTGGGTGTCATTCCTTGCATCCTGGAATACCAGGGTCCCGCGTTTTCCAGTCAGCTGACTTTGTTAGGTGGTCCCTTCCACCTTCTGCCATAATGCTGTTACCCCAGTAGGTCTCCAGTTCCCAAACCCACTTTCATCTCTGAAGCACTTGTACCCCAGCTTTCCACCTCCTCTTATGATTCAGTGACTACGTAAGTAAATGAACCGATCCTAGAATATGTCACATTTCAGATATATGCCTCGGCAGGTGGCCAAGGGCCTCCTCTATCCAAAATCATTTAGGGTTTAGAGGATACCTCTCGCTATAAAGGCTTGAGGCAGAGTGAGATTAAGGGGCTTTAAAAAACAACCCTGGCATCTAGGATTTCACTAACCCACCTAGGATTTCACTAACCCACTTTTGCAAACTTTGAACCCAAATTCAAAGTTGGGTGGGTTTTGCTCTTTCTTTGTCTGTCTTAACCACCCACTTGCGTTCTCAGTCAAGCCTGACTCTCTTCGACTGTGGACTGTAGCCCACCAGGTTCATCTGTCCATGGGATTTCCCATGGAAGAATACTGAAGTGGGTCGCCATTTCCTCCTCTGGGGGATCTTCCAGACTCAGGGATTGAACCCATGTCTCCTCGAGCTCCTGCATTGGCAGGCAGATTCTTTACCACGGAGGCACATGGGAGGCCCTAAGTCCACCAGAGTTGCACTGAAGTACCACCCAGCCGCCCTTAACAACCCTCAGTTCTGCAGCTGAAGTGAAGGGTGCCTTCCATCAGTTCCTGAATCTTCCTACAGACTGTGACAAAATAATGCTCTAATGGAAGTACTGAGAGAGTCATAATGTTAATAATGTCAATAAGTCAATAAATAATAAAAAATAAACAATGTGATACTCTCAGACATAGCAGATATATGATTTGAATTTTGAATTGAACTATCCTTTTATCCATAGTGGCTCCCTATATGTGACTGAATTAAATTTAAAAGCTTTTGCACAATGAAAGAAACTATCAGCAAGGTGAAAAGACAACCCTCAGGATGGAAGAAATTAATAACAAACAAAACAACTGACAAAGAATTAATCTCCAAAATATACAAGCAGCTCATGCAGCTCAATACTAGAAAAACAACCCAATCAAAAAAGGGGCAGAAGACCTAAACAGACATTTCCCTAATGAAGACCTGCAGATGGCTAATAAACACATGAAAAGATGCTCAACATTGCTCATTATGAGAGAAATGCACACCTAAACTATAATGAGGTATCAATTCACACTAGTCAAAATGGCCATCATCAAAAAGTCTACAAATAATAAATGCTGGAGAGGGTGTGGGGAAATGGGAACCCTCATATACTGTTGGTAGGAATATAAATTTATACAGTCACTATGGGGACCAGTGTGGAGAGTCCTTAAAAAACTAGTAATAAAACTACCATATGATCTCCCACTACTGGGCTTATACTCTGAGAAAACCAGAATTGAAAAAGATATCCCAGTGTTCACTGTAGCACTATTTACAATGGCTAGGATGCGAAACAACCGAGATGTCATTCAACAGATGAATGGGTAAGGAAGGTGTGGTATTTATACCACAATGGACTATTCCTTAGCTGTAAAAAGAAATGCATTTGAGTCACTTCTAATGAGGTTGATGAACCTAAAGCCTATTATACAGAGTGAAGTAAATATACTGAAGAAAGATAAAGACAAATATATATTAACACAAACATATACACATACATATATATGGAATCTAGACAAACAGTACTGATGAGTCTACTTGTAGGGCAGCAAAGGAGATACAGACATTTTGGACACAGTGGGGGAAGGACAGGGTGAGATGATATGAGAGAACCACATTGAAATATATACATCACCACATGGAAAACAGATAGCCAGCGGGAGTTTGATATATGATGCAGGGAACCTAAAGCCGGTACTCTGTGACAACCCAGAGGGGTGGGATGGGAGGGAGCTGGGAGGCAGGTTCAAGAGGAAGGGGTTATATGTATACCTAATGCTGATTCATGTTGATGTTTGGCAAAAACCATCACAATATTGTAAAGTAATTATCCTCTAATTTAAAAACAATTAAAAAGGATGTGTTGCTTTGCATACCTTAATATTAACCAACAGAAGCTAATGAGACAATTTCTCATGCCAGTCAAGTTGAAGACATTAAAAAATCAATATCCAATGCTTCTATTTTATTTCTTAGTAGTCAGAGCTAATGGGATTTTTATAAGATTATACACAGTTTTGTTTTGTTTTTAACTAAGAGAATTATTAAATAAATAAAAAACTCAATTATGTAAAAATGTATGATTGGAACTGGGGAAAATGAAAATAAATTCATTATTTCATGCCAAGATGTAAAATTAGCGGTATTTAATAAAACTTTTCACCATCTAACCTGTAGTGTGACACTTGGCAATCATGCTGGTGCTACAGTTTGGCTTTCTAAGCCAATTATTGTAAGGAATTAAAGAAGATTAAAAGTACTAGCAAATACTTTTAGCAAATAGTATTACTCTGGGCTGATTAATTTTGATGTATTTCTAAAGAAAGCAAGGTAAAGCAAGTTTAAATTCAAGATCTTTGACAGAGGAAATACTTGGTATTTAACCTTAAAATGGAAATTGAGAGCTTCACTAGACTCTCATTACCGTGAGCTCATACACTTCCATTGCTCTAGGAGAGAATGGATTTAGGGAACACATTATTTGAGGCGGGGAGGGAAGCTTGCCACTGAAGAATCTTGTAGCATCAGTTTGAACACCCAGGACCCCTTCTTATAGTGACCCCCCAAAATTGTGCTTCAAGATTAAAAGCAGCTTATCATCACATTTCTGATATGAAACAAGTACACCAGTTATATATTTTGATGTGTTATAAAGGTTGACAAAAGTTTTTAAAGAGAACATTAGGGGAAAAAAATTTAAAAATACTTCTTTTTCAAAATTCATTCTCTGAAAAAATCCTGCAAACTGAAAATGACCAATCAAGTTAAAATAGTTTCCTTCTATCTAAGTTGCAAATTCCTGACTTGATCTTGAAATAATTTACTTTAAACATTGGTAAATAGGATACTTCCTCATGAATATGTTGCAGTCGTTCACAGTGGAAGCTACTTTTCATTTTTATCAATTAGTAAATCTGGCACTATGAGCTGGCAGAAAGAAAACACAGTAGCGTGTTGAGAAGAGGAACATTTCACTGCCCCATGTGCTATGTTTGGAGATGAATCAGACGTCCTTGGGTGACAGAGTGTGCCGTGCACAATAATTAGACTTAATGATAAAATATCATGGAGGTTTTTTTGTATTATACTTGTGACTCTGGGGTTGTGATTAAATATTATTTTAAGGAAATGACTGTAAAGATAGCAAGTCGTGGGCATAAAATTTTAACAAAGTATAATTTTAATAACTTGTTCATGTTTGGCTGAGAACTAATAAAATTAATGGAAAATATGTAAAATGCTGCAATTTTAAATAGCAGAAAAAGAATCAGACTAATTAGTTTTTCACTTAATTATTCATAACAGCATTCTTGAATTGGTATTTAGTGATATTCATGTAAAAGCACAGACATTTAGAAATAGCTTACAATTTTTCTGTCAGCTTTACTGTTCTAGCCATGAATTGAGAGTTACTACCCTTAACTCTAATGTTATTCAAAACTGCATGTGGATCTAATTTCTGAGGATAAAGACAGACAAGTATTTTTTAAAATAAAATTTCAATGAACAAATATGTTGAAAACTGACTGATTATAACTACGCTACATTTCTTCCCAAATAGCAACATTATAAGATATTTGGGCCAAAGTTAGAGCATTATTTCCTAACGGCCATAAAATTTTTAAATGTAGAAGTGATCATAAGGTATATTATATATATATGGAGGAAAAAAAGAGGATTGAGTAATTCTATGTATGAGGCGAGAATGTTACATATTTCAGTTCAAATACAAGCAAAATCATATAGTACTACTAGGCAACTAAGTATAACATCACCGCAAGCCTAAATTTATGATATGCCCAGAGCAAACCAAAGAAAAAAGTTTGCATGACCATTTAGAATTACAATAGAATCATTTGACTAAAAAAAAATAACATTTTAGCTCTTTGAATCCAAAACCCATAGACCTGTCATTTCATTAATTTTATACAAATAGTGACCAACTGATGTACAGACTGAAAGAAATTCTGACATCTCATTTAACATCTGAGACTTAAAACCTGATCTACCAAAAAGAAATAAAAGGCAAATTTACATAGGGGGCAAATAGGTGTGGTGGAATCAAGAGAGGTTAGTGAAATAGCAATATTTCCACAAGCTGCATTGGTAAGGAAAACTGAAGATACCATGTGAAAAGCACGTTAAATCAGCGAGCGCAAAGACAAAATGCTGGCAAAAATAAAATGCATATAAGAAGTTGAAATTTAGGTTGGAAGGATAAAAAGATAGGCATTCACATCAGGGACTTGGCAGCAGTGTAGAGTGAGAAACAGATCTAAGGCTTCATTTGTCTGCGGTAGATCCTAGGCATAGTATCGGGAGGAAAATTCTAGTTTCTACACTAATGTGTCAAACTACACAAATGTAGTTGCTAAAGCAAGCAAAAGAACTGAAAATGGAGAGGTTCAAGAGAGGCCTACACAGATGGTGGCCAAACATGCAAGATCAGTTGTGGTTTAAATTGACTGGAATTCCCATATGGGGATGATTCATACAGAAATAGAAATTGCTCTGTGTGTCCTTGATTGTGTCAAATAAAATGCAGAAAATTTGAGCACATATGCAGTAAATACAGACAAGATGTAAAAAGGAAATCAAGGGAGGGAGGGGATAAAACTAGTAGATTTACAAAGGAAGTACTTTTTTTTTTTTTCCCTTAATTTCACATTAAAGTTGGTTAACTAAGTGTGATGGAATAGAACCAAAAACATTATTATTTGTAAACTTCAAGTTATTTACTCTAGCAAATCTTTAAAGTACATAATATAGGATTGATCCTGTTTCTTAAATATGGTAACGGTATCAAAAATAAGTGTATTATCATTCAGTGACACAGATACTACTACCTTTTCCTTTTTTTCTGTTCTACAAAAAGTCTCACTTGTATCACAAATATTTGAAAAATAAAGATCAATGTCGATGAGTCTTCCAATGTTATTTATTTTTGCTATACCACCCTGCTCCTTTTGATTCAGGTCCTGCATTTACAATTTCTCTTACAAGAGTCACCTGAAGAATATTCCCACAATCCTTCACTCATCCACTTTTAAATGTTTTTTAGTAGGAAGATGCTTTGCAACTTGGAGTGTTTTTTTAATCCAATTAAATTGTTTTTCATACTCCATTACTTTTTTTTTTAATTCGTTGAAAGGGGATGATAAATGCAATAGACATCTATCATAGTACATTTGTGATTCTAGAAATTTATACCTTGTGTAAGATGGAATTGAGCAAACTCTGAGAGAGAGTGAAGGGCAGGGAAACCCAGTATGCTGCTATTCATGGGGTCACAGAGAGTCGAACACGACTGAGTGACTGAACAATAACAACAAAAAGATGGTAACATAAATCTATACCATTAAAAATATTACCTTGATGCCCATTGTAAAGTAGAATTAAGTTCTTAATTTTTAACTAAAGCAGGCTGGAGGAAAACTCCAACCGTATGTAGTTTATTCAGATACAGGGAAATTATTATCTTTTCCTAAGACAACACCAATTAAATACTTTGAGAGTTGTAGCAAGGAGCTCCTACCACATGAGTAAGGATATCACAAAGGAATTGCATAGAATAAAGGTACTGTGCTAACATGCTCAACTTTTCCATGAGTGAAAACTAGACAGAAATTTGACAGAAACATTATACTTCAACCTGTAAAGATTTGGCGGCTGTTATTTTCACATTTCAAGCAATTGTTTCCCTAAATATCAATCTTAAAATGTATAATATCATGTTCAGTCTCAAGCATGAAATCAGAAAGCTGCATCAAATGCACACACTACATAATTGTAGTTTTGTTTTTCTTTGTGGGGTTTGTTTTTTCTCATATAAAACAAGTCAAGTGACTTTAAACAGCTTAAATAATTATTGGAATCTGACTGTAATGTGTTCTTTCTTCTACCTTCCCAAGAATTTCTGGTGTTATAATAATGGGTTCTCAAGGAATAAATTGCATACATACAATCAGTTCCTGAAAAATATAGGCGACTCTTGCAGCGTGACGCAATCACATTGTAGCATACAGTTTGCTTACAACAACAGTGCCCTTGAATTCCATGAGACTCTGTCTTCTTACACGGCATGGTCCTCCCACTGGCCAAGTGGATGTCAAGAACAAGACTGCTCGGAATAAGTCATGGCATGTAGGCTGTCTGATTCCCCACTTAAAAGTAGAGTATAGAATCAATTGAGGCGTTTATAACAAGGCATTTTAGAAGGGAAAAACATCATTCCCTGCAAAAAGCAAGAGGCCCAGCGTCAGAGGAGGACTTAAATCCATCTTCTGTGGTTCAGTCTTCTACTTTGTGATGTGATGTGTACATTTAGTTATTTCTCATCTAAACCTGCTTCCTTTTGGTTGTCAATTAAAATGCCCATGGTAGAGGAAAGTGAATCTTCAGGACTATTCTGAGAATTCTGAGGTCTTGAATGTGCCAATCATGCTGACCATTTAAATACGTGCCTATTAAAATCTTACTTTTTAAAGCATAAATTTTATAGAATGTAGAATTCTGTTGGGAAATAAATACAGCATATATAAATGTATGTATTCATACACCTTAAAAATTATTTATTTGATGGGGTATGGATTCATCTGTGTTATCTTCTTGGAAAGATATTTTTAGATAAGAGAAACTTAAGAAGAACTGATAAAAGATAATGTCTAACTTGGACCATAAAGAAGGCTGAGTGCCAAAGAATTAATACTCTTGAACTGTGGTGAAGAAGCCTCTTGAGAGTCCCTTGGGCTGCAAGGAGATCAAACCGGTCCATCCTAAAGGAAATCAACCCTAATTATTCATTGGAAGGACTGATGCTGAAGCTGAAGCTCCAATACTTTGACCACATGATGCAAAGAGCTGACTCATTGAATAAGACCCTGATGCTGGGAAAGATTGAAGGCAGGAGGAAAAGGGGACGACAGAGGATGAGATGGTTGGATGGCATCACTGACTCAATGGACATGAGCTCCAGGAGATGGTGAGGAACCGGAAGGCCTGAGTGGGGCAGTCCATGGAGTTGCAGTCGGACACAACTTAGCGAATGAACAACAAAATGTCTAAGTAGAGGTGTTCTTTGCTTTTTCACAATCCTGGGCAACAAAATGCTCAGTTGATCACCATCTGAGGAATGCCTTAGTCAGTTTGTGTATCTAAGTGAAAAAATAATTTGTAATAAGTATATGAATTGAACCAGCTTTTCTTCAGTTTTCTTTTTCTCTCAACACATCTCCATGTTTATTTGATTAAAGAATAGGATGATGGAAAATAATGTTTAAAAGAGATGTGTGCAAGTCAATTTTTAGAAAGGTATCTTTAGAGTTGGGCCCCTAATTTAGACCATATATGGAAATTTATACAAAATAGATTATAGTCACTAATGTAAGAGTTAAAACTATAAAACTTCCATGAGTAAACATAGGAAAAAATTTGCTTAGCTTTGGATTAGACAATAATTTCTTAGATATGACACCAAAACCACAAGTGACTAAAAAATAGATTGGATTTGTCAAAATTAAAAACATTTATGTTTCAAAGAACACCATCAAGAAAATGAAAAGACAACCTACAAATTAAGATTAAATATTTGCAAATTATATCTGTTAAGGGAATTTTACCTAGTTTGGAAAGAACTCTTACAACTTGATGATGGAGGAAAAAATGGTAAATATTGGGCAAATAATTTGAATAAATTGTTCTCAAAAGTGTGCATATATATATATATATATATATATGCCCAATAAGCACATAAGAAAACATTTAATGTCTATAGTCAAGCAAATCATGAAAACAATATCACTAGATATGATCCCTGGATCCGGAAGATCCCCCAGAGAAGGGAATGGCAACCTGCTCCAGTATTCTTACCTGGAGGATTCCCTGGACAGACCATGGGGTCACAAAGAATTGAACACAACTGAGTGACCAACACTTCACCTTTCAGATACCTACTAGATAGCACCTTAGATTAGATACAGCTTCAAACCTACTTGAATGAATACAATTAAAAAAAAAATCAACTGCAGATGGGCTCCGTTCCCTTGAATCTTTAATTTGTTCACGAAAGAAAACTGCACAAAGGTGGGGAAAGAACCACAGCAAAGCTGCAGTGCCAGCACCAGAAATTCCTAGAGATCACTCGGGGATGAGAAGAGCTTGTGTTATCATCAGCTCGAGTGAAAAGACATCATGATAAACGGAGAAGTGTGTAGACTCCTCAAATGGGACATTGTTTTTATACTGCGGCTATTAATACTATTTAAAGTTGTTTTGGACCCTCCCTAACAAACCTTAAGAGCAAATATAGAAAGGATCAAACTGACTCCAAGTAACATAACTGTGTTCCAAAACAGAGTCACTCCAATACTTTTGCTATCAAGGAATACAACAAAATCCAGAATTCAAAAATGGAATCTTCATGTCTAGCGTCTAATCCATGATTAATTGGCAGGCAAAGAAGCAGGAAATTGTGAGTCACGATTAGAAGAAAAATCAAGCAATTCAATTAACAAATAAAGACAAGTGAGAAGGTAGGATTAGGCAGAAGAAGCATTGAAGCAGCTATTAATATGCTCCATATACTTAAGAATGTTAAAAAAACAGGCAGACATGATAAGGAAAAATATGAAAGATACAATAAAGAAACTGAGATGCAGCTAATAAAAATGAAAGATAAGAGACTGACATGAAACATAGATGAGATCAATAGACTGAAGTATGCTGAATAGAAAAAGATCATTAACTGCAAACACATACATAGAAGTATTCCAAAAGGAAATGGGGACAAAAAGAAAAAAAAAAAATCTCACAAAATAAAGCAGAGAAAAAAGACTGAGAGGAAAAAATATCAACAGAGTACCAGTAACTGCAAAATGACAACAAGCTGTTTAACGTAGATGTAATGAAGTTTGAAATAAGAAAGAGAATAAAATAAGAAAATTTTTAAATAAATAAGAAAACTCCAAATCAAAGTTCCATAAGTTTCAAACAAAATAAATGCAAACACACCAAGGAACAATATAACCAAACTGCTGAATATCAATGATTATTATTTAAAAAAAAAAGCTTAAAAATACCCAGAATAAAAGACACATTAGGTGTAGAGTAAGAAAGATAAGAATGGTAGTAGAATTTGTAACACAAATGATAAAAGAAAAAGAAAAAAAGCAATATTCTTAAATTACATAGAGGTAGGCTAAAAGCCAGCACAGACTTGTATATCTAGTGAAAATATTTTTTAAGCATTGCTAAAATAAAGCCTTTTCTCCAGGCACCACAAATTATAGTAAAGGATGCTTATCAAACAAATGGAAAAGGGTAAATGACAGAAATTTGGATGTACAGAGAGGTGAAGGCCCATTGGAAAAAAAAAAATTATAAGACAGCTGCCTCTTCAAAATAAAATATAGTAATGATATATCGCAGGGTTTATAACACATGCAGAGGGAGTGAAGGAGCATCGTTGCAAGTTTCTCACATAATATGTGAACTGGTAGAATGTGGCTGAAAGCTGTCTGTGATAATATAGAGGTGTGTATTGTAAGCCCTAGAGCAACTACTAAAAAAAAAAAAAAAAAAAAAAAACAGAATAAGAATGGACTACAGCTAATAAGCCAATGGCAGAGATAAAATATTATACTAAAAATACTCATTTAAACTAAAGTAAGGCAGGACAAAAAAGATTAAAAGAAGCAAAAACATCTGGTTAATTGGGAAAATATAGCAAAGTGGGATTTTTCACTTATCATTTCAACAATGACATTAAATATAAATATATATTTTTATAAACTATAAAAATATAAATAAAATATATACATAAACTGTATATACATATACTGATTAAAAAACAGTGGTTGCCGATTGTACTAAAAAGCAACACCCAAATATATGCTGTTTATAGCAAACCTGCATATCAATGATTTTAATGGTGAATGAGAGTGTTTTCTCTCTAAGGTCAGTAACAAGGCGTTATTGTCTACATCTCCATGTCTATTCAAATTTGTACTGAACATCCAAGATATGAAACAGAAACTAAAATTCACTCATTTCACAGATGGAATGATTATCTATTTAATTATCCTATGGAATATACTTTCCAAGTAGTGCAGTTGGTAAAGAATCTGCCTACCAATGCTGGAGACACAAGAGTTGTGGGTTTGATCCCTGGATCAGGAAGATCCCCTGGAATAGGAAATGGTCACCCACTCTGGAATTCTTGCCTAGAAAATTCCATGAACAGAAGAACCTGGTGGGCTACAGTCCATGGGGTTGCAAAGAGTTGAACACAGCTGAGCATATACTCACATGGAATATACAAAATAGTTCCCAAAACTAATATATGAGGTATTCAATGTCACAAAATACAAATATCAATTGTATTTCTACATATTAGCAACAAATATAAATGGAACTTTATTATTTTGTCATTTAAAATAACATCCGTATCAAGTAATATGTAGAGATAAATTTGTTAAAAATATATCCAAGAGTTTTACACTGACACTGCAAAACATTGCTAATAGAAGACTCAAATAAATGAAGAGGAATTAGGAGACATCATATTGTCAAGGAGTCAGTTCTGTCCATATTGATTTATATTTATGATGTGACTCCAAACAAAATTCCAGTAGGCTTTCAGGTTTAAAGTTTGATTCTAAAATTTATAGGGCAATTGGAAGGGTACTACAGATGACCAAAATAATTTTCAAAAATAAAAACAAATAGGGAAGATCTATATGACCTGACTTTAAGACCTACTATAAAGCTACACTAATTAAGACAATATGTAATATTGACATAAAAACAGATACAAAGATGGATGGAACAGAATAGATAGTCTACAAATAGACCCATTTTTATATGGCTAATTGATTTTTGGCAGAATCTCAGGTAATTCAGTGAGAAATGGAAGTATTTTTCAATGCGTGGCACAGGAACAATTGGGTATCCATGTAAAAACACTGACTCTTATCTTGTACCATATAAATCAAGTATCTTGAATCAGAAATCTGAATAAAAGCCCCCAAATTGTGTTAACTTCTAAAAGAAAGCACATGTGAAAACATTTGGACCTTAGATTAGACAAAGATTTCTTAAACAGGACACAGAGACAAAATGATAAACTATACTTAATCAAAACCTAAAACCTGTGCACATCAAAAGATACCATTAAGAAAATACAAAGGCAAGTCTAGCACTGGGAAAAATATTCACACAACAGACATCTGATAAATTTATTCAGAATGCACAAGGTACCCAATAATAAGACAACTATTTTTAAAGGGACAAAAGATTTGAACAGATAGAAATTTTATAAAATTGAGACAGGCTGGGACCTCAAAACCTTGGTAGCATTGCTTGCACCTGGACAAATCTCTCCTTGACCAACAAAATACAAAGAAACTTCCTTGAATGGCAAGGAGATTAAACCAGTCAATCCTAAAGGAAACCAACACTGAATATTCATTGGAAGGCCTGATGCTGAAGCTGAAGCTCCAATACTTTGGCCACCTGATTTGGTGAAGACCCAATTCATTAGAAAAGACTGAGGCTGGGAAAGATTGAAGGCAGGAGGAGAAGTAGGGGACAGAGGATGAGATGGTTGGATGGCATCACCGCCTTAACGGACATGAGTGAGTGAGTGAGTGAGTGAGTTATGACTCTTTGAGACCCCATGGACTGCAGCCTGCCAGGTTTCTCTGTCCATGGGATTCTCCAGGCAAGAATACTGGAGAGGGTTGCCATTTCCTTCTCCATAATGGACATGGGTTTGAGCAAACTCTGGGAGACGGTGCAAAACAGGGAAGTCAGGCATGCTGCAGTCCATGGGGTTGCAGAGAGGCGGACGTGACTGAGTGACTGAACAATAACAAATAAAGAACCAAAGATAATTGTGTGTGTGTGTGTGCGCGCGCGCATGTGCGTGAGTGAGTGTGTGTGTGTGTGTGTGTGTGTGTGTGTGTGTGTGTGTGTGTGCAGTTGGGACAAACTGTAAAAAACAAAACACAAAAAGATCAAAAACCCAAATGCCACCTCTGAAGAGCTGGAAGCAAAAACAACGGGTCAGAGGCAAAAACAAGTAAGTGTGCTCACCCCTGCACTTAGCACCACCAAAGAAGTAGGCAAAGCACTTCAGCCCCCCCCCCAGCCTGACCCCTGGGCATATCCCTACCATCACCCCATATAAGGAACCAGTTCACCTCCCAACTTGGGGAGCAAGCAAGAGAACCTGTTACTTGTTTTCACTCACCCCTGCTTCAGTTCTGTGTGGTAGTTGCTCAGTTATGTCTGATCTTTGCAACCCCATGAACTGTGGCCTGTAGCCTGCCAAGCCCTTCTGTCCAGAGATTTCCCAGGAAGGAATACCAGAGTGAGGTGCCATTCTCTTTTCCAGGGGATCCTCCAGACTCAGGGATCAAACTCAGGACTCCTGCATCACAGCAGTCTGAATCACCTGCTATACTGCAGTAGGGGCCCCGGTTAAGACTTGCCTGAATTTCTTGCCTGGTTTCATCAATTTCTATTGTTTAGGAAAGGCCAAGGATTCTGATGGGTGACAAAATAAGATATTACAATAACCAATAAAGCACATAAAAATATTATATGTCATTAGTTATTAGAAATATGCAAATTAAGATCACCATGAGATATTAGTACTCATTTTAGAGAGTGGCTAAAGTTAAGAGAAATAACATATCAAGTTTTGGTGCAAAAGTGGTGTGGATGGAAGTCTCTCATATTGCTCACACACATGCAAAGTATTGCATTTGGAAAGGGCTTCTCTGATGGCTCAGTGCTAAAGAATCCCCATGCCAATGCAGGAGATGCTCATTCGATCCCTGAGTCGGGAAGATCCCCAAGAGGAGGAAATGACAACCCACTCTAGTATTCTTGCCTGGGAAATCCCATGGACAGAACAGCCTGTCTAGCTACAGTCCATGGGGTCACTTAAGAGTTGGACACGAATGAGTGACTAGACAACAACAATATTTGAAAAACTGTTTGGCAGCTAGATCTAATAGAGTGCCCGAAGAACTATGGATGGAGATTCACAACATTGTACAGGAGGCAGTGATCAAAATCATCTTCAAGAAAAAGAAATGCAAAAAGGCAAAATGGTTGTCTGAGGCCTTACAAATAGCTGAGAAAAGAAGAGATGCAAAAGGCAAAAGAGAAAAGATATATTCATCTGAATAGAGTTCCATAGAATAGCAAGGAGAGATAAGAAAGCCTTCCAAGGTGAACAATGCAGAGAAATAGAGGAAAACAATAGAATGGGAAAGATTAGAGATCTCCTCAAGAATATTAGAGATACCAAAGGAGCATTTTGTGCAAAGAGAAGTACAATAAAGGACAGAAATGGTATGGACCTAAAAGACCAGAAGAAATTAAGAAGAGGTGGCAAGAATACACAGAAGAACCGTACAGAAGAGTTCTTAAAAACCTAGATAACAATGATGATGTGATCTGTCACCTAGAGCCAGCCATCCTGGATTGTGAAGTCAAGTGGGCCTTTGGAAGCATCACTATGAACAAAGCTAGTGGAGGTGATGGAATTCCAGCTGAGCTATCTCAGATCTTACAAGTTGATGCTGTGCAAGTGCTGTACTCAATATGTCAGCAAACTTGGAAAACTCAGCAGTGGCCACAGAACTGAAAAGGTCAGTTTTCATTCCAGTTCTAAAGAAAGGCAATGCCAAAGAATGTTCAAAATACTGCACAATTGCACTCATCTCACAAGCTAGCAAAGTAATGCTCAAAATTCTCCAAGTCAGGCTTCAATAGTACATGAAACATGAAATTCCAGATATATAAGCTGCATTTAGAAAAGGCAGAGGAACCAGAGATCAAATTGCCAACATCTGTTGGACCACAGAAAGAGCAAGATAATTCCAGAAAAACATCTACTTCTGCTTCATTGACTATTCTAAAGCCTTTGACTGTGTGGATCACAACAAACTGTGGAAAATTCTTGAAGAGATGGGAATAACAGATCACCTTACCTGCCTCCTGAGAAACCTATATGCAGATCAAGAAGTAACAATTAGAATCGGACATGGAACAATGGACTGGTTCAAAACTGGGAAAGGAGTACATCAAAGCTGTATATAAACTGTCACCCTACTTATTTAACTTATAGGCAGAGTATCTCATATGAAATGCTGGGCTAGATGAAGCACAAGCTGAAGTCAAAATTGTGGAGAGAAATATCAATAACCTCAGATATGCAGATGACACCACCTTTATGGCAGAAAGTGAAGTGGAATTAAAGAGACTATTGATGAAGGTGAAAGAGGAGAGTGAAAATGCTGGCTCAAAACTCAGCATTCAAAAAATGAAGATCATGGCATCCAGTCCTATCACTTCATGGCAAATAGATGGGGAAACAATGGAAACAGTAACAGACTTTATTTTCTTGGACTCCAAAATCACTGTGGATGGTGGCTGAAGCCGTGACATTAAAAGACACTTGCTCCTTGAAAGAAAAGCTGTGACCAACAGAATATTAAAAAGCAGAGAGATTACTTTGCCAACAAACATCCATCTAGTCAAATCTATGGTTTTTCTAGTAGTCATGTACGAATGTGAGATTTGGATCATAAAGAAGGCTGAGTGTCAAAGAACTGATGCTTTGAACTGTGGTGTTGGAGAACACTCTGAGAGTCCCTTGGACAGTAAGGAGATCAAACCGATCAATCCTAAATGACATCAACCGTGAATATTCATTGGAAGGACTGAAACTCCAATACTTTGGTCACCTGAGGCAAAGAGCAGCCTCATTAGAAAAGACTGATGCTGGCCAAGACTGAAGGCAGGAGGAGAAGGGGACAACAGAGTATAAGATGGCTTGATGGCATTACTGACTCAATGGACAAGAGTTTGAACAAACTCCAGGAGATGGTGAAGGGCAAGCATGCCTGGCGTGCTGCAGTCCACGGGGTCGCAAAGAGTCAAACACAACCGAGTGGCTCAACAACAACAAACCTGACAATTAAAAGTAAATATACACATACAGTAATATACATAGATGCCATTTTCAAGCAGTTCACCCATGTGAAATAAAAATATACCTCCGCACAAATACTCACTCTCCAATTCTCATGTCAAATTATTTAAAATACATGTGGGTTACAGCTTAAATACCCTTCCATTTATGAATTCATAGACGACACTGCTCAGCAATGAGAAGTATTGAATCACTGACATATACAAAAAGAAAGGAGAATCTTTCTCAAGATAGTATTAACTAGAGCAAGGCATCAGATGGGTTGGACTGGTGAGGTGGCATGTGGAAAGAGTGGAGAGGTCAAGTTGTAAGCAAGGTCCCAAATTAGTGCTGGACCAGCACTGAGACAACAGACCCAGTGTTTGTGCATTCAACGGCTGTCTGAGTCAATTGTCACACGTAGTTGTGTACAGACTGCTTGCTTGTTTTTTTGACAAATGGGATGCCTTCACGGCACTTTCACTCAAGTAGCTTGAAACAATGCCCTTTTAATACAAAAATGAGAATAACAGGCTACGTGAGCAGGTATTAGGGTTAGAGTTGGGTTAGACTGAACGAAAACACCTGGATTTCAGGAAACAAGCCTGCTTTAAGTGTAAAAAGCCTCACTTTTAGATCAACTCTTTCTTCCTTACCCTGAAGAACAGTAATGTTCTATCTTACAAAATAATTTAAGATGCTGCTTTTTTCTATCCCTCATTTCAGATTCTTTGTAATTATGGAGAAGAATATATGATCTTGATTTTTGAAGCTCACATTATAAAGGAAAGTACAGATTTGCAAAGATTAGAAGGTTTTTATTCCCTTTGTCAATCAGTTGGTGTACACTAGGCTTTATTTAGGATACTTTTATAATGTGAACTCGGATAGTTGTTTTAAAATTTACAGAAACAGACAAATATGTAGAATATGTAACAGACAAATATGTAGAATACATACAGCATAAAGCAACGCCTATTTACAATTCATTTTAAAGAAAGTTATGCAGAGGCAATAAAATAACTACATAAAAGTAACTTTCTACCTCTATTTTACATAGTAAGTTAAGAACAGGATTCACACCTAGAATTTGATATTCCTTATGTGTAATCTTTTAAAACAGTGTAAGCTATCTAATTAACTTCTTCTGAAAGATATATTAAAATGTGAAAATAACAACTTAAATTCAAATTTATTTCTTCTTTAGAATCCTTACCCTTATTTTTCTTCTCAGTAACTGAGCATTTTTTGAGTAGCTGGCTTCTTTATTTGAATATAACTCATGTCACATATAGAATACCTACCATGTGTTCCTAGAACAGGAAAATCAATGAAAATAGCATGAAGAGCCCCAGTAAGCCTGTTTTTGATGAATTATGTCCTTAAAGATATACCTTGTATGTGGTTCAAAATGTATTGATTACTGACAACTGTTTCTGTAATATCAATAATGTACTATTCTCTTGAACTTCCCCTGAAGTGACAAGGTTTAATTGAGAGAGCCCTAAAGAATAAATTGACTACCAAGAAGGAGACAGAATAATGAAATTGACTCAAACTTCTAAAATAAACACTAATTCTAAACTTGAGGCAAACATATCGATGTTTCTGTTTGCTCTGCCTTTTTTTTTTTTGACTTGTATCTTTCATAATAAGCTGCTTACCCGAGGGATTATTACCTCACCAAGTTTAAGCTCCTATAAAGCCCATCAACATTTACCATCCTTTCTATCAGCTATTCAATATTAAGAAATTTAAAACTAGTAGAAATCATTTTAAAATGCCACTTCTACTATTTTAAATCTTTATATTATATAGTATAAACCTTGTATAAACTCTCCCTATTAGGTTTAATTCATTTCCTCCTGCTCTGTTTCATCACCGATTAAGTGACCCAGAAACTCCCAACACTTTTAAAGACATGCTCCAAAGCAGAGCACCCCCTCACCATGTGTGTGTACTCAGTTGCTCAGCTGTGTCTGATTCTTTACGACCCCATGGGCTGTAGGCCTCCAGGCTCCTCTCTCCGTGGATTCCTCCAGGCAAGAATACAGGAGTGGGTTGCCATTTCTACTCCAGGGGATCTTCCCAACCCAGAAATCAAACCCGCGTCTCTTGCATCTCTTGCATTGGCAGGCAGATTCTTTACCACGGTGGCACTTGGGAAGTCCACATAGTATATTTGTTCTTAGCCAAAAGGCTGAGAGGCAGCCTGTACTAATGTTGACTATTAAATGGGATAATATCATTTTTCTACTGAAGGTTCAAAAGTGAAAGTGTTAGTTGCTCAATCGTGTTCAACTCTTTGCAACCCCATGGACTGTAGCCTGCCAGGCTTTTCTGTCCATGGAATTCTCCAGGCAAGAATACTGGAGTGGGTTGCCATTCCCATCTCCAGGGGACCTTCCTGACCCAGGGATCTAATCCAGGTCTCCTGCATTGCAGGCAGATTCTTTACCATCTGAGCCACCAGGGAAGCTCCAGTGAATATTTAAACCACAAATAAATTATGCCTATGCAAGAAGTGAGCTATACAGACATGTATTCTTAGCAAAACATCTATACCATGCTGTGAGGAGTTCTAAATTAAATTTCTTAATTATTCAGAAAAAGCATAGTCTTGTGATTAAAGCCTTTTTATCTATTTTCTGGACTTAAATATCCCCAATACATTATTTATTCAAAATATTTTCCAAGATACTTTAAACAGAAAATTTTGAACAATGCATTTTAAGTCCCACTCTAACATCTACCATTCACACAATCTATAGCCTTCTTTTGTCAAGATAATTATTTGATGATGATATAATCTCAGCACTAGTATTTCCTATCTGTTCTACCATCTTGCTCCCATTTCTCCATCTTGCTCATGAGTTTATTATGATAGAAGCTTTGCTATTCTAGCTTAGAATTCTGACTCCTGCTTTGTCAGTCTAAAAACTATCAAAGGAAAATGACCAATTTTGACAAAACTTGTTCGAGCAGTTCTGCTGCATTTTCTAAGACCTCATAAATCATGTGTTCCCCCCTCAGTTTTAAACTCTTAACTGGCTTATCTGTGTTATGTCAAGATCAGAACAAATCGGTTAGGAACTTGCAATGAATAAGCTAATTCATCCTGAACTTTCTAGACAATCCAAGGATGAATCGACACTTTGTATGTCAGTGATCAAAATATTGGCTTTGGCATCTGACAGCATTCAGACCTCAGACCTGCCACTTAATAGCTGTTTGGCACCAGGTCATTCTTTCTTGGTATCATATTTTTAAATTGTATGAAAATTGGGGACAATAGTGAATAACAGTTAAATGAGATATGACATATCCAGTATCTTCAGGAGTTTTCAGAAGAGAAGTGCTTAGTCGATGCCATTTGCCTTTCTCCTGGCCATCGTTATATAAGAATAGTCATTTGCTAATTTCAATAGCAAACCAGGTTGCTAGGACAACCTGTCATTAATATAAAAAATTAAATTAAACTTGGTACTTCAGATTTTTTAGCTTTTTTTCTGTTTATATAAAATATAATGATATTTTTCTGTTTTAAATTGAAGTGACTATATATTGTAAGAATAAGCTAATTATACCTCTTTGTAGCTGATGTTTTGTTCCATATGATCAGCACCACTGTAATCCATATTGCATGTAAGCTACCAGATACAATTTAATTTAATTATAATTTCATAAGACTGAAGTTTTGCTCACATGGTTGGTTTGCTGTTGGGCATGACATCTTAAAAAGTAATTTATTTAAAAAATAATCTAATCATTAAACTTTGAAAAACTAGGTCTTTCAAATATGTTTCTATGGGATTTAATGTTTTATAAACCTTTGCCAAAATGTTATTCAAACATCTTTTTATCATATTTGAAATATTGCCAGATTAAGACCTCTGCTCAGCGGGCATGATGTGGGGATGCTAGAACTTTCATCATTTCTAAGATGGATGCTTGTAATTCGTAATTATCCTTTCTCCCAGCCAAGCGCACCAGAACACATCACTCGCAATGGATGAAGCAAAAGATGTTCTCTTTCCTCACTCCGTTTAGATGAACAGGCTGTCTCCTTTCTGCACCTGCTTTCCACCCCAACATTGCTTCTAGAAGACAAATAACAGCATGTCTTTTAGCAATGCCTACTAGGTTCCTTTTTCCTATCATTTTACGTGAAGATAATATTTAGCACCTACTTTGATCCAAGTTCTGTTTCAGGGGTTATAGATATGGGGTTTATTAGATAAGGTTATCTGTTCACTATCTAGAAGTTGAAGTGAGAATAAATTTGGGGCTGGAACCAGCTTGAGATGAATATGCCAGTTAGATGTAGATCATGGGAGCTCAGAGGAGCATTTCAAAATGGGTAACGTCAGAGAGGCAGAGTGGGGGGAGACTTCGGAAGCCTTTTACTTTTTACTTTTATTTGAGTTTAAATAGCAGCACACGCAATGGGTGAGACATTAAAATAGCAATGATGTGATTGACTTCTACCATTTTAATACTTCCTATGTGACAAATAATGCCAGCTGTGTACATCACCTCCATTAATCTTCACAATTCCACACTGGAACTTATTATTCTTATTCCCATTTCATGGATAAAGTGCAGAGGTAGAGATTAATTTACACACCCAGGACCACCAGCTAGAAAGCAGCAAAGTCATACAGACATAGTTCAAAGCTAGGATCCCCAGAATCACTGTGCCAGAGGAGTCTCCTGTACAAATCTGAAGACTTACAACATTCCTGGCCCAAGAGAGATAGGGAAGTATTCGACCCTCACAAAATATAAAGGCATCACTATGGGACTAATGGGTCAATTAGTTGGACCCAAGGCTTTACTGTTTCCTCTCAAACCATAGCAACATAGACAGATATATATGCACATAGATACGCAGTATATATTTCATAGCACTGTTTATGAAAGAGGAGACAGCATCATTGACCCAATGGACATGAATCTGAGAGAACTTGGGGAGATGGCAAAGGATGGGGAAGCCTGGCATGCTGCCATCCATGGGGTCACAAAGAGTTGGGCATGAATTAGTGACTGAACAGTATTGACAAGGACTCTGCCTGATCCTCACCATTCACAGGACCTCATCCTTTCTGTCCTCATGGTGGGGTGCCAGAGTGGGGCAACTACTCTTTGAGTCCATGTTACCTTCGAGTCCTAGTGATGCCTCCTTTACCCTCTATACTCCGCTGTCAACTGCCAAAGCTCTGGCTCTGGCTCTTCATTACTTGAGGACTTCGTCTACTGTCTCCCCCGACCCAACCATTGCCAGCCTGGGATGGCATGATCTGGCCTCCCTGTTTCTTGATAGTCACATTTTCCCTGGCCTCTTCCTTCTCATCTCCACCTCATCCACCCACTCGCAGTGTCACGGAACAGGGTATCCTTTCCCTAAACTCCGCTTGGAAATGTTAAATCAGATATCCTTGCTGTCACCCCCAGCCTCTCCTCACCTACCTGTGTGCTCACCTTGAATTTATATTTGACTCCAATAGGATCATTACCCCAGGATTTCCTGTCTTTGCTTCCTTGCTGATCCTGGTTACTACCTAAGGCCCCATGGAGGAATCATTCTCTTACCACCTCCTTGCATTCTCATGCTCTTTGTTCTTTACGTACTATTTGGAAAATTTCATCCTGGATTAATACCATCTGTGAGCTTTCCTGCTGGGAAGTTTCTGGAGAAAACCAGGCAGCCTTCTGAATATTCATAGTCACAAACCATAATAACCTCCCAGCAACAGTGGGTGATCTCACTGCATTTCTCTAGGTGTTATTCTTTTCCACTCAATGGAATGATTATTTCAAACTGTTTACTTGCTTCAACCATGACTGCCTGTGCCTGTCACCCTCAACACTTCTCTCTTGATACAACAAATAATTCAATTTCTTGCCACCAAACCAATAAAGCCTTTTAACACATTTATCCACCCTTTTCTCTTTCTCTCCTAATATAGTAGGAGAGATACTCCTTTTCCTTTGAAAAACCATTTTCTAATATAATAGGCTTGCATGTTTAAAACATCTTGAAAGTGTTTAGAAATTGAATAAAATACTCCCTTATATCGGTAATTCTCTCTTTTGTCTGCCCTTCAATATCATTTGGGACTGTTAAAAACCTCAGTACATTGGATAAAACCCAGTCCAATTAAACCAGTCTCTCTCAGAGCAGAAACCAGGCATTTGTATTTTATACAGTGTCCCAAGTGATTGTCCTATGGAGACAGCGATGGAAATCACTGAGGACGACCTGAATACACGATGAGGCTTCAAGCTAACTTAGAAATTTTCTCAGCAAAAACAGATGAAGATGTGAGTTAAATCAAAACATGAATTTTATTATTGAGATATTAATAAAAATGTTCTTGTTCAAGAAAAAAAAAATAAACGTTTTCTACAGTGAATTGCCAGATCCCATCTGTGCCTATTTTTTTTTCAGGAATTTTATACTATCACTGAAAACAAACAAACAAAAACATTCTGCTTATTTCACATCTTTCCCATTATGCATTTCTATTCATCTTCTCAGTTTCACAGCTAAATTTGGAAAGAGCTGTCTGCATGTCTTGCTCTTTTTTCTTCCTCCCTCTTTCATAGACCTAACCTTCTTTAATCTAAATTTTGCTCTGCTCCTCTATCAGAACTCTGTTGCAAAGTTTACCTATGATATTCTTGGTGTTTAAATGAAGGGGATAAGTCATAATCTTCATTTCACTGACCTTACAGCAAATTGTGGAAATACAGTCCCCTTCCCTTGGCTTCTATGATACTTCTTCCTCAACAGCCTCTTTTCCCAACTGCTCCTCCTCTACCTAGTTACTAAAATTCAGAGTCTTTCAGATTCTTTCTGTTTAGGACTTTTCTTCTTTATTTTCCTGTGTTCTCTTTTCCAGCAACTTCATCCTCTGTCACGATTTCAACTAACATTTAAAAGCCAGTGGCTCCAAATTCAAATCTTTTGTTCAGGTTTCTGAGCTCCAGAACTACACTCAGAACTTTCTTTGTTAACACCCTTTTTTGATACACTGTGACCACTTCAAACCGAACAAGACAATCAAAAACATCTTCGTGTTTCTCCAACCAGAAACATGAGAGTCACTGGCGCCCTTGTGATCTCTGACCCATCTGCTCCATTCTCTTCCTTAACCAGCCATGAAGTTCAAGGACTTATATCTCTAGCTTCCCAGGGGACTCCTACAACATCACCCCTTTCTCTTTCCTGAACTGGTATAAAATTTTCCAAATTGGTCTTCCTATATCCTCTCCTCATGTCTGTTCTGTTCTTCACACATTAATCCGTGATGAATTTTAATAGAAATCTGATGTTATCACACCCTTGGCCTACTGCTTCCCCAGTGGTTTCTCATTGCACCTAGAATTAAGATCAAATTTCTTTAATGGGGTCTGCAAGGCCCTGAATAACCTGTCCTTCACTGACTGCCCCAGTGTGACCTCTCTCCTCTCTCTTCTCTGCTCTCCTTGATCTAGACACACTGGGCCCCTTTCAGGGCAACAAGTATGCCAAGTAGTTCTTTACCTTAAGCATTCTTGCTACTGCCTAATATCCTGCCCCCTCCTCGCCTCTACCTTCAAATCTGAAACTCCTCTATCACCTTCCTTCACCCTCTGTGACGAGGGCAGTCTGGTCTATTATCTGGAAATCCAGGTAAAATTGTGTGCTCTAATTTTTCCATCAATCAGAAAAACGTGTAATGATGGCACAGTGTAGGTATAAGTTTCATGATCCTCAGCACCTAGCAACTAAGTCTCTGGCACATAAATATTTGCTAAGTGGAAGAATGCTGCTTTCATTAAGCTTCTTTAACTAAAGCCTAGAATTACTTTTCTCAAGTGTTTCTTTTGTTGCCATTATTCAGATTAATTATATACTATAAGTGAGAATTATTACAGTGGCATCTCCAAAGTGAGATTTTCATTCTTCTTCATGACATCACATATTATGGAAATATTAGTTCTAGAATAAAGGATCCCAGCTTAAGAATGAAGAGTCAAGAGGTGCAGCTGGATGCTTTCTGCGCTTTCTACTAAAGAACATTGTCAAAACATGAACAGAAATTTAAATGATAAAAGAAGAATATGAGGAACTGGTGTCATCTGAATAAAGCAGGTCATATTCTGAATTGGAAACTCAGGTTCCCAAGTGGGCAAAATGATCCTGAATTGCAGTACACCTCTCTTATTTTCCCAGAGCAAATTTCCACAATCCAGAAGACAATAAAGTCATTGGTGAGGAAAAGGAACAGATGCTCTTTTCTTTCTAAAATATTTCTGTCCCTAGTGAGAAAGCAGTTGTGTTCCTTCAGGAATTATTTTATTTCTGCAAAATTACCCTGAAAGTGTTTGCAATGTAAATTACTCAAATAACTAACTCCAAAAACGCTATCCTAAAAAGTAGAACTCATTGCATTTATGACTTACACTACTTATAAAAATATACATTTGGCTACAAATGAGGCTATGATGATATCAGACAAGACATAGTTTGAATATTGACAACTCTGAAAGGTTTAAGTAGCATTTCTAATAAGGCACTCATATTTTTATACCAGTTGATGTAATATCCAATAAGAGGTACTATTTATTTAAGCATAGCATTTCTCTTACATATTATTTAGTAGCTCATTGATGAACAGTTTGACTTAAAAATATGCAGAATGACATAAGTGACAGGTTTTCCTTTCATTACATTTTTGTACAATGTGTTTAACTCAAAATGTACCATCTCATTTTGCTCTGAAAGGAAATCATTTCTTCATTTCACTTAATTTCCACAAAACCTGAGTTTTGTCCATAAAATAATGTGAAGACTTCAATTCTGTGGTTCAAATATCAAATAAAATGAATCCTTTCATTAATTATATGTTTTCTAACTTTTGATTCTGCTTTTATTGAAATATAATTTTCTTATAATGCTTTTATTTCTCTTTTCTCTATCCTTTTCTTTTTTAATAATGAGATTGGGCAAATTCCTTGTCTCCAAAGTCGAATTTATCCTATGTTGACAGAAATCTCATCTCAGGAAGATTTCTCACAGTGAGTAGTTAGTTCAGCCCACTGAGAAATGATATATAGCATATATCTTAATGACAGCAGAAAACTCATACTGGCTTTATTTGCCAAAGCATCCATGCTCTTAATTTCAGGCAGGTATTTTTAGTTTCTAGTAATTTGGGGAAAGGTAATAGGTGAAAAAGTCAAAAAATAAAGTGCAAAAATATGGTGTCGAACACTTGCTATATATAACACCTATGAAACGTATAGAAAAGTACATTTGCATTCCAATAACACCTGTGACATTTAGACGTTCTATAGAATTCTTGCTTTCAATCTTTGCCTGCATCACATGCTGGTATTATTTCTCTCTAAATATAGTCAGAGACCTTAAAATATTCAAGTACTCAGAGGGTATATGATACACAAAATAGTAATTCTTTATGATTTCTATTTTCTAACTCTTAATTATAAAGTGGTCAAAACTTATAATTAAGTTTAGAAGAACTCAGAAATTCCATATGAAAATACTTCAAAAGACCATGGTTAAAGAAAGAAAATTGCAGCTCTATGTTTACTTTATAATATGTTCACAGTCATGATGCCCAACAATATTCTAACAATAAAAGTTATATTTCTGTATCATATCTTTGGAAATAAACTTACCTTTATGTACATGGACAGGATCTGCTCATTAACAAAGCCAATACCTTGGGTTTCCACTTAGTGATCTCACCAGCACACAATAGATTCTCATTCACAGAGTTCACTCCACATTTGTTAGAGATATTTTTTTTTTCTAGCAACATTTGTCTTTCCTGTTTTATGAACCAAGCTCTTTTATGTTTTCTACCTTTTTGTATAACATTCTCATAAATAATGACTGGATTTCAAAAGCTCCTGGCAGCTGGACATTTGGTATAATTTTAAGTGATGTTAAAAGAACTATGACCGTGAATTTACAGACTTACAAAGCAGCCTGATTTATTTCTCGCTCTCTCCTTCTTTCCTTCTTTCTTCCCTCCCTCCCTCTCTTGCCCTCCCTCCTTCTTTCTCTCTCTTTCTCTTTCTTTCCTTTCATGAATTGGCATGTGCAGCACTGCTCATGTACGCACAAGGAGGAGGTGAGATGTCATTTATCTACTGAACTACCACAGCTATGGGCAGGGTGCAGAAAAAAGTGTGAAAAGGAAAGGCAGATGTTTGACAGTTTCTTAGAAGCTATGTCTGAAAGAATGACGGGATTGACTGGGAAATCAGAAAACAAGCTTCTCCAGAAGACAGGGCTATCACAGTGCCTGGCCTCGCATGGGTACTCACCACTCCCGTGTCCTCCCCGGGGGCCGCACAGTCCTCAGGTAGACCAGCTGACAGCCGAGTCTGTGCCCAGACCCCCGGCTCTGGCTGTGGCCGATGGGGGCCACCTCACCTCCTTGGAAGCAGCCCTTCTTAGGAAATAGTTCTTGGCCTGTGGAGAGAAGGCATTCCTTACACAGGGACCCAAGACTCACAGTGACTGCATGTGAACAGTTCACAGACACAAATTCAATTTCTAGTGGTAACTATTATGCATAAACATTTATTTTAGCTACATGAGCTTTAAAATCTTTTTTTCTGGAAAAGAGGAATGAATGGATAAATATGATATAATTGTGCATTTGTAGGTATACAACATTCACTAACGATACAAATAAAACACTAAAGCATATGGTTGACTATAGTTAATTAGCAGATCAATCAAAACTCTGGTTCTGATCTTCCCAGCATTAGATTTAATTTTCTTAGGGTATTCAAAGGTTATAGCATTCAAGTCTAGTTTGACCATGTATAATACTTGGGTATATCTAACATGTTCACTTTATATTGAGTTGGCCAAAAAATTCATTTGAGTTTTTCAGTAACATACTATGGAAAAACCTGAACAAACTTTTTGGGGCTAACTCAGTAACAACATGAACCAACTGGTGGCTCAGACAGTAAAGAATCTGCCTGCACAGCAGGAGACCTGGGTTCAATCCAAGGTCAGAAAGATCCGTGGAGAAGGGAAAGGCAACGCACTCCAGTATTCTTCCCTGGAGAATTCCACAGAGGAGCCTGGTGGGACACAGTCCATGGGGTCACAAAGGGTTGGACACAACTGAATGACTAACACTTTCACTTTCAATAACAATACACATTATGCATTTTGAGCGCACACAGAAAGAAATTCAACTTTATGGAAAAGAAAAGAACTTTCCTTTATAAAATGATAGATTGCTCTCAGAAGAGTGAGGGAGACAACAGGAGTGTTGTGGGCACTCCATTAGGCTACAGATCTAGGCAACTTCTGTCACTCATTTCTCTGCCACAGGGGAAGTGAAGTGACTTATTCATTAATGAATTTACAAAAAGGAAAAAAAAAATGAACACATTCAGGGCAGATGCTCCTCCTCCCTTTCTCTTCAGAGACCTCCTCTCCTCTGAAAGCGCATATTCCTTTTTCTTTTCCTGTATGCCCAAGCTTACTTGGCTTCCCTGGTGGCTCAGAGTTTAAAGTGTCTGCCTCCGATGTGGGAGACCCGGGTTCAATCCCTGGGTTGGGAAGATCCCCTGGAGAAGGAAATGGCAACCCACTCCAGTACTCTTGCTTGGAGAATCCCATGGACGGAGAAGCCTGGTAGGTTACAATCCATGGGGTCACAAAGAGTCGGACATGACTGAGCGTCTTCACTTTCACTTTCAAGCTTACTTAGGAACCAGTACTACCAGTGTTAGTTGGGGTAGAAGCCACAGCTGGGGCTGTAGATTCAGTCCATGGAATGACAATGGTACCCAATGCTTCGTACCATGGTCACGGTCTCTCCTCGTCCACCTCTCCAATCTTGTTTTTGTTCATCTTTCCAACACATACCATCACACTTCAACCAGAGTAGCCTTCTTCCAGTTCCTAGTTACACTGACCTCCTTACTGCATCAGGAACATCTCTGCACAGTCATCTTCTTACTGGCATACTTTCCCCATTGATTTTCCTATGGCTGGTTCTGTATCATCTTCCAGTCCTGATTTGAATGTCCCCTGCTAGCTAGCCTTCTTGACCACTCTATCTAAATATTAATACAACCCTCTCTCCATCACTGAACATTATGCTCTTCTAAATTAACTCAACTTGTCATTATACCATCATCTTTTGGTTGGTCAGAATTCCTCCCCATGACTCCAAGATTCATGAGGTCAGGGGTCATGGTTGTTTCATTCATAGCTATTACATAGTAAATATTCACTTCACATTTCTGGAATAAATAACTGAAAAGACACTGGTAGACATGGAACCTTAAAATATATTTAATTTGGGGGAAATGTTAATATATTTCCCCCAAATTAAATATATTTTGATTCCATATCTACCAGTGTCTTTAATAGTTTCAGATCAGCATGAAATATCTTTTAAATTAATGAATAGGAATCATGGCATTTAAATAACACTGTCTTCACAGATCAAACACAAGAATGCCCAGATGATGCAAAAAGGAATACCTTGCTATGTGGCCTGACATTAGCATATAACAGTACAACTGGAGATGGTATCTATTGTTTACCAGTATGTAGCTAAGAATCTTTGACAAGATAAAATGTTTTCATAGACAATATAGTATTCATCAACATTAAATTTCAGCACTAGAGACATTTTTCAAAGACATTCCAAGTAGTTGAGTAAAAAACTGAACAGTCGGTTGCCACATGGTCTTTGGAAGACTAACAGGCAGAGGGTAGGGTCAACACAGCCTAAGCTTCCAGACCACTCAGCAGAGTTGAGAAATCAAACTCTTCAGATGGCTTCTCTCAAGAGCTGGCTTTAGCAGTAGCTGAAACTGTGAGGGTGGTAACAGTCACGAAGATGGTGGCATCAGCACCAACAAGACTTGACAGCCTCACAATAGGGAACAAAAATCATATCTTCTGTGTCATAAGATAATAAGGTCTGGTAAATGGCAATTTACTTTGCAGATGAGTTTTTAGTAGCTACATTTGCCAAGGATTTTTTTTTTCTGCTTATAATCAATTGTGTATCCACTTGTAAAGCCTCTACTAACAGGAAGAATACAACAGCAAACAGAATTTCTAAAAACAAACACAATCTGAAACTCATTACTGATGAACTAAAATTAAATAGGGAAGAAATAGAGCCACCTTTGTCCATGGAACACAGTCCCGCAGCTGTCTCGGAGAACCCAGATGTGGACTGTGAGCTTCAAGGTCACTGGCAGGATTTGAATTTGGGACTTTCTTTGGTACCAGACTTGTACTGATCACAATGAAAAGCTACACTGATTTAGGCAGGAAGGTTTTCAGGAGAGGCTGAATGAAACTAAAATTAGATTGAACACTGCCCCAAAGGACCAGATTTCATCAAGGAA